>PVKA01000587.1:0-156032 GCA_004027165.1 Ctenomys sociabilis | reverse complement strand
CTTTTCTTTATTTTTTAATTGTATAAAGGGATGTAGGAATGATTTGAAACACATCTACCTTAGGTTTTCCATGGTCTCTTTCCCTGGGGTGATAGCCTTATTCTCCTCCACCTCCATGACGTAGAACATTCTGTTTCTCTAAACCAGTGAAGCACAAATGACAAATCCTTTTCCTTCCCATTTATTTCATTTTCTGGTCATTGTTTTAATAGCAAATGGGGGCCAGTGAGATAGCTCAGAGAACTGAGCTCCTGCTTAGGCACGCGCAAGGATCAGGGTTCAATCCCTGGTATTGCACGCCACTCCACCCCAACCACTGGGAGCATTAGTGGGCCACTGAGTCCAGGTATGGTGGTGCGGACCTGGAGTCCAAGTACTGGGGAGGCTGAAGACAGGAGGATCGCTATGAGTCCAAGCTGCGTAGTGAGACCCTGTGTCAATTACATAAATAAATTCAATAAAAGGAAGTAGCAAATGGTTCAATGAGCTCCTTTCCACTTTTATTTTTCATCAGCATTATTTATATATTTTTTTTTTTAGTTAAAAGACTTGGCAGAAAAATCAGAAAAGATAAATCACAAAGAGAAAGCACGGTAGGCTCCCATAGCTTTATTCCCAAGGAGAGAACCACTGGAGTTCCATACTGGACAGTGATTTTTATGATGTCACTTCCTGCCTCACTCTATGCAAATGTTCTCACACGTGTCATTTTTTTCCTGCCAAACATTGGCATACTCTGTATGCTGTGTTTTAAAGCCTGTTCTAAAACAATAACAGAAAATAGTTATTGGGCATTTTTCTATTGGTATATCTCTATCCACATTTATATGGGTCCACACTCTGACATCATTTTAATGTTGTAAAATATTCCACATAGAGTCTTATGTTTACTCAAACAATTCCCTAATTTTATACAAAACTGTCCATAAAATGTAGACAAAGACATTTCTGTTTTCTTTCAGTCAAAGCTCCTGTTCTTTAGGAGCATTGTATAAAATATTCGTTTGTTCTTTTGATAAAGAACATTTATTGTCTGCTCTGTGCTGGACATTATGATTTGGGCTTAACACACAAAGGCTTTTTCTGTGCCCCTGATGAGCCCATGGTCTAAATCAGAAGGTAAATGTTGTACATAGAAAATTAATAACTACTGTAGGAGAACCTGGACACAATATTATGTCCTTTAAAATCTTACAAGCCAATGATAAGCAAAAAAAAAAAAAGTACACAGAAAAAGATTAGGTGTTGGTTAGGCAATAATTTTATTTATTTTAAGAAATTAATAGAAGCTGTTTTGGGTCTTTTATTTGTCATGGGATCCGATGTAGTGCAGACCCAGCTGAGGACCCCACTGAGCACTTCCATAGGTGGGGGAGACTGCAGAGCATGCCCCGAAGCACAGAGGGCACTTTCTTTCTGGGCTCCCACTTTGTTTCTGCGGGAGAGGACCTGGTGCTGGAGCTCGAGGTCCATGGGCTGCGGCCCTGTGCATGCTCCAAACAATGGCCCCAGTGCAGGGCTGGTCAGGGCTGCGGCACTGATGCTGCCTGCCTCTAACAGTGCTCTGAATCCCCGTCCCTTCTTCTCTCCCGCTTGCTTTCCTTTCTGTGGTGGCCATGACGCCGTTAGGTTGATGTAGAGAGCAATGTTGACATCCTTGATTGTCCTCTGACTGTAAGTCACCCAAGTTCCCTTTGCCAGCCCCCCATAGAGGCTCTGCTGTCCCATTCTGCCCCTGTCCCCCTGCCTGTCTGCTCCTTGTAGTACTCCCTTCCATGTTCTTGGTTCTCCTGGCTTTCTGCAAATTTATTTCAACCCCGGTAGAATTCATGTTTGTTTTTTAAATCGTAGTTTAGTTTCTTCTCTATGCAGTAAAAGCAACATGAAAAAGTACCAGAACAACCTCTGAGTGCCTTCCTGAACATCAGCAGTATTTTGCCTTCTGACAGTGTGTGCCATGGTGATGCTGAGCTATTTAAATCTCCCTTAGTAGCCACTTGTCAATATTTATAAAACAAGTTTGTGAATCATTTCATTTAATCATCCCCCAAATCCTCTCTTCTAGTTAGGAAATACCAAAGCCCAGGCCATGGTCCACAGACACATGGACCAGCAGAGTTGAAGCCCAGAGTGAATGCTAAAGGGTAACATCTGCTGAGATGTTTGTTCTTTGCTAAGATCTGCTTGGGGATATGCGCAGCACAGTCTGCCTTTACACAGATTAAGCTGGGCCGGCCTTTGGAAGTCTTAGATCTTTAACGTGCTGATTCTTAATATTGGAACCTGCTCATGGGAGTCATGTGTAGCCTCCAAAATCCTTTTCACACAGAGATAGGCTAATAAGAGATGGTGAAGTTTTCTAATGGGCAACCATTGCTTCCTTTGGAGTGTTTGATTGTTATTGACCCCTCACCCTTCTCTGGAAGGAAGAAGTTCATAAAGAAAAAAAAAATGTATAGATGCTAGATCCCCCCTCCGCCCCCTCTGTGCTTTTGGGCCTCTGCTTGGCCAGCCAAGTGGGACTTCCAAAACCATAATTTGAGTACTACTGTCCATCGGAGTTCATTGTCTCCGAAGAAGCACTGCTGATGTACAGTTACAAAGCACTCCCAGGATGGCCCTGGGGAAATGTGCCTTTCTAACCTATGCCTTGGTGTGCATGTGTTTCTTGTCCACAGGAGATGGCAAATATTTTGGCACAGAAGCAGCTCCGTTCCATCATTTTAACAGTGAGTACCTGTGTGTTGGGATCATTATTTGGGGTACTTGGCTTGGAGCTATTACCTCTGTCCTTTTGTAGCTTCTGGCAGTGGTTTGCTCTGTGATTTGAAACTATGCTTAAGCAAAAGAATCCACCAAGGAAGAAAAGGCTAATCTGGGATTTGGAGTTAAGAAGGCTTTCCTGCATGACTGTCTGCTAGAATTGGAGGGTGATGCTCTGGACCTGTTTCATGAAGTGAAAGAGACATATTTGGGGAAGAAGGCTGTGCCTCATTTTATGGCACTGCATTTCTTTAGCTTTGCCAAGCAGGGGATCTTGGTTTTCTTTAAAAAAAAAGTCCACTAGCAGAAGTTTTTACTGTTCTTAATGATAGTTGGAAATAGATCAGGTCCTGAAACTCTAGCCATCATCTTTCCTGTCCCTTTGCAAGAGGGAGGAAAGAAATATTTGTACAGGGGCTTTTCATCCAATGGGACCTTAAACCTTGGTGACAAAGAGGCTCTAAGTGCCACCCTGTGAGCATTCAGAAATGAGCAAAACAGCCAGATGTCCTGAGGCTCTGAGAGGTACTGAAAGGAAACAGGTTGCTGCTTACAAGGGAAGGAAGGTAGGAAAGAAGGGAGGGAGGAAGGAAGGAAGGAAGGAAGGAAGGAAGGAAGGAAGGAAGGAAGGAAGGAAGAAGGAAGGAAGGAGGGAGGGAGGGAGGGAGGGAGAAAATGAAGGAAGGAGGGAGGGAGGGAGGAAGGAGAAGGAAGGAAGTAGAAGGGAAGGGGATAAAGGAGGGAAGGAAAGAAAGAAGAAGAAAGCATTTCCAACTATGTGATTCCAAAGAAGAGTTCAGTAGGCTTACAATACACATACATACATATAAAAGATGCAAGTTTCATTATCATGTGGGTCTGGTAAAGCCAACAGATCAAGAGTTCATGGCCATTGAAGATAAAGGAAGGCTGGCCAGATAGCTGAGTGATTAAAGCGCCTGCTTAGGCACACCCAGGGACTAGGGCTTGATTCCTACTGTGACCTGTTATCCCACCCCGGGGGCACAACGAGACTGAGATTGAGACTCTGAATGGTGGTGCACATCTGTAACCCCAGTGCCTGGGACGCTGAAAACAGGAGGATCACTATGAGTCCAATCTGTGTAGTGAGATCCTGTAGACCCTGTACTAAATACATTTAAAAACATGAAACTTGTTACTTAGAACTCCCATGGGTGGGAATGCCATGCCATAGAGACCATACAAGGAAACAACTGGCTGGCGTGGAGGAAGAGCAGCCAGAGGGAAATGTGGCCAAGAGTCTTCCCGTAGTTTTCCAGGGAAGGAATGCCTGGGTCCAGAGAGCTGCCTAAGCAGGTTGAAACTGGCCAATTTGAATAAATACAGTGGCTGCTGCGTTGTAGGCTGTCTTGGTGTCTGGTACATAGTGCTGGGTGACTGAAGAGGGAATGGTGGCCTGGGCTCTAGCGGTTTGCTTGTGGAAGAAGTCACTTGTTATCTCCAAACCTGCCTAGGCCTGGGAGGGACCAGCAAAGTGTCCTACATCAAAACACCATGTGGTGTGCAGGCGCAAGAACATTCTCTCTCTCTCTCTCTCTCTCTCTCTCTCTCTCTCTCTCTCTCTCTCTCTCTCTCTCTCTCTCTCTCTCTCTCTCTCTCTCTCTCTCTCTCTCTCTCTCTCTCATGCAAGGAAGCCATTAACAATGAAAAAATTTACGAGAGCAAATGAATGAAATATTCCAGAACCCAGGGCCAGATGTGATTAAGTTTGATTTTAAACCTCCGGGCTGTCAAGGATGAAGAGAAACACAAGTGTGATTTCCACTGTTTGAGAAAGAGATGTATCTGTTGTTTGGGAATGTGAAATGTAGCCATCAGCGCCTCTGGAAATCTGAAATGTATTCGAATAGAGCATCCTGATAGGGTCTACATCAAATTATGTTTTTATACCAAGTGCAGAAGGATGCATGAGAGATCCTTCTTTTTATTGGTTCTCAGAAAAAGTAGAAGCTGCAGTATTAAAGTGTCCTCCAGTGAAGGGCAAGGGGGTGGAAGGTGAAGGAGTAGAAGTGATGACTCCAGGGGGTCTTACCTTGGGTGGCAGTTGAGATTAGAACACCCCTAGGAATGAGTGGGTAGAGTAACTGTAGCCATCCTGTCTCAAAGATCAGTTTGATTGGATGGCATTGCTGTTATGGGGCTTCGATGGCTAGAAGTTAAGGAGGATGTTCTCTGTTCTCATCCTAGGAGGCAGCTACTTTTGGAGTTATTCATAAAATAGATGCTCATGCACTTGAAATAGTACATGTGTATTACAAAAAGCATTCTGTTCTGAGAATAAAGGGGATAGGATTTGATTCCCTGCCTTCCCATTATCTGGCTTCTCCTCCAGGGAGCCCTATGGTTCAGCCCCTTTATTATAACACTGCTTCCCTCTCTTCCTCTTTCTTCTGGTCCCTCCTTCCTTAATCAGCTATCTGAGCAGGTCTCTGCCTGGTTGGGAGGCACACAGGATGCACCCCGAGGACCTGGACTTCCTCTAGTCCTGGTTGTAAGATAACTTCTCCTAACTGGGGACTTCCACGTTGATGGAACGGTGCCTTAGCCCTTCCCAGACAGCAAAGCCTGGCTGGGTGAAGAACTTTAAACATGGAGGATTTGAATAGATGTTACCCCTTTGGCTCAGGGTTTGGCACATTTAAGGTACAACCGTGGTCTCTGCAATGGTTGGACATGGGACCAGAGTGTTGAAGAGGCAGGAGCTATTTCATTCTTGCTCCACTCTGGCCATGGTGGGGGCAGGGGCCTCCAGCTTGCTGCCACCCTCCTTATGTCTGCTCTGCATTCAGTCCCACTGCTATGGGACAGACCATTTATTCCTCACTTAATCCCCTGAGGAAGCAGCACACCAGCATTTACTCCCTGCACTGTGATGGAGCTCCATTTCAGTGGGCTTGCCATGCAGCATATCAGCACCTTGCTTCCGCTTCTCAAACTTTCCCGTGTAAAAGGGGACCGACCACCTGGTAGACAGCCCACAGCTCAGCTGATGGCAGAGCTGCTCGAGATCTATGTGCACCATTGGACCCTCCATGGTCACCAAGTGTTCCTTCCAAAAGCCCCCTTCACATCTCCTTCACACAGTAGGTCTTTCACTGGATGCTGGCCTTGAAACCATTAACCTCCCTGGGTCTTGGCCTGCTAAGGAGAGCTCCAAGATGGCATGAGTCCAGGCTTTTCTCCCCTGCTCTTCTTTCTTCATGCTCTGCATGTAAGATCCTGAGGTTCTGCTTGGTGTCACAGTGAGGGTGCAGTGTGGTTGCCTGGTTTTTCTTTGGTTCTTTATTTATGTTTCTAAGTGTCATTTGTGAATGTTTCCCCAGCATGTCATCCGTGCGCAGCGAGCCATCAACAACGAGATGGCGCACCAGCTCTACGTCTTGCAAGTGCTCACCTTCAACCTCCTGGAAGACAGGATGATGACCAAGATGGACCCGCAGGACCAGGTGGGTGCTCTGCGTGAAAGCACAGGGCAGGCGAGAGCATCTTGAGTTGGGATGAGTATAGAGCTATGTAGCATCACCTCAAAACTTAGGGACACAACTTCATTTATTTATTTACATTTTAGTACAGGGTCTCACTGCATAGATAGGACTCATAGTGATTCGCCTGTGTTTAGCCTCCCAAGAGCTGGGATTACAGGTGTGTGTGCCACCACAACCAGTCTTCATCACAGTCTCAGTGCGCCCTGGGGGGCAAGTCCCGGCTGCTGCATCTGCCTAAGCAGGTACTTTAATTTGCTGAGCTATTTGGCCAGCTCAGGGACACAACTTTAGAATTTAGGCGAATCTAGGAACAGAAAACAAACTGAATGGCTCCTCCTATCCATTGGATCCTGAATACATGCATGTTCTTTGTCAGATAAGATGCCTTGATCTCCCATGGCTGCAGGTGTTGGCTCTTGGCCACAACTTCCATGGAGATAATTTTGAGGGCAGGCCCCCAGCCCATGAGGCCCCTGGGTAGTGCTGTACGGTTCGATGGTTCTGTAGGAGGGGAGCTATTTCCACGCTCCAGCAGCCCATGCCGAGGGTGGTTTCCCCCACTGAACCTGACTCTGGGCACCATTTTAGTTGATTGTTTGCTGTCCTTCCCCGTTGGGTCACTGGCGATTGTGCGTGAAAGGTGACGTCTCCACACGGAAGGAATAGGGAGGGGGGCACTTTGCTGTGGAGGCGCAGAGTTAGAGGAAACAGCTGGGAACACTGCCCCTGCTGTAGCACATTTTCGGCTTAAACAGAGCTGCAGCTTTGGAAGGGAAAAGACCCATTATTGGCGCGTGAGGGCCTGATGGTTTGCAGATGTGTCCTGCTGGGGCGGAGTGGGTGGCTGCAGCAACGCGCCCATCGTGGAGTGAGGCATGCATCGGGGGCGGTCGAGAGGCCCACGAAGCCAGCAACCAGATGCCAGTGTTTGGAAGGCCATGTGTGGTCACCCCAGGGAGACTAGAGACTGTCACCTTCTGCTTCTGCTGAACAGGCCACTGTGTCTTCACATGGAGCAGACCTCCCGTATTGTGAAATCTTCCTTTATGTGTGGGGAGATTAGCAATGTTTATTCTGGTCAGATATTCCTAATACGAAATTTACCAATGTTATTATACAATTCACTGACACTAAGCCTATTTTGCGTAGTTTGAAAACATGATTACTGTTGACCTCCAGAAATTTTTTCTCATCTGGCAAATGTGAATTCCTAGCGAGGCCCTGTGGTGCCTGAGTATAATCCCGGCACTGTGGAAGGCTGAGGCTGGAAGACCACATGTTTAAGCCCATCCTAGGCAACTTAGTGACTCAGTGAGAGCTTTCCTCAAAATAAATACACTAGTTAATAATAAAGAGAAGTTGGACATGTAGCTGACTGCAAAGCTCTGGATTCCCTGGACAAGAGAGCAAACAAATACACTAGAATTTCTGTGTCCCTTAAGCAGTAACTTCCCATGTGGCCCCTGCCCTAGGCCCTGGCAGACAGCATGCTGCTTTCAGTTTCTGCGCATATGACTGGTCTAGGACACTCCTATGAGCACAGCAATATGTTTTTCACCTGCATCTGGCTTACTTCCCTTCCGTAATACCTCGGGGGCTCACAGGAGGTATCACGTGCCAGAACACGCCCCCTTTTGAAGACCCAGGACCAGCACCTACTGCACAGCTGAGGCACGTGTTGTTTATCCATTCATCTGTGAATGGACACTTGGGCACTTTCCACCTTGTGCTCTTCCTTTTGTTTTATCTCTTCATAGTTTCCATGAAGTCATTCCCTAGTGCAGAAAAGCATCCCTAGAAACAAGAACGCTGCTCTGGAGCCCTGAGAACCTCCCAGAGTCTCCCCAACCTCGGATCCCACCCTTCTATGGCGTCTGGGGTTCTCATCTGGATCTGCCCTGGGCAATTGATTTGAGCACCGCAGAAGCCTGGGCTGTGAGGGGAGTCGAGGAATACATTGACCCTGCTTGGCAGTGGGGGGAGTAGCAGGAGGGAGAGCCTTCTGCAGAGCCTGACTTAGAAAGCTGCTTGCTTTGATTCTGTTTTTCTCTTGCTCCAGCTCATGATTCATTTGGGCCCCAGGGAAGAGGGAGACCATGTCACAGTGCCCAGTGAAAGCAGCTTTCTCTCTCTCTCTTTTTTTTTCTCTCTCTCTCTCCTCTCCTCCCTAACTCCTTCAGGCTCAGAGGGACATCATATTTGAACTTCGAAGAATTGCTTTTGACGCGGAGTCTGAACCAAATAACAGCAGCGGCAGCATGGAGAAGCGCAAGTCCATGTACACCCGGGATTATAAGAAACTTGGCTTCGTTGTAAGTAAGCCGGCTCCAGGCCCAGATGCTGGCTCCTTGCGACCTCCTGGGGACTAACCTCAGCCGCGTCCAGCGTGTGGTCCTCTTGCACTTTAAAGAATAGTTTCCACATGTCCAGATGTTTAGCTGGTTTAAACAGGATCGCATGAAAATCTCTTCTGGCTATGGGTGCAGTGGAAGAACTTGCACAAATGTGACTAATCCAGCCTTTGTTTATTCAGCTCTGATTCAGTGTAACGCAGAGCCATGAGCCCAGAGCACATTTAGCCTTCACGGCTCTGCTCAGCAAGGTCTGAGTTCAAGGGAGGCTGTTAGTGCTGGACCGGGCCTCACTCCTAGGCTAGCAGATGAAAAACAAACTCAGTCCCCTAGAACTTCATCATGAGGAGATTTATGCAGTTTACATTTGCCTGAAGCTTTCTTTCTACCAATGCTAGTAAGTTGTCACCTAGCGTTTTTGTTTTTCAGTTTGCAAATCAGAACACCGCTTGTCCTGACTATAAGCCACTGTTTCTCCTCTAGATTCTCCCCCTATCTCCATCCCCTGACATGCAGCTGACCTCAGATTCTGCAGGTGTAAATGGAGTTTCTATTTCACCCTTCACCATAAATGATGCGAAAGTAAGGTTTTGGCATCAGTGATTCGAAATCACTACACATTCTTTTGTAATTCCAAGTAGTCCTTCTTGGAAAGCAGTATAAACTATATGCATGTGTAGTCATTATTTCATAATTTCAAGTATTTCTTCATGGAACAAAACCAAACTATATACACATACACAAAGATACACGAGCATGTCTGAGTCGATGTTAATACTTACCTTTAATTTGGCAATGATAGCACTGAGCTTTGTGTGCTTCCACAAGGGCTGTCTCTTGGGAATTTTCCCTGAAATAACAATTTTCTTTGAAACTTTCCTTGAAAATATTTCTGCATCAGAGAATTAGCATCATTTCTCATTGCTGAGAATTCATTGTTTGGAGGCCTTGTGGCTTATTTAACCATGCCTTTTTCCTGAATGCATCATTGTTTTCAAACTATTAATAAATTTATAATTAGCATCTTCGCAGCTTGGCATTATGCATATCCACAACCACAGTACTTGGTTATACTCATGGAGCTATAATTTCTGTGGTAGGTGTCTTCAAAGCTTCTGACATTGTCTGATTGCTGCCCATAAGCATTCAATGATTTTCAGTTGAACTAGCAGTGGGTCAGACTGACCACTTTAAAAAAAAAAACTCTACAGCATCTCCTTAAAAAAAAAAAAAAAATTGTGGTTGTTGTTTGTTAAAACTGTAGTTTCAAGATGTCATTTCTAATGAGAATACTTGTTGACAACCTACTGAGCCCTGTAGCTTGCTTGAAGCTAATCTGACATCATTTTATGCCATGTCACCCCATAGTTTGACCTTGATATTCTATTGGACCTTGAATTGAATTTTTAACATTTCAGTAGAAAGTGTTCTGACTGGTGGATCAGGTGAGAATGTCCTTCACTTGGTGTGCCCTTAGTTGAGGCCATACGGCTTGCTCACAGCCCAGGGACAGAGGCGGGAGGGGCACGGCAGTCCCATCCCTCCCACCTGCCCCCAGTGCCTCTGCTTTTCCCAGTGTGCTGACCACGCTTTGCACAGCCGCCCCGCCCTTCTTGCCATCCTGGGACAGAGCCAAGCGGCTCTAGGGTCCACTGTGCTAATGCACTGCCACCTTCCAGGCAGAAGGCCAGTGCCTGGGTCTCTTGACCAGTGTGGAAAATGCAAACCCGGTACTCTTGAGCTTGGTCTCCAGTATTCCCTGTGTCTCTACCCTGGGTCTTGGTGGCTTTCATGAGGACTTCTGGGTCCCACTTGTGTGTGTGGAGGGGCAGATGGGGCTGAGAGCCCAGGGAGATGGGGTCGTTCCAGGCTCTGTGTCCCCATGCATATTTTGTTGAATGAAGCAGCTCCTTTTTAATTTCAGGCACTGTTCCTATGAGAATCATTAGTGTGTTCTGTGAACTAAGATCTGAGTCATTTCCCTCAGCGTGCTCCATCTGTCTTAACATCTCTGTGAGCTCCTTGTACACTTCAGAATCAAGGTGCCTTTCTCTTTATTTTCTGCATCTGGCGCGTGCACTGTGCCATGAGGACCATTTGCAAAATCATGCAGGCTCTTCCCATGACAGTGAATGATACGTGTTTTTCAAAGCCTTTAGAATTTCTGAGGCTCACCCTTCCACAGGGGCATGAAAAGTTACTTTAGAAAGAAGCCAAGATGTCAAACAGAGGACAACCAAAAGGGAGCATCAGTTTCCTTTATTTTTTTTTCCTGTGGTTCTTTATCCGTTTTTGGTTTCAGAGAACGTCCTTGGCACCTCGTCCCAGGCCACAGGCTTGCATCAGCGAATTGAGGAGTTGTAGAGACTGTTGAGTCATGATTTCTATGCTGGCAAAGAGCTAAGAGCTTTGAGAAGTATTTTCAGTTTTGAGTACCCAGCCAGGCAGAAATGCACAAACCTGGGTGCCCAGACTCACGGGCTCACTGCGCCACCTACAGGCCATTCGCAGAAACACTGGGGGCAGCCACACACCCTGGAGGGCGGGCCCTGTCTCCATGGTGTGGGCAGACCCGGGTGGGATTCTGGGCCTGCTTCCAGGTCACCTCCCCTGTTGAACTCCTTACTGAACAACGGATGTGTAGGGGCATCGTTTTTCTCAGCTACAAAACTGGGCAGTGGCTGTTCTCTTTCAGTCTTACCCAGGACACTGCCAGGTCAAGGACCAGGGACTAGCACTATGCTTGGAACCAGGGTGGCCTGAGTGATGGGGGGAGGGGGGGTCCCTTGCTTTCCTGCAGAGCGCTCACTCCATGGAAAGCACAGGGAGGTGTGGGAGACCCTCAAGGCGGGAGAGGCTGCTGCTCCAACAGAGCAAAGAGAACAGGCCCTTCAAGGTTGATGATTCTGACACCTTCACAAGGCTGATGGGTCTCACACGCCTGCTCAGCAGCACCTCCCGACTGGGCAGGGTTTTCTGATAAAATGGTTCCAGAAGCTCCGTCTGTGGTGACTAAGTGGCTTGCGTGTTGCTCATAAGAGAAGAAGGCGCCTGCTTTTAAAACAGCGCAGCTTAGTCTTCAAGACCTCTTCCTTACCCTTCTCTGGTTGGAAAGCAGACTGGTGTTGCAGCTCCCTGAAGGAGGAGGGGCCAGGCTGGCCTGTGCTGTTGAGTCCTGGGGCTGCTGAAGAACGCAGCGCGCGGCCCCCAGGGCGCTGAAGGCAGCCCCCTCTGGGCAGCATCACTCCCAGTCTCCCAGTCCGCTCACTGCCCTCCACAGTTCAGGGCCAGGACCTGAGAGAAGCTTTCGTGCTCCGTGATCGTTGTGTTCCTGGCCTGCTTAAAATTTGCCACTGTCTTGATTTTCAGTCTGCGCCTTCCCTGTTCATTAATTTCACCCCACTCAGGCCAGGGCTGGTCAAGCACTGGAAGCATCTGTCTCGGTTCAGCAGCTCAAATTGAACCGCACTCTTTTTTTCTCCACTTCCTCTAACTGGATCAAGTGCAACATAAGCTCTTCTTTTCTCTTTTTCAAAAGATACTGTTTCCGAGACATGTAATATCTGTTCACTTAAAACATTTTATAAATATTTCCTTTCATTTGTTCAGATTTTTCCTCAAAAAAATGTCTCAAGAATGTGAAGGTAGGAAAGCTGACAGAGCATGGGAAAATATTTCTGAGTAAAGATTGATGTATGTTTAGATTTTAAGAGGAGCTGTGCCATCTCAGGTGACAGAAGATGACTGCGCATAGTCATACAAGTATAATTATACGTGGTTACATATACTTGGCTCAGTGTCATCGTAATATATTTTCCCCACAACCCAGACAGCAAGGAATGAGGTGGGCTGCACACGTATGTCTCCCTTCCTCCTGTTCCATCTCTCCCCAGAGCTGCAGAGGGAGGTGTCTTCATGTTCTTGTACAAATGCTTCCAGGTTCCCCTGTCACTGAGTGAGTGCAGCCCTGGGGCTGAACCTCAGCTCCTGACTCTGTTGTCCCCAGCAGTTTCTGCCTCCGCCACTCACAAACTGAAGTATTTGGCCAAGTCCTTTCCAGTTTTCATCTTCATTTTTTTTTTTATCTCTTTTAAAAAATCTTTTATTTATTTCTGTATTTATTTATTTGGTACTAGATCTCCCTCCACAGCTCAGACTCAGAATGTTTCTCCTATCTCAGCCTCTCCAGCACTGGGATTATAGACGTGCACCAACGCACCCTGCATCTGGGGTTCTGGGATTGGCCAGTGTGGCATACAGTACCAGGGATGGAACCTGTGTCCTTGAGCTTGCCAGGCAGGTGCTTAGACTGCTGAGCTATCTGCCTGGCCCTCTTCTCCATTTTCTTACCTCTCCAATGAAAAGCTAACACAAGCCTGTGCAGATGAACTTATTTGATGTTTGTGAAGTATGCAGAGAAATGTGTGGCACAGACGGAGCTGTCCACGCATCTGGCTGCCATCACCACGATGTTAGGATGACCGTTCCTGTTGTTTTGGGAATGCCAGCTGGAGCCCCATGAAACTGTGATGGGGCAGAAGGGGGATGTGAGGTTGTAGGTTATTATGGGAGAGTGGGAAAGTATGGTCTTTAGTGATATACAGACACAACCACACAGAGCCTGGTCCTGTGCTGTGGGACAGGGATGGGGAGGGAAAGAGACAGGGAAAGGGAGAGGAAGGGAGAGAAGCAGATCAGCTTGGAGAGTGGGGGACGGTGTCAGAGGATTTTATGTCTGAAATTCACATCATTCTGCATGTTCAGGCTTGCTCACTACCCAGATTCCAGGTGTAAATTCTCCTGAGCACCAGAGTATACTTTGAAGCCCCAAATCCAAATTCAGAGTGCTTTTGTGGTCATTCTCAATCTTGTGCCAGGTGGCAGAAAATTTGAGGTCCCCAGCTGAAGTCGAACAAGGCAGCAAGAGGGCCTTTTCCTTCTATTTCAGCATTAGTGCCATCAACAAGCACCTTTTCTCGATCCAGCCAGGGCCTCACTGGTCCCTTTGCTCGTCTTTCTAATGTTTCTGCCTAACCTGGCTGTGTGCTGAAATGCTGCCTCCCATTCTGAAGCATAAGGAGGCTGTCATGTGCCCCACAGAGAAAATAGGACAAAGGTGCATTACAGAGGCTTCATCCCCGCAAAGGGTAGCACTGCTGGCCGCAAGTTGAGAGTAATGAATCACCAGTATAGATTAAATAACGTGTGCTTAAATACAAATGCGCTTAGAACAAGTCTACAGCTATTGACTGGCTGACCTAAATTTTATCAACAAAAGGCTGGTGGAAGCCCACTGAAGCACTGCCTCTGGGAACAGTGGTAGCAATTCATAGCTGTGGGCTTAAGCTTCACAAGGAACTTACAGAACGCAGCTGCTGCTACCAAGACCTGGGAGACATTGCTGTGCAGGAAGTCTGCAAGGAGCTGTGGGCCGGTGGGAAGCCACAGAAACAGGACCACCCCAAAGGTCCTGTGTGGTTAGCTGGGTGGGAAGAAGCCTGCTCCCACTTGCGTGGCACTCTTGAGAGCACGGACCAAAGGATTTCTGTAGACCCCTTGACCCTGCTCAGATGGTGGCATTTCATGGGGAAAGCGCTGTGACTCACCTGGAATTTGTTCATTTATTTTAAAGCCAGAAACTACCTTGAAACTGATGCTGGACTAAAATTTGGTATCCCCTAAATTTGGTGAATTTTCACTAAAAATATTGTAAGTAGAAAACCTCTAGTGATCTTGTTTTGTATTTTAGCTCCATTTTCAAAAGATTTTTTTTTTTTTTTTTTTTTTTTTTTTGTGGAACCAGGGATTGAACTCACACCCTCGCACTTGCCAGGCAAGCACTTATTCTACTGAGACTTCTCCCCAGCCCTCTCAAAAGATGTTATGGAAAGATTTGGTCACTGGGAATGTGGTCCAGTGCCTTGGAGAACGAGGACAATGTCAGTAAGAATCTAGAACATAGCTGTGGCAGTTGAGGAAATTAAATGGCTACATTTTCTTGATTTTTGTTCTATTTGCTGCTCCTCCCCCCTACCAAGGCACCTCTGGAAAGCACATAATAAAGCAGAGTTTTGTAAATTGAATCCCTAACCCCCTTATGAATGATTGAATAGTTGACATAGTGTTACTAACCAAGCAGTTTGCTTTAAACTAAGTTGTAGGTAGGTCACAAAATCAGACAGACAACAAATAGATATTTTTAGCCCACGTTTATTGAAATGGTATTAATGAAGGTGCCTGGAATGCAGGCTTCCTCTGAGTTCTCTTTGGGGAAGCGCTGGGCAGCATGAGCCAGCGCCCCTGGCCTAGCCAGTGCTCTCCCCTGAGAACCCCGGGGCATTACCAGGGAGTGCGGTCTGGGTCGGCTTCATGCTGTGTGACCTCAGGGCGACACTGTGTGGGCCTGTTTCTTGGAACCAGATCCCACACTCCAGCCTTCTAGCGTTCTTCTGATCGGACTCTCTCTCTGCTGGGTGGGGACCCTAGGTCTACAAACTTCTAGGTGCCATCCACCTTTATGGAGCAACGCTGAAGCCCCACAAATTCCTTAGTGAAACCTGAACCTAAACGGCCACCAGGTGGCGCCACACCGTCGCACTTGGCTCCCAGCAGCCCCCCCTCTGCGCCACGCTGGGGTTCGAACTGCAAGGCAACCTTGCCCGGGAGCCCTCGGGATTTGAAGTTGTAGGACTGAGCCGGTCTCCGCCTCCTCAACGATCCCCCAAAGCCTTTAGCGGATTCTGTGCAGGAACTAAGAGTTTTCTACGGCGCCGCAGAAAGTGGCACTGGCCTCTGCTCCGGTCCCTTCCGGTCGCCTTTCTCCCTGCTGCCGCGAAGGTCTTCTGCGTGGCGCTCGAGAGCTTGCAGTGACATCCAGTGATCGCTGCGGGCTCAGCGTGGAGCTAGGGACAGAATGTCCAGCGGATGAACTAAGTGGACACTGAACGGAAAAACAATAACAAATCACTTTGGGGCTTAAAAATACACATAATTAAAGTATGTAACAGTAATACCACGGAGAGGGCAGCCGTGGTAAGTGAAGGGGGCAGGAGGACCAGGCGCGGCTTGCCGGCGAGTCGCATACAGCCCCCCGGAAAGCCTGACTTGGCTCTCCTTCGTGGGATCCCGTTTGCACTCTTCCTTTAGGTAGCCGATGCAGCGGCCGAAGGTGTAGGGGTCCGTGGAGATGTCTGTTTTAAAGGCGGGAACCCTGAGCCTTTAGAATGACTGTTTCTTCTATGGCAGCGGATCTGACAGCAGCCCCGGAGGCCTGGGGGGTTTAGGCAGTAACTTTCAGGCCGTTCTTTGTGCATCCATCGGCAGGTGGAGCTCTGCGGAGGTGAAGAAAAGGCTGCTGGGATCGTGCTCTGACCTCCGCGACTGGCTCTTGTCTCTCTGGGACATTTTTGGTCAGACCACAGAAGCGTGGGTTTGCCGTCCCTTCCCGAGATCATGCTTATTTCAGCTGTCTTCAAGTTGTACTTGTACAAGTAAGGGAAATATAGCTTTGGAAAACTGTCCCATAGAACGGAAAGAGAATCCGTGCCGGGCTTCTGTCCCGTCCTCGAAGGGAGCACAGGTCATCGCTGGGCGGGGCTACTGCACTGCTCCTCAGGCCGACCTGAGGTCCCGGGTCCTGCACTGCCCTGCTTCAATTTATGGTCAGGCGTCCCCTAGTGATGCAGGGAGGGCAGAGCGCTGCTTCCAATAAGTGCAGCCGGGTCCTGTCTTCTGCAGCCACCTCCGCTGCCTGCTGCCTTGGGAAGGACACCGTGCTCTGGTGTGGTGTGGTGTGGTGTGGTGTGGTGTGGTGTGGTGTGGTGTGGTGTGGTGTGGTGTGGTGAGCTGAGCTGTGGTGTGTGGTGTGGTGTGGTGTGGTGTGGTGAGCTGAGCTGTGGTGTGTGGTGTGGTGAGCTGTGGTGTGTGGTGTGGTGAGCCGTGGCGAGGCGTGGCGTGGGGCAGTGGCCCCCGTGTTCGGTTATTCTCAGCCCCCCTGCTTCCTCTTGTTGCACTGTCGCAAAGGCCGCCATCCTGTGGGCACTGTCTGCCTTGTGCATGTGATGTGTTCTTTCCTCTTCCTGCCCCCGCCTGGGGTGGGGGGACAGGGGGACAAAGAAGTGCAATGGGTAGCAGTCTCACTGAGAGGCAGGCACCCCCCGAAGAGGGAATATGAGGAATTCTGTGTGCACAGAGCCTTGATATTTCTAAAGGCATTATTTTGAAGGAAAATTTTCTAAAGGAAATGATCTGATTCATTCCCACGACGATACTCAGGTTTGGTTATATATATATTTTTTGTACTGGAGTAATTTTAACTCTGAGGATAGTTATTGAGCGTAGGGTGAGGAGACGGTTGTCTTTCTGTCCTGTTTCTCAGCTGCTTTTCTGCTTAGCCCCCCATTGTCTTACTAAGGAGTATTTGTGGCCTGTTCCAGGAAGATCTGCTTTCTGGACACTAGGGGGTGCCGTTCGCCAAAGCAAGAGTATTGGAAATGCTACAAGCTGGAGGCGCTTGGCCAGCTGTGTTCCTGAGAACGTGGCATACTTACCTTCGACATGGGGAAATTTTATAAGGCTCAGGCCCAAGACAAAACCTTCATCCTTTCAATTTTGGTTTGGAATCCACAAGAAAGTTGTCCCCTTTTAAGTTGTGACAAAAGAAGACAATTTAAAAGCGCGGTTTGCTGTTCACCTCTCAGGGCGTCCGCTGAACCTCCCTTGGCACCTGTTCTTCACCCGTGGGAGGTGGCCGCGAGGGCTGCCATCCTGTGGGCACCGAGGTGATGCACAGCGCCCTGGATGAGAGAACCTGGTGGCCAAGCGAGACATACGCAACCCCGCTTTCTTTCCTGACCACAGCAGCTCGGGCCCCAGATGCGCACTGTGCGCCTCTGCTGCGCTTTAGCCCCTGCAGCCTGCCATGACCTATCTAATGCTACGTCAGCAGCTCTGGTACAGCAGTGGTTCCTATTCAGGCCGGTTGCGGGGATCAACAGGTTAGAAATGACAAACTTGTGTACTGTGCTGAGCATATCTTCATGCTGGAGCTGCCCTTTGGACCTGATGAGCGAGTCTGACTGGCTAAATGTGGGGAATGGGTGACTTGGACCAGTGTCCACATGACCCCAAGCAGCTTGATGAGAGCAGAAATGTGGGGCTCCATGCCAGAGCTGGTCCTGAGGGTGACACAGCCTCAGATCCATGGATTCCAGCGTTTTCTTGAGCATGCTTAGTAGAATAATACTGTCTTTATGTGTGCCACTTCTTAGAAACCCCTGCTTTGAGGAACATTTCCAAAAGCATGCAGGGGTCATGGAGATAGCTCGGCAGTCTAAGCACCTGCCTGGCAAGCCCAAGGACCTGGGTTTGACCCTGTTACCACATACCATGCTGGCCCTGCACCGATTTGGCCACCAAAACCAGAGGTGGTGGTGCATGCCTGTAATCCCAGCATTGAGAAGCTGAGACAGGAGGATCACTACAAGTTTAAGCTATGTAGTGAGACCCTGTAACCCCCTGCAGAAAAGGAAGTGAAGAGTTCAAAACCACAGTATCTACTAAGTTAATGGTAATTGATGGTGGTTTCTCTCTAACATAGAAACACTTGTAATTGGAGGATTCAATCTATGACCTCTACCTTTTTGACCCTCACGTTGTGTAACTCAGGCTGGCCTTGAGCTCACTCATATCAACACTGCCCCCAGCCTCCTGGGTGTTAGAGTCATAGATATGCACTACCACACCCACCTAATGATACCCTTTTGAGAGTGCTAGGGCCATCGAATATGTCAGAGTCTGCTTAGGACTGGCACTCACTAGACCCTGGGGCCTATGATGGCTTGGTGTGAACGTCAGCACTTCTCTGGTGAGGTTTGGGTGTGGTTCCTGGGCTGCAGGTTTTGCCTGGGGAGGATCATATTGAATGCAGTTTCTGAGACCCTTGCTGGGCATCCCGGGGTACAGCCAAGCACTAAAGGAGACGTTCAGGTCCGAGATCTGCAGTGAGGCTGCCGGCTCCTTCTGGTTCTGAATATGGTGGCCTGGAGCAGCTCCCTGTGAGCCCAGCCTGCCTTCTGTCCTTGTCCTTCCCCCTGAGACACTGCACTGTCACAATACTTTCCTTGCTTTCTGTTTCCCCGAGTGGGCACCATTGGCCAAGGTACCCCCCATAGCTCTGAACAAGGCAGCACCGTGACCTTGGGAGGTCTGGGCTTCGACACACGTGTTACACGTCTGTTTCATGTCTGCCAGGAAGTGATTTATGCACCCAGGAGCAGGCTCCGAGGTGTGGGATGCTAATTCTGGGGATGGCATTTTACGTGTGTGGGAAGACTGACAAAACCTTTCCAATGGGAAGGGACAGAACCAATTTGAGAATCCCGTGATTACATAAGAAGTTTCCCCATGCGGGCCTCTCAGCACATGCGCTGTTCTTCACTCCCAGGAGGAGAGAGGCATGCAGCAGGAGCTCTCTGTGTCTCCTGGGGACCCGCTGCCTTTCTACTCAGAGATGGCGCCAGAACGGGAGAGTGCAAATGGCCAGGGGCAGATGTGAGCCCTCAGCTTTCCTGGTACTCTTGCCGTCTCTCTTGATATGTGTGCATTTTGCATTACTTACCTTTTTGGACTCCTGGGAATAGACACCTTGTAGGTGACCATGGGGGCTTATGCTTCTGTAGCATTCAGAAAGTGACTGCAGTGGCCACTCTGGAATCAGTTGTGCTTTACAGGATGGGATCGCAAGGTCCTCTATAGAGTCTTGCTTCCTTTTCACAAGACCCAGGCACTACAGCTGCTACTGTAGCCATGAAGAAAGTGCAGCTGGGCTGGGGATATAGCTTAGTGGCACGGTGCTTGGCTACTAAATGCAAGGCCCTGAGTTCATTTCCTGGTTCCAAAAGACAGATAAGAAGTGACACAGGTTTGCTGTCTCCAGGGGGTAAAAGCTTTGCAGGCTGCTCTGCTGGCCCAACTAGGGCCTTTCATTTTTGCCCTCAGAGTGGCTTAGGCTGAAGGAGAGACCATAATAGAAGTAATGTGGAGAAATAGAAGAAAGTAGCTGATCTCTGAGTTGCTTTTGTGGGCCTGGGTGCTCTGCAGCAGGTGAGAACACTGCATTTCCTCGAGAGCCACCCAGTGCTGGATTCATGGTGGTCTGATCCTATGGGGGGTAGGTGTTGCCTTACTGGAGGTGCACCCTGACTTGACTATGTGCAGGCTGTTCTCAGACTTAACCCAGCAGGCAGAAGCCATGTCCTTGTGAAGGAGCAGAAAGCAGAACAGTTACTGTACATCCCTGAAAACAGGATTGCTTCTGGTTTCCTGAGGGTGTGGGCAACGTTTCCCAAATACTCATGGCAGTAGGAGGCCATGCCAGCCCTTGGTACCATTTCTGCCTGAATCCAGCTTTCTCTCCTTCCAGCCTGCAGGCTATGCACTCTTGCTACTTAGGAGAAGTACAGGTGCAAAGTACAGGCCCCAGTCTCTGCAGATCCACACCGGGGATGCATGGAAACCTCCTTGCCATTCTCTGCCTGGTTGGCCCCTGCTGGTCTCTCTATGTTTGCTATTCATTTGAATCCCACTGATTCTCCTTCTAAGTTTTCTGCCCTCTCCAGCTTTGGCCTCCTGATCTGGAGCCTTTTCCCCCTGGAGATGTTGTTCCTTGCCACACCTTGGTCACCTTGCACAGCCACAGGGAGTGTGGATGGATGAAAAGAAAGGGGCTTCGGTGATTGGACCTCTGAATGCCCAGCAATTGTCCTTAAATTTTCCCTATTGCTCATGGAACCTGAAAGTTAGCAATTTCGATTCAATTCTCTTGCCCGCACCCCCAGCCCTGCCCTTGTATCCATTTTGCCCTTTGCTGAACTTGTCCCAGATGCGCTATTTCTTCCCTCTTGCCTCCCTGGTCGTGCTCTCTCATTTCTGCCTCAGCTTTTCCTTGTCACCTGTGGGCATTGAGGAGGACAGGGAGCACCGAGTAGAGGGAGACCCTCATGGAGCTCCACCACAGAGAGTGCAGTAGGAGAAGAGCACTAACTTTCACCATCATGTCACAAGTATTGGTGACATGAAAAGCCTAGGGGCTATAGATGGTGGATAAAGAGTGAAAAGTGCACAGTGATGAAATTTCCTTCCTTCTTCTCTGAATCTGCATCATGTTGGCTGTGTTCTGGGAAATTTGCATGATATTTGATTACTTTTAAATTAGGAAATAATTTCAGATTAGTATGGCTAAAGTTAATGGTTTCCCTCGGGCAGTAAAATACAGAGGATGATAGGATATTGGAAAAGGCTGGGAGTGAAGTTGGCCAAAACTGACAACTGGGGCGCTAGCAGTAGGGAGGCAAAAATCAGTGCAAGAAAAGGTCTGTGGGATGGGGGTCATTGATGGGTGGCACATGCACCATGGGGCGGAGCCTGTGCAACAAGGAAGCCCAGCCTGCTCTTGCTGAACATCGGCAGTATTGCTGCGGGAAGGAGTCCCAGCCTTTGTACTTTTGGTTAGGGTCTCGTTAAGCCTTGGAATGGACATTCTTCCTGTCTCTGCTCCTCAGAGTACTGGAATGACAGGCCTGCACCATCACACCCAGCTCACGATGGCCTTTGTACATGCTTCTTTCATCTTTTGTGTATGCAGCCACACAAGCAAACTTAGGACTGTACAGTGGGGTCTTGTGAGATCACCAGGTTGAATGCCCACGGTGAGCAGAGCGTGTGTGAGAGCCTCTCAAATTTGTGTATGCACCTGAGTGCACGTGTGTGTGTGTGTGTGTGTGTGTGTGTGTACACCTACCCACCAGCAGGAGAGAAAGTGACAATAAGGGAAATCTAGAACCAGGCTGCCCCGGTGGTACAGGACTGTGATTTGTTTGTAAGAGTCAGAACACAATTGCTCATCCTCCTATAGAAAGCCACTGGCGCACTGCTATTTTTAGTGTTTCCTAGTGACTCAACACTGTAAATATGGCACCATGTTATTTTTAGTACTGAGCATGAATAAGTGCGGCACTGGGCTGTGGTCGCCAGGGACGCTCCCCTCCCCTCCTGTCCTGCAGGGACTGCCATGGACAGGACTCAGGGCGGTGTCGTTCTCTGAACAGGCCCTGTGGAGCAAACCCTCAGCTCTAGTGGCCAGTCCCTCTTCTACTGCTGTTTATATAACGCTTTTTCTTTTTCCCCCTTAGTGTATGTGTTAGAAGAACTTACCTCCAACTGCAGACAGGCCTGTGAAGGGGCATCCAGCCAGACCTGGGCTGGCTTGTTGTTCCCAAGTGGCTTTGGTGTTCCCACAGCCTCCCTTCACCTCCCTTTGCTTGCACTGGCTTCAGGACAAGTGTCAGTGTCATGGAAGTCACCCATAGTGCTCTCTCTCTCTTTTTTTTTTTTTTTTTTTTTTTTTGCAGTACTGGGGATTGAACTCAGGACTCTGTGCTTGCCAGACAAGTGCTTATCCCTGGTCCCTATAGTCCTCATAAGTTCTGGGTGCATGTGTGCCCTGATGAAGTTTGTCCTTGTCACCTTCCCATCACAGGGACATAGTACTCCACACTCCACAGCTTCAAGCAGGACAGGCTTAGTTGGATGGTGGCTTCAGCCCACATGTGGCTGATTCCACAGCAGAAACATCACAGTGGCAGTAGAGGACAGCTGCTCACCCATAGGGACCAGGAAGCAGAGCGAGAGGAAGGAGCCTGGGACAGGAGATACCTGTCCAGCTTGCACCCCACTGACCACCCCAACCAGGCCCCACCCCTCATCGCAGCTTGTTTAGCTTTGATATCATGGATGGATTCATTCTCTGAGGGCGTAGTACACTCACTCATGACCAATCACTTTCCTAAAGCTCCACTCCCCCTGGAGCTGTGACTCCACAAGGTCTGAACACACATCTGCTTATTTTGTTCTTGTTTTGTACACTGGCCCATGAACGTTTTCTTTCCACGTATGAGCAAGATTTCTTTCTTCTCATCTGTGTGATACTTCCCTACGAGAAAGCCCCGGAGAGGAGCTCGGGGAGCCAGACTATGTAAGACGCTGGAAGGAAATGCTCCTGATCCCGGCTTGCATGGCCAGATGGTACTGCGATGCCCACGAGTTCTTTGCTCCTGTATCTGTGAACTGCACTGCTTGAGATCGTCGGATTCCCCGGAGTCACCAGGGAGCCCCAGTGCAGGCATCTTGTTGAGGAGCATTTTGCTGAGTAGTTGGACTGTATGTAGGGAGTTTTTACATTCAGAGAAGGGTTCCACAAACATATGTATTTGACTGTCCACTTTCAGATTGCCTCCTTAGGAGAGATTAGCAGACTCTTGGGACAGAAGAGAAGGGCTTCTGTGAAACTCTTGTTTTTAATCTTAGCTATACTGTTTTATTTATTTATTTATTTATTTATTTATTTTTTGTCTTTTTGAGACAGGGTCTCACTATGCAGTTCAGGCTGGCCTTGAGCTCACTTTGTAGCTCAGGCTGGTCTCGAACTCAGAACAATCCACCTGCCTCAGCCTCCCGAGTGCTGGGATTACAGGCATGCGCCACCACGCCCGGCTGCTATACTGTTTTATTTTCAAATTTTTCTTCCTGCTTTCTGTGACATGGATTTTTGTTCATATTTTTCTAGCTACTTTAAATGCTTATTTGTGTTTCTAATTAATTGTTCCAGTTCTCCTTTGTTTTTTAAAATGCTCTAATTCTTAAAGCAGGACACAGAATCACAGAAGAGTCAGAAATGTAAACCACTGAAATTGCTTAGTTCAATGTCAGCCCAATTCTTCCACACATAAATGAAGTATTTCTACAGGTTTGGTCTATATTCTTCCATACATTCTTTATGCTTCAGAAGTAACTGTGCTTTTAGTAATAGCTAATCATGTAGCTTTTTAAAAATCCCATAATGGATTGTATTTAAACAATCTATCATGAACAGCCAGGGTAAGAGAGTTTATTATACCATCTTAGAACATGTTTAATTTTATTATCTGGCAGTGGGTTATAAGTGATTTTTTTCTCTTTTTAATAGCTCAGGTACTAAACAATTATGATCTTAAAAAAAATCCTCCATAGCAAGTGAGACTTGCGCTTCCCCCATTGATCTTGGGGTTAGTCAATGATAATTACTGTAATTATGTAATATAGCTGTCTGAGAAGACCATACATGTAACCTCCAGGTCAAATAAATGAGTTGCCCTTGAGCAAAGTTATTATTTTTTGATCAATAGTCTGTCCTCCACATAATGTTTATTTTATGCATCTGCTGGCTTTTTATCACCTGAATTGTGGCTTATAAATATTAACCTATTGATCTTTTCAGCTCTTCTGTCTGCCACAAGACTTTCTGATAATTATCTCCACTCCACTTTTATGTAGGGGAAGGTCTAAGGGTCAAACGGCTCACCACGGCTGCGGGCGGACTTGCAATTCAGAATCCAGTCCTCCACCTTTTCTTGGTATACACATTGCAGTTTACCTAGAAGATTCAGACTGAAAACGCACCCTTGTAAAACTAAAACTGCAGAATGAGCCTTAAGATGTGAGACTTACATATGCTTTATAAATGGGCAGATAACGTGTTTAAAATGTGCTTGACGTGCTTCACAAAAACTTTCCACTCAGTGTGTTTGCTTTACCAGCTTGTTTTCATGTATTTGGTACAGGGTCTGACTGTGCAGCTCAGACTCATTGCAATCCTTCTGTCTCAGCCTCCCCAGTGTTGGGATTACAGGTGTGCGCCGCAAAGCCCGATCTACCTTACCAACTACTAGCAGTTATGCAAGTTTTCCTGGTTTCTTCCCTAGAAAAGTGTCTTTTCGTTCTTCTGGATGTTTTTTGCTTAATAAGGCAGTCCCTGTGGTGGTGAAGATGAGCTGTGTGAATGACCATAGTCGTGTACTTGGGGGAAACTCAGGGGCAGCTGTGTCCCTTTGAACTTGTCAGTCATGGTTCCTTTAGATGCCAGGGTCCAGCATCTCTGACCTGGGGTTGCCACGAGCACCCACAGGGACTGTGTTGAACACATGATACCTACATTCATTCTTCCTGAGGATCAGGGTTAGGTGGTGTCTCTGCACTGGGTACTTGGATCACCCTCGAAATGCTGTGTGGAAAGAAGTGCTTTGGAATAGGATTCTTTCTTCCTTGCTCAGGACTGATTCTCCCTCCACCTTTTTAAAGTGGAGAATGTGGATTTGTGTAACATGGCTCTGACCTCTGACCTCTGTGTTCTCCCTTGAGCTAGACCTTCTTTTTGTTCATTAACAATGCATGTTAGGTCTCTTTCAAGTACAAGTCATTCTAACAGCATTAATAAAGCACACAGAATTCCATATACTATGTCCCAAATTCTTTTAAACAATTACTTAATTATGAATGTATGCATTGCTACTGTTAGGTCTGAGAAGCCCACCGTGTGAAGAAAGACTCCAAGAGACGTCCTCTCATGCAAAAGCAAGGGGATTTTATTTTCCATGCATGCATGGGGCTCACTGAACGCTCAGGAACAGAGAGTGCCTTTAGTGTAGCAGACACAGTTTTTAAAGGCAAAAACCACAAAATGGGGAGGGAGCAAGCGAGGTTACAGAAGCAGATCGCGTTGGTTAGTTTAATTTGACCTTTATGATGAATGGTTGATATAGAAATCGGGGAGGGTAACTTTTGGAAGGGTCTTAGTATTCTGGGAACTGATTGTTTTAGTTGGGTGTTATCTTTAGGGCATTTGTAGTGGGGAGGCAAGGGACTTTTTTTTATCTTAGGACAGCCATAGATGTAGTAATCTCAAAACTATTCTGTTGACCTTCTAAGATGGAGTCTACGTGACTCAGACCTCACACTCGGACCTCACATTCTCCCCTCCTGTTGTTAATATCTTTAACCTTGGAGATTGGTGTATACAGAACAGAATGGCGGCGTAACCTCATGTATGATCTTAAAAATTATTTGGGCTTTACATTACCAGATTAAAAACTTTTATCTATAGTGACATAAGGAACATATGTATAGCTCAATTTCTAAATGTATAATTTCTTGGTCAAGTACTAGTCATGTCTTATAATATAAATATAATTCATCAGAAAGGACTAAAACAATTGGTAGCTGTGTTTGTCTGTTTTTCTTTGCTATCATGAAATACCTGAGTTTGTGTACTTGGTAAAGAAAGAGGTTATTTCACTCCCATTTTGCATAACGAAGTCTGCAAAGGTGGGCAGCTCCAGTCATTTAGCCTCTGAGAGCCCTCTTGGCCTTGTCATGGTAGCAGCGTGAATGGCAGTGAGAGATTATACAGTAAGTTTGGAAGCTAGGGAGAAGGGAGGGGTCAGTCACGGCCTCCCTCACAGCCCAGCTGTGTAGCCCTCACCACCAACACACGGACCTTAGGAGGACACAGTCACACCGCATCCAGCATAGCAGTAACTGTGTGGAGTGGAATAAAAACGTAAGGCGAGCTGTCCAATGAGGAGTTCCACAGGACTCCTCAGAGCTTCTAGTGGCTGGGTCTGTCACAGGGTGCCTGACTCTGGCCACATCTGAGCATTCTGGATTCCTATCCTCAAAAATGCTTTTCTATCCATTAGCTGCAGTTTTAGGGATTTAGACACATTGGGCACAATTTTCAGAAAGACTGTGTCAATGTTTGCTCCTAACATTAACCTTAGAAAGTGCTCATCGTACTGAACCTTCAATAATTCTGAAGACTTTTCTTTTAGTTTATTAATTTTACAGTTTAAAAAAAAACATTACTAGGAATCTTCTCTGTACCGTGGCCACACCTTCTGTCTCTTTATTATGGTCTTCTCATACTCTTAGGTGTTGTTATGGTCCGTGTCCAGTTGTCCCCCCAAAGCCTCATTCAGTCATGGGGAAGGAACTTCTAGAGTTTGAGATTAACTTATGATCCACTGGGATTGTGGGTGATCCACTGGGATCTCAGCAGTCTTAGCACTGCTGAGAGTATGGGTGTGAGTGCTATTCCCAACCTGGGTCAGAGAGCCTGAATGCAGTACAGACAGACAGAGAGACAGACTCTCTTTCCGTGGCCGTTGCTGGCCTGCTGCCATTGTTGCTGTTCCACTGCCATGAGCTGCTGCCCTCTGCCATGTGCCACTCTTCCTTAGACCAGCCAAGTGTGCACTGAAACCTCTCGTGACTGCTGCATAAACCTTTCCTTCCTTCATTTTGGGTGTTGGGTATTTGTCCCAGCAAGGAGAGAGAGTAACTGAGACAGGTGTTATTATTATTACATTTTACCTTCATTTTCTGATCTATGAACTTGTCTCCTTTAAAAAGACAGCAGTCTGTATGTTAGATGCATCCCTCACTTTGAAACAGTGGTGGTAACTTACAATTGCACGTAAGTAAGGATGATACTATAACACATGTTTCTGTGAAAATATCCTGTCGATGGACTTTAGAGCCACCAAACCACTGTTGTTGCCCACTGTTCCTCTGTGAGCTTGGTTAAAACTTGAGCTTAAGGGATAGTGAGATAGCTCAGCAGACCAAACATCTGCTTAGGCAGACACAGGGACTGGGTTTTGATCCCTGGTGCCACATGCCACGCCAGCCCCACCCCCAGACGCACTGAGCCAGCCACAGAGACTGGGTGTGGTGGTGCATGCCTGTAATCCCAGCACTGCGAAGACTGAAAACAGGAGGATCACTATGAGTCCAAGCTGTGTAATGAGACCTTATACATTACAGTAATACATCAATAGTAATAACAATAATAAAATAAAACCTCAGCTAGTATTTTTGTAGAATGGTGGTGCTAATTTTCTATATTTCCTTTCAAAGTTGCTAGGGATCAGAAGTATGCATACATTTTAATTCCTGAAGGACTAGGCAAATAACTGTAATTGCCATCAGAAACAAGGTGCTGATGACTTTAAAAAATAAAACAAAACACCAACAACTATGTAAAGAGAGCTTCCTGTCACAAGGTGACAGAGTTAGACTGAGAAGACCTGCAGCATTTAGTGAACCATGCTCATTCAGATGCTCTGCTTTGGGATGGGGAAGAAATTTCCAGAAACTTAATATTTTGGGTTCTCAAAATTTCTAGATAACAATTCTTGTTTGACCGTTGGTTGGCCCAGTCCAACATGTGTGGGTCATGTGATTTTTCCATGTTATATATATATATATATATATATATATATATATATAGTACTGTTTTCCCTGTAAAAGGACGTACACCGATATGCATGACTAGCGTGTCCAGCACAGTTTACTACGTTACAAGTGAGCCTTTGTTTGGCTCTTGGACAGCACATAAATACTCGTTATTTTTTTTCAAGATTATTCTTCTCCGGACAATTTTTGTCATAATGAAAGCACTGTGTTAATTTAAAAAGTAATACACAGAAAAGACAGATAAGATAAAAGTTTTCCTATCTATACACCACATTAGCTAGACCTTGGTATTCGAATTCCATTAGAATCTCTTCTATAAAGTACAGAAATGGTTTCTGTTTTAAAATTAGTTGGCTGCTGCTATGTTAGAAATAAAAACTGACCACATATTGAACAGGAATTCTACTTCTTTGCCTTTAGACTTTCAGACTACATTGAGAGTACCTCTAGGCTTTGGAAACTTTAAACATAATGTTATAAGAGCAGAAATGGAAAATATTTCATGTGAGTGTTTGTTCTGTCCCCTTAGTTATAGTACAGAAGCAATGCAGAAGTTTTATATACTGACTTCTAATGTAATAAGTATGCTTATTGGTCAAATATGCACAGCAGGAAGAGAAGGGACGGTGATAAGCTAATATATACAATGCACTTCTTACAGGTATATAAAAGTATGAATTTGTAAATTATTTTATTTTTTATGTATTTAGTACAGGGTCTACAGGGTCTCACTGTGTAGATCAGACTCCACAGTGATCCTCCTGTTTTCAGCCTCCCAAGCACTAGGATTACGGGTGCTGTCACCACGCCCAGGTTCAGTTGCCATCTCAGTGCGCCCCGGGGTGGGGCCAGCACAGCACACTGGGGATCGAACCCTGGTCTTTGTGCCTGCCTAAGCAGGCGCTTTAGTCCACTGAGCTATCTGGCCTGCCCTGCAAATTGTATGTACTATGGAAAGTATGCATTTTTTAGGTAACATGTAATGTATTTTACATTTTGCTTTTGTTCTTTTGTTTGCTTGGCATTGACCATGTAGAGTGGTTTGTACAGCTCTGTGTGGACAGATATCCCGAGTGGAACCATTACAGGCAGGCCACTTAGGTAGCTAGAGAGAGGTCTCTGCAATCTGCCTGCAGCAGCCTTGACTCCACCATGTGTGCATCTCAGAGATTACAACTGAATTACAACCGAAATCAGTGCTGTGGCCCTAGAAACTATTTTCACCAAAAAGCATAGGCAAATGATCTGCTACAATTAAGGAGCAGCACTCATTGAAGAAAAAGAATGTATATCTCTTAGAAGAAAGCATAAGTCTACGTATTCATGACCTTGGATTAGACAATGATTTCTTCGACATAAAACCAAAAGCACAAGTGTTAGAGTTCGTGTCTAGCTGTCCCCCCCAAAGCTCATGCAGTCATGGGGCGGCTTCTAGAGTTGGTGATTAATCCAAGATCCATTGCTGGGATGCTGGGTGTGAGGGTTCCACCTGCCTTGGGGCAGGCCGTCTGCCTGAAAATGTAAGAAGGGAGAGAAGCCCTGTAGCTGCAGCAGCCGCTGTTCCTCCCTGTGCTCTTTGCTGTTCTGCGCCTCCATGGACCATGGACGGCTGCCTCTGCCGTGAGCCACTGTGCCTTGGAGCCAGCCGAGTATGGGCTGAAACAGCCACAAACTGTGAACTGAACAAACCTTTCCTTTCTTCATTTTGGGTGTTGGGTTTTTCATCCCAGCAATGAGAGAAAAGTAACTGAGACAGCAAGCAACAAAAGACGAACCAGATAAACTTCACACCATCACATTTAAAGCCTTTTTTCTTTTTATGCCTTAGACTTAAACTACAATATCATATGCACTGAGTACACTCTCTGTATCATTGAGTTACACCCCCCTAGCCTCAAATTTAAAAGCTTTCATGCTTCAAAAAATACCATCCAATGTAAATGTACAGATAATGGAAACATTGATTAAAAATTAAAATCACCAAACATAAAGGTACTTGTGTAAAACTACTCCACAGCAGCTGCTTGTCAGCACACTGGCAAATGTACTGCATGCGCTCTGAATACAGCTTCCACGTGTTAACACTTGTGAACAAAATTTGAAGGTGTGTGTGTGTGTGTGTGTGTGTGTGTGTGTGTGTGTGACAGAGAGAGGGAGGGAGGGAGAGAGATGGAGAAAATGGCCCCTCTTTCTAGGTGCCCAGTCCTGGGGGAAAGAAGAACCGAACTGTAAGAGGAGCTCTCCTTGGGGGGGGGTACATACTTTCTTCATTTTCCCCTACCTAGTGAAGTGAATGTTTTACCCTTCATGCCTACAAATATTAAGGTAACCTGCTAGAGTCCTCATAGAAAGGTTCTCACATTTTAATGATAATTTTGTTCCATACATGAGCCTCTGGTTTTGCTTTTTTCCCTAATTAACTACACACCGTATCTCCTTAAAAAAAAAAAAAAAAAAAAGTTCATAGAAGTGAGGAATTCCAGGGATAAAGAGCTTGTAAATAAGGGACCATCTATTCATGTACCCGAAACAGAAGCCCTGATGGATGGCATTCTGTCGCCCTCCCCACTTCTGGGCTCAGAGCTATTCCTCTGCCTGATTCTCTCAGCTTCCAGGGGACATCGGTGCCCACACCTGTAATGCCAGCACTCTGCAAGACTGAGACAGATGGATCACAAATCGGGCCCCACCCTGAGCAGAACAGTGATTTGGACCTTGTCTGAAAGGAAACATAAAAAATGGGCTGGGGGTGTAGCACAAGGGAAAGGTCCTGGGTTCAATCCCCAGTAACACGCACACCCAGCGCACTCACACGCGCGCACACACATTGGAGTGAAGAGGTATGCAGCTGTCACAGTAATGGCTTTGGATCCACCCAATGCATCTGCCACTGCATGGAGCTCACCAGGGCCCAAGATGCTTCCCTGTGCTTCCCCGCTGCCAAAGGTTAAAGGCCACCTCTCTGTGCTGATGTGACTGCTTCTCGCGGCCAGCAGGGGGCAGCATGTCCACACAGTTTCACAGCTATGCAGCAGGCCTGAGAGGAGCGAGCCAAGCCGTGCTGCGCCCCTGTACCAGACCCCTGTGTTCTTCATCGATCTTCTTTTGGGCCCGACCACCTAGGGTAGATAAACTGAGGCAAGCCAGTCTCTACTCTTGTTTTTCTTTTCCTTTTTTTAAGGAGTGGGGCTGAGATGGAGGAAATGGACCATATGTGTTGGCACACAGGCTTAACATGTTCGGCTCTTTATAAAGAGAATTACTTTCTGTGCATTTAGGGTCTTTTCCTTAGCAAAGCACAAGTGGGGCTGCTCTGTTCAGCAGCTCCTGCCTGTTCACAGATTCAGCCTATGCTTTCTGAGAAGCACGGCAAGCCCTGGAGGCCATGGTCCAAGGGTTGTGCTGATGGTGGCTCCAGGGTCACTGTGCTGAGGACTGACTTTATAACCCAGCACTGCACATGCAAAGCCTGGTTTAGGCACTCACCAGCTGTGTGACCTTAGGCAGCCTCCTCAACCTCTCTGAAGAGCGTATATTCTAGCTATGTAAGGGCCTTAGCACATTGCTACTTCTTCTTTCATTCATTAGACATTTCCTGGGATTTTTTTTTTTCATATGGGATATAATATTGTGTCCTAGGTACAATGGTCTTTATGTGGATTTCTCATGCCTCTTTCATAGAAATTGGCCTGCTTAGTGTAACTAGACTCCTATGTCTAGGAAAGCCCTTGCTGATGTTTGAGATTATCCCACGGAAGTGGTCAGCATGGAGCTGCCTCAGGCAATGGCAGATAATTTGCACTATGCAGAGTGAATGAGGAGAGACCCCCCATAGATGAAGCAAAAACCAGGCTGGGGCACCGGCGGGTACTAGTATGGCTCCCTGGCAGGGCGGGTAGTGACCTCAGTTCCAGGAGGCCCAGGAGCAGAGGTGTGCAAACTGTTTCCCCGGTGGAGTTTGGGGAGCTGTGCGCTCTGTAGTTCTGGGTCCTGAGCCTCTTTTTTTGTTATTGAGATGAATTTCACATAATATAAACACAACATTTTACAGTGAAGGGGTCACAGGGTACACAATGCAATGCTGCTCCTCTCTCTGGTTCAAAATTATTATGTTTTTAAATGTTCATTTGAGATAATTTTAAATTAGGGCAAAGTTTCAAGACTTGTACAGGAATTCTTATATGACTGGTAGACAGATGTGAGTTTGTGTGTACTTATGCATTTGTCTTATCTCCTGCTCTATCTCTCTCTGCCCATCCTGATCTGTCTGTCTTCTGCAATCTATTTGCCTATTGTCTGCTTGTCTGTCATCTGTTTGTATATCTATTGTGTTTGTCTACCATCTATTTGCCTATCATTTGTCTATTTCTATCATCTGTGATCTGTCCTGTTTGTGTATCTATTAGCTATCACCTCTCTGTGTCTCTGTCTGTCTGTCTGTCTGCCTGTCTGTCTCTCTCTCTCTCTCTCTCTCTCTGCACACACACATTCTTCCCCCTGAGACTCTCACCGTGGGGCAGCTTTGTTCTTCTTCATCACACATGTCTCCCAACAAGGGTCCCTAGTACAATTCTGAAAGTCTGAAAGTTCAACACAATACAATACTATTATTTAATTCATCAACTGTTCCTCACACCTTCTTTTCCCCAGTCCAGAATGCAGCTCAGAAGTGTGTGTGCCTTGCATTTGGTTAACATTTCTGATACCCAGGAGTCCAGATTTGTCCTTCCTTCCTTTGTGTTCCTTGACCTTGACATTTCCTGAAGAGCATAGGCTGGGGTGTTGCATGCTCTCTCATTTTGAATTTTGTTACTATTTGCTATAATTAGATTCAAATTCTTACTATCCTTTAGATCATCCTCTGTACCTCTCTAATTGCAAGCTATTACTCCCAAATGTTAACCTCATGAGGACTTTTTAAATTATACTACCCCTTCAAAAAGTCACCATTGAGTGGCATTTTTATCTTTTCCACATCCAGAAGTCCTCTTCCAGAGATTAGGTCAAGCTTTTCTGACATCACTGGGGTGCTGGAGCCATTCCTTTGGATTCTGGAATCACTAATGGGGAGCTTATGACTTCTCAACCCCGAGCAGGAGCAGAGGTGGAGATGTGTGCTCTCTATCCACTGTGAATAGGTCCGCACTCCTGGCATTATTGTGCAGACTGGTGGATTCGGTGCATCTGCACCACCTGTCAGGTGAGGAGTAAGAGAATGCCATTCTGCACTTGAACTTGTGAGGAGAACAAAGCCAGACTTCTATCACAGGGTAAAGAATCTGAGGTTCCCACCCCATTCCCAGGGCAGGCAGATCATCACACTTCCTCAGCAGTGTTTCAGCCCCACCCTGGAAATCAACGGATGACCTTGATTTTGATAGCTGGCCAATGGTTTAAGACTATTTCATGCTTATTTTGCAGCTAATGTTAGAAGCAAGAACAATGAAGGAGGAACTTAGCCTTTCTGCTATTTTCAGCTCCCTTTATCGGCCTCTCTCAGCTTTTGTTTCTGTTTTCTTTTGTGTTCTTTTGTTGAGACAAGGCCTTGCTATGTAGCCCAGGTTGGCCTCCAAGTTGCAGTGATCCTCCTGCTTCAGCCTCAAATTGTGCTGCTATACACATAGGTACACATATATCACTAGGATACGATGTTTTCAGTTCCTCTGGGAAAATTCCCAGTAGGGGGATAGCCAGATTGAATGGGATTTCTAGTCCGACTCTTTTGAGGAGTCTCCACACTGACCTCCACAATGCTAGTACCAGTCTACATTCCCACCAGCAGTGGAGAAGTGTTCCCTTTTCCCCACAACCTCTCCAACATTTGTTCTTGGTTGTTTTCCTTATGATAGCCATTCTTTCTGGAGTGAGATGATATCTCAGTGTTGTTTTTATTTGCATTTCACGGATGACTAGAGATGTGGAGCATTTTTTCATATATTTATTTGCTTCTTTAATTTCGTCCTCTGAGAAGTATGTATTCATCTCAGACACCCATTTCTGAATTGGGTCTTTAAATCTGAGGGCCCTGTTATATCTTAATTCTTTATATATTTGAGACAGCAGACCTCTGTCTGATTGCTTATTTTTTTCAAAATAAGTAGGATTTTTTCAAAATTTGTGGGTTGTCTTTTCACTCTGTTACAATTTCTTTTGACATGCAGAAGCTCCTTAAGAAGAGTTGATCCCAGTTGTTGATTCTTTCAAGTGCTTCCCATGCGAATATATGTTTGTTCATGAACTCTTTACCTACCCCTATATCTTCAAGAGTTCCTCCTCCTTTCTCTTCCAGGAGATTGAGTATTTCTGTTTTAATGTTTAGATCTTTAATCCATTTTGACTTTAGCTTAGTGCATCGTGATAGAGCTGGGTCAAGTTTTAGTTTTTGGCATGTAGAAAGCCAAGTTTTCCAGCACCATTTGTTAAAGAAACTATCCTTCTTCCATTAAGTGTGATTGGCCCCTTTGTCAAAGATCAGATGGCTGAGTGTTTTCGTAGATGTCTCTGCATCTTCTAATCTATTCCACTGATCCTCAGGTCTATTCTGTTGCAATACCATGTTGATTTTTATCACAGTGGCTTTGCAGTATAATTTCAAGTCAGGAATTGTGATGCCTCCTGCCTTGTCTTTATTGGCCAAGACTGCCTTTGCTATTCTAGGTCGTTTGTGGTTCCAAATAAATTTTAGGAATGATTTCTCTATGTCTGGGAGATATGTTGGTGGCAGTTTGATAGGAATTGCATTAAATCTGTACGGCAATTTTGGGAGTATGGCCATCTTCACGATGTTGGTTCTTCCTATCCAGGAGCATGGAATATCTTTCCATTTTCTGAAATCCTCTATAATCTCTTTTCTTAAGGTTGTTGTAATATTCTGTGAAAAGATCTTTGACTTCCTTGATTAAGTGAATTACAACGTATTTCATTTTCCGCGGTGTTATTGTAAAAGGTATTGTTCCTATTGTTTCCCTTTCAGTGTGCTTGTCATCTGTGTAGAGGAATGCTACTGACTTTTGAGTATTGATTTTGTACCCTGCTATGCTACTGAATTTGGGTATCAGTTTCTTGGTGGAATTTTTGGGATCTTCCAAGTAAAGTATCATGTCATCTGCAAGTAGTGATAATTTAACTTCTTCTTTGCCTATTCTTATTCCCTTTATTTCTCCCTCTTTTCTAATGGGTGTTACTAAAGATTCCAAGACTATATTGAATAGGAGGAGTGACAGAGGACATCCTTGTCATAGTAAAAGATTTCAGTTTTTCCCCATTAATGATTATATTAGCTTTTGGGTTGTCATAGATGGCTTTTATCAAGTTAAGATAGAGTCCATCTATTCCAATTTTCTGTAGAACCTTGAACATGAATGAGTGTTGGACTTTGTCTAAAGCTTTCTCTGTATCAATTGAGATGATCGTGTGGTTTTTAGATTTCAGTCTATTAACAAAGTGTATTACATTTATAGATTTTAGAATATTGAACCATCCTTGCATCCCTGGGATGAATCCTACCTGGTCATGGTGTATAATCTTCTTGATTATTTGCTATATTCTATTTGCCAGGATTATGTTGAGTATTTTTGCATCTATGTTCATGAGGGAGACTGGCCTGTAGTTCTCCTTTTGGTTGTGTCTTTCCCTGGTTTTGGAATCAGTATAATATTTGCCTCCAGAAATGATTTTGGGAGGACTGTTTCCTTTTCAATTTCATTGAAGAGTTTGTAGAGTGTGGGGATTATATCTTCTATAAATTTCTTGTAGAATTCAGCTGTGAATCCATCAGGACCTGGACTTTTCTTTGTCGGCAGGCTTTTAATTATGTTTTGTATTTCATTGGCTGTTATCCGCTTATTGAGAGTTGTTATATCTTCTTGATTCAGTTTTGGTAATTTGTACCTTTCGAGGATTCTGTCCATTTCTTCTGTGTCTTCTATTCTGTGAGCATAAAGATTCTTGAAGTAACTATTGATAATCTTCTGAATTTCCGCTGGGTCTGTGGTGATTTCACCCTTTTCATTCCTTATTGCTTGTACTTGAATTTTCTTTTGCCTCTTTTTGATGAGGTTGGCTAGAGGCTTATCAACTTTATTTAGTTTTTCAAAGATCCAACTTTTTGATTTGTGGATTCTTTGAACTGTTTTATTCATTCCAATTGAATTAATTTCTGCTCTCATCTTTATGATTTCTTCAGGTCTTTGCACTCTGGGTTTCATTTGCTCTTCTTTTTCTAGTTGTCAGAGGTACAACATTTAAGGTGCTGATTTGTTCCCATTCTGTTTTCTTAATGTGTGAGTTCCTAGCTATGATTTTCCCTCTTAGAACTGCTTTCATCGCATCCCATAAATTCCTGTAAGTTGTGTTTGAATTTTCATTGAATTGTAGATATTGAGTGCTGGGGTACCAGGTGTGCATCATCACACAGGGCAGCCTTTCTGTTTTTGATTCCCTGGCGTTGTATTTGATAACTCAGCTTCTCCTAAAAGAGAGAAGCTCTTGTTTCAGCTTTCATTTTAGAAGTTGAAGTGGGAACTCTACATGCAAATAAGTCCCAATTAAACTGAGATGATTTTAAACCACATGCACTAGAAAAAATTCTCCATTGTCTTTAGTCTTTCAACTCTTAATTTTGAATTAATTTGAGGTTAGTTAAATATTGTAGTGATAGTGCAGAGGGAAAATGTTAAGCATCAAGAGAGAATGAAATGAGGATATTTTACCTATGTGGTCCTCTAAAAAATTACAGAAAATAAAATAAAATCTATTTTATTAGGATGGTAATCAGATTTTGACCCAAGTTTTGCAGGAGGTACTCAAATTGTCAGTTTTTAGGCTTGTGCCTTTCACCTAGCTGCTACTCATGCTAACATATTGCACAGAGCATTTGTACTCAAACTAAGGGTCCACTTTTTTTTTTTTTTTTTTTTTTTTTTTTTTTTTTTTTTTTTTTTTTTTTTTTTTTTTTTTTTTTTTTTTTTTTTGATACTAGGGATGGAACTCAGGATCTTGTGCCTGCCAGGCAGGCACTTATTCCACTGAGCTATCTCTTCAGCCCTGACTAAGGGTGACACTCTATGATAGTAGAAGCTACAGAGAGGTTATTAGAGTTACCCCATTGTTCCCATTAAGGTCCTATTCTTCTCCAGAATCCCCTGTTTCATTAGTTTTCATGTCTTAATCTCCTCTAAATAGCTTGTGAGAATTTCTTCACTTTGCCTAGTTTTTAGGAACTTGGTACTTTCTCCTGAATTCTGGTCAAAGAATTTCTAGAATGTTAATATGATTTTCTTGGTATTACCTTATCAATAGAAAAATGTTATAGATTTTATTTTATTTTCTGTAATTTTTTAGAGGACCACATAGGTAAAATATCCTCATTTCATCATGTGAAGGTTGAGAGGTACATGATAATCTCTCTTGATGCTTAACATTTTGCTTATTTTCTTATAGTTTCTTTGTTCTGTTAATATTGTCTTTTATAGTGAAGTACTATAGATCAGCTACTTGAGGGTTTTTATGCTGTGTGTTTATTCACTTGTCAGGTGTTGAATTAGAAAATGAGGAAGTGCTATATAATTTGCAAAACTCCCAGAATCCCTTTGTGTTTTCTGTGTACCATGGGGTGTCTCCGTGGCCACACCTCAGATCACAGAATTGCTTCCTCCTCCCCAAACTCTTGTTTTAAAAAATAATTTTATTGAGAAACAAATAGCAGTGAGACAGTTTCAAAACCAATTAGTAGGACAGTTTCGATAATTAATACATTTCGTATTACATTTTGTAATACATTTCATCTTCATGTCTGCCTCTTGTATTATGACTAACCACTAAGAATCCAAACTCTTGTGTACCTTTTTACCTCCATCCGAAAACCTTCGTTGTATCACTGTTTGAACTGTTTAGAGGCTTTTGGACAAAACCCATCAACCAAATCTTGAGATTTCCTTTAGGATCACTTTTGGTGAACCACACACTGGGACTCATACTTGGAGGAAATAATGCAAGAGAAACGGAAGGAACTGACTGAATGCATTGCTTAAGGTTCTCCAGGGAAACAGAGCTAATACGGAAGGTAGGTTTATAGCAGGTAACTGGCTCTGGAGAGATCAAGGAGAAGGGGAAGGCCCAGGTTCTTCCTAGAAGAAGCCAGGGAAATGAAGCCAATTTGGGATTTTCTTGATGTACCCTGTTAGAAATCCTTCCACATACATATGGCTTAAGAAAGCCCTGGTCCTCAGCTCTGTGACATGGGCTGCTAGACACTGTCATGCATCAGCAGGAGACATGAGCAGCTGACAGCCTGAGAGAGCTGGAGGGGAGCTGGGAGGCCTGAGGCCTGGAGCGTTGGTGGTGTTGCTCCATCTGAATCTGAGGGCTGAGGCCCAGGAACACCAGGGACAGGAGATGATAGCGTCTTGAACTCCGACTTCCTCTGCCAGTTTGCTCTCTTGGGGCCCTTAATGAGCTACGTGGTATCTTCTCACACTGGGGAGGCCACCCCCATTACAGATACACCAGAAATCACATGTGACTGGGCATTGGGACATTTCTTCACCCAATCACTAAAAACTGACAATTTGAGTACCTCCTGCAAAACTTGGGTCAAAATCTGATTACCATCCTAACAGCATCAGGACATGGCTCCTTTAAGAAACTATTAGGACATAAAGGCTCCACTGCCCCACTTGGATTAGGGCCATTGTTGAGAAAGTCAGCAGGTCATCACATTCTGGGATCCTAATAAAAAGGGTGCACTGACCCAAATGTTCCTGTCTCACACATGCTATGCAGCAAGAAAGCCCTTAGCAGATGTGAACTCTTGATCTGTGGTTTTATAGTTTCCAGAATCATGAGCCAAAAGAACTTTTATTCCTTAAAATTTACCTGGTCTCTGGTATTCTGTCATAGGACCAGAAAGGAAACTTTCTCTCCACAATGAATCGTCTGGTGCCTTTTTCCTTCTTGAAGCAAACATTGGTTGGCTTGAGGAAAAGCACGTTTCAAAGACTGTGTGGTTACTTCACAAAGCTGATTTTAAACCCTCATATAAACCTCCCCTTCGGCTATACGAAGTAACATAAATATGGATGTTTTTTCATTTCCTTCCCAGAAGACCTCTGTAGGTCTTGAGTCATGGTGAACAGTTACTAAGGAGCCCAAGGGCAGAACGCGCTGGCAGGAGCCACACAGCATGTCAGCAATCCGTGGGGACTGGGGCTAAGATCCCCCCACCATTCACACACCTCAGAGATGGCCAGAGCCAGGCCTTCTGGACACAGAGCAGCAGAAATGAAAACCACACAGAAAGGAAAGGAAAACAGACACATAGAAGTTTTGTCCTTTTTTTTTTAAGGTCACCTGTGTTTATTTCTAGATTTAATTCTGACCGTGATTCCCAGGACACGTTTAAGTGATTGCGCCATAGCTTGGACATCACTAATTGCCTACATTTCTAATTAGTAAAAAAGAAGACCCGGAATTGACTCTGAAGTTTGAGAACTACAGAATTGAGCACTGTTTGTGTGGTGCTCCTCTGTATCTCTGCCTGCTGCTGGTATTCGCTGTTGTTCGTGTCTCCTGCGGGATGCGTGACACTATCCGGCAGCCCATGTCACAGAGCTGAGGACCGGGGCTTTCTTAAGCCACACATATGCGGAAGGATTTCCAACAGGATGCATTAAGAAAACCGCAAGTTGGCTTCATTGCCCTGGCTTCTGCTAGAACACCCTGCGCTCATCACGTGAGCGTGACAGCCTAATTGCACTGGAGAGCCAGAATTCAGTGAGGTTCTAGTTCATTCCCACTGAAAACTGTTCCTCTGACGTCACACCTTGTCTGAAAAATGCTACGTCTGTTTGTCTTGGTGCGGGCCACTTTCTGAAATAGAGTAGACCCTTCTTCCTCAACATTCTCACTTGTACTAGGACCTCTTCCCTTTTTGTGGCACTATAGGTGCCAATGTGGCTCTTAGCTGGCATGGATCTTTAAAAGTTACAGTTTTTTAAAAATTTATGTATTTGGTACAGGGTCTCACTACGCAGCTGGGACTCATAGTGAACCTCATGTTTTCACTCTCTCCAGTCCTGGGATAGCAGGCATGTGCCACCACCCCTGGATTTGGTGGCCTGCTCAGCGCTGCTGGCGTGGGGCTGGCGTGGCACGTGGTGCCAGGGATCAAACCCCGGTCCCTGCACTTGCCTACGCAGTCGCTTGGGTCATTAAGTTATCTCACCAGCCCAAACACTATGAGTGGTGTTTCATTTGTTTTTCATTTAATTTTCTGTCCATTTTTTTGTTTGTTGCACACATATTTACATACTAGCAATAAAGGGACAAAAGAAAAACTCAGTCTAGGTTCTCACTACCGTGGGCCAGTAAATTTTATTTTCTATTTCTTTCTAGTTTTTGGTGATTTTGTAAATGACTGAATACTTGAACCAGAGGAGACATACGTTTTACAAGAAGTATTGTGTTCAAGCCCTTTTCTGTATCATTATGACACAATCACAATGTGGCTGTGTATTCCATTAACTACACATTGTCACAAATTTTGATACTTTTCAATTACTGGATAGCGAACATCCAAGTATTTTTTTTTATGTGTAAACATAATAATGTTCTGCGCTTCTTTGTTCTTAGAACTTTCTTGTTCCTGTTGAATAAGTTCACCCAGGGTGGTCTTGGCATTCGAACACTGTCAAAGCTAAGTTTAGACTGCCCATTGTTATTTGTTTTCTTCATGTTCTGTTTAGCACAGGGTCATTTACGAAAAGAGATCCTGTCACAGACCAGGACCTCACGAGATGATAATCCTTTGGAGCCACCCGTGTGTGTGAAATCCTTGGTGATCTCACCATGCTCTTCTAGGAAATGACAGTGAAGGCACAGCAGTAGTCATGTGAGTCCTTGGGGAATTTACCCAGTTGTTGATGTGCACAGAGCCATCTTGAGGTTAGCTTAGGTAGCCCCCTGCAATCGTTACTGAAGTTATCTTCTGTAAATAATGGAATGGTCTCAGCCATATCCACAGGCTAGTAAGACTAGCCCTGATCACCCTCTTGGCATTCCAGACTTCCCTCGGACTAAACGGGATCTTAGGCTCCTGGAGAAAACAGCACAGACACTCCAGTCTAGCTTGCAGCTGGAAGCAGCTGTATTCTTCTGGACTGAGAAGAGATCCTGCCATTCTAGTGTGATCCTGGACATCTGAGGGGTTGAGTTGGGCACTGGGGCAGTGAAGGCAGAAGCCTACTCAGTGTGTTGAGGTGACCCTCCACTTGATGGTAGGGGGTCTGTAGGGTCAACCGCCTGTTGTCCAAAGGAGCCAGACTACACCTTTAGTTCTCTTTATTCTGCCCCTTATTTTGTCCCTCTGCATTCTTTTAGATCCTGCTTTGTTCCCTCTCCATCCTTGTCTGCATTGCTTGTCTTTCTCTCCCTCCATTGCATCTTTAGATCCTACTTTTCTTTTTAAAAGTTTTATCCATTTTAATGAGAAAAAAGATAGAATAGTAACAAAACAGTTTTAATATAGGTTAGTAGGACATTAACAATGATTAATACATTGCATATTGTTGTCTTCATAGTAGTTCAGAGGACAAGATGCAGACATGTTATCTTTTCTAAACAATATTAGCACAAACTTTCATTCTCAGTGAACTAAGAGAAAGTAGCTGTGCATCTATCATAACTCATGTGTGTGTGTGTGTGTGTGTATAATATACATATATATATATTTTTTTTTTTTTTTTCCTGTCCCCTCCTTTTTTTCCACAACAAAACTGTCCTTTATTTACACTTTTGTGAAGTTAATAATGCATGATACTAGATTGCCTAGTTACTGATAGCAAACCTTAACCAGACAGGATGTTCACCTCAGAAGCGAGGGAGCTTCTTTGTTTTAGGCCAAGTCCCACCCTCAAGCGTATTTTCTGCCTTTGCTTTCCCCACTTTGCTATTGATGATTGGATCCAGGGCCTTTGCACTGAGCTCCACCTTTGCTTCTTTTTTTATATATTTATTTCGAGCCAGGGAACTGAGCTGTAAAGTTGCCCAGACTGGGCTCAGTCCAACTTGCAATTGTCCTGTCACTGTCTTCCAGAGTGCTGAGATTACATGTGTGTGTCACCAGGCCTGGAAATTTTTGCCATTCTTGACTTTTGTTTCATTGGGAAAATTGGAGTGTGCCAAGGGATAGAGAGAGAAAGAGAAAGCGAGAGCGAGAGAGAGAGAGAGAGAGAGAGAGAGAGAGAGAGAGAGAGAGAGAGAGGTTATTTCATGATTAAAAAAAAAAAACAATTTCGCAGGAATCTCTGACTACATTTTTGGCCTGATGGTAGATGAGGGGTTGCAGGAGCTGGTGCTGTAGGAGTGATTTGAGGGTGACAGCAGTGTCTCAGGTGGCCCTGCTTATGTAGTAGGGCAGCTGATTCCATTTTAGCCAGATTTTGACCTCTCCTTGCCATATAATTCACAGTATGCTGGCCATGGATCACAAAGCACGTGCAGTTCAGTGAATAATGTCACATACCACAGCCTGGAGTTCACTTTACCCAAGGGATCTGGTGCACAGGGGTTACGTGTGGAGATCTTGCCTGGAGTGGTGTTTAAACTCAATGGCCTGGTGCTGGATTATGAGTGCTCTAACGTGCGTCCCCAGATAGCCACTCCATACAGATGGCTGGCAGGCTCTAGAGCCTCAGGCTGACGTGTCCAGAGTCCCAGGGGCAAAGTGACCCTTTCTTTTAAGCACAGCATCTGTGTTGGCTGTTTAGCAAATCATCAGAAAACATTTCCATTGATTGTTCAGCTGAAGTGTACAGGGCTCCCACGTTGCTGATGAAACCAGACTTCTAAATAGATTTCCCTGAACCCAAACACTGTGACCAGGGCTTAGTGCACTGAAGCAGGCTGGCCTCCCTGATGAGGGTCATGGTGAATTCTGACGGTTTCTGTGGCTTCTGAGTTGTGTAACAGAAAAATGAGTGGACTGTGGCATATGCGTGGAAGAAAGAGAATGGGAAGGAATTAAACATGGGAGCTGCAGGTGATATGTTGGGGTAGAATGGGGAGGGGTATAAGACAGAAGACTTAAACCTCCCAACCATGATCTCATTTACTACAGAACTCAGAGGAGTAATTCAGCAGGATCTTGGATGCAGAGAGAAAGGCCTGGATATAGCAGTCACCCGGTCCTCACTAAGGTGTTAGCTAGGTTTTAGTTTCACCAGGTGATGGACAGGTGTAGCCTTGGAGGCCTGGAATTGCTGGCACTCGAGAAGCCACCACCCTGGTAACCTTTCGTCCAGCCTCAGGGAAGCCACCTTATTGAGCACCATCTGCTCGGGCTTTCAGATATGGGGTGATGGTAGAGCACACAGAGGAGAGAAAGTCCTTTAGCAAGCTGAGATCAAAGGAAGATTTGACCTTTGGACGCTGGTTAAAACCCATGTGAGGCAGGAGCTGTGTTGGGAGGTCAGACAGGCAGAGAGGATAGGAAGCATGCGCTGTCTTCAGCAACATTCCATTTCTTTCTTTTTTTTTTTTTTATTTCTTCACTTACAAATATCAGCATGCCCTATGCCAGTGATGACCAGACTTTTAGAGCAGTGGTGGAAAATCTGTTACATATGCACTGTGCCACAGTAGGCCATTTATTATATTGAAAACTCTGAAAGTTTCACCATCACTGCTTCAGAGCTTTCAGTGATAACAGCTGGCTTTGGCACTTATGCGGAGATGAGGCTAGAGGTTTTACAATGTTATTCCACTATTTTCATTGAAATAAATTCCTTGATAATTGATCCTGCTCATAGTCAAAGTCAGATTTGAAATAATGTTTTCCAAGGCAAGCCCAAAAGAGTATTTTTTTTTTTTTTTTTTTTTTTTTGTATTTTTTAGGGAAGAGTCTACAGGGTGTTCAGAGTCTCACTACTTGATCAGACTCATAACAATCCCTCTATGAGCCTCCCAAGAGCTGGGATTACAGGTGTGCCCCACCACGCCCAGTCTAAATTGCTGTCTCAGCATGCCCTGGGGACAGGGTAGGCACATCAGGCTTGGGAATTGAACCCTTGGCCTTTAATCCATTGAGGTATTTGGTTGGCCCTCCAAAAGAGTTTTGATCATGTGTTCTTTTGGCTGTCCTGCTTCCATGGCCCTTCTCCCTTGATCATTTGGATGGTGACTCAGAGCCACTGTGCTGGGCAAGGGACATGAGACACAGCATGCCTTCAGACAGAAAGCAAAGGGATGCTCGAACACTCAGCAAATTTGATTTTAAAGAAGGTATCTCTAGAGTTGAATGGGTTTGCCTTAAATTCTGAACTCTTGCAGTGATGTAATTCTTAGAGATATTTTATTAGGCAGATTGAATTAAGAAACAGGAAATAGTATTTCACCTTTCCCTACAAAGTCAAGTCTTGCAAAAATTGCTCACTGTAACAGAAGGTTGCTGCATTGTTTTAGGCTCCGAGATCCAGACTGCACTCTGTTCCCACCGTAGAACAAAGTCAGCCTGTCTGGGATTTGGGGTACAGCAAAAGTACTGGAATCTCCTGTCTGCAAGTATGCAGTACTTATCTGCACATGGGAAACTACCTGTTTAATTCTGCTGCCACAGTAAAGATGACAGGTTTCCTTCTGTGTATAGCATGCAGATCCATCCCCTGGCTCTCAGGCCATTGAGCATTGCTTCTACTACTGGTGAAGCAACTGCCTAAGGCAAGTCATGTGACTACTCCAGGGGGCTGCTGGAGGTCTGATTACAGCATAGCATAAATATCTCTTGAAAATTATTTATTTATTTATTTGCTACAGGATCTTGCTATGCAGCTTGGACTCATAGTGATCCTCCTGTCTGAGCCTCCCCAGCACTGGGACTATAGGAATGTGCCACACCTGGGCTCAATGGCCAGTAGAGCTGGAGGCCAGCGTGGCATGCAGTACCTGGGATCGAACTCAGGTCCTTGGGCTTGCCAGGCATCTGCTTAGATCAGTGAGCTATCTCCCCAGCCCAAAATAGCATAAATCTTGCACCAGGTTTAACCATTCTGTGGTTTTATTTGTTTGTTTGTTTTGTTTTCTTTCATTTACCTGGAAAAGTTTGTGAAAGCACTAACAGAATAACACAATAGTACCTGATTTTGATATTGTGGCCTTCTGGATGGAGGTGAGGGAGGAAGTCAAACGAGCGCTACATTAAGACATTTCACTCAGTCCTCCTTGCATTAAAAACAGTGTCAAGGCTGCACTTGCTAGCTGGTACTAAGTTTTGGAACTAGCTTAAGTGGCTCAGAAGAGGACTTTAGTTTGAAACGACTTGTTTTCTTCTTTTCTCAATGAAAATATAGATGATTTTTCTCTCTTCATGCTCAGCCCTTTGCAGGATTTCTGAGACCGGTGAGTTTCAAAAAGAGAAGAGGAACAGAAATAAAGTGGACTAGAGACACTGTCTAAAATTAAAATTCTCCATATGAAATTGCTTATTCTTTTCCTCTGCAACTGTCCTCACTCAGAGTCCAAGGAGCTGGGCTGTCTTTGTGAGTTTGAATATTGGTCATTGGAAGCTCTTTTCACCTTGGCTTCTGTCACCATCGAATGACAAGTGTCTTCTCTCTAGCTGGTAATAATCGGTTCTTCCAAGTGACAAATTTTATTTAAAAAATATTTACACTCATTTACTTATGGAGCACACAGATGATAATACCAAGGTGCAACACAGTGAAGTATCTGTGCCTTTCACCCTGCCTCCCTTTCCTAGTCCACAGAGGCAAACAGTCTTCCCCATTTCCTTGTTAAGTTTTAGTTCTTAGTTGGCTCTGGTTGTGTTTAGGAGCTGACATGGTGTGAGTGGCACTAAGGGCTCGATATGCTTCTGTCAGGTCTTAAATCAAAAGTCTCCATGGGTGAGTCAAGGTGGTCCTGTATGCAAAGGTGAATGAATGCATCAGTAAGTTCATGGCTGGTGTGCTCTCAGAAAGCTGGACCTAGAAAGGAAGTGAGTCCTTGGCAGGATGACCTGGAAATAGGTATTATTGTTCCCACTTCCCCCTTTACTCTGTTTCCTAGAGGCTGAGAAGTAGGCAGCTTCCCTCATCCCCCGCTGCATCCTTCCACCACACTGGTTCAGCTTTCAAGCCAGCTAACTGTGGACTGGAAGTCACGTTTAAGCTCTCCTCAAAGTGTGGGTGTTGGATATTTGGTCCTAGCGATAGGAAAGCTTTATCGACTCCCTTATCCTTAAAATGTATTAGAGGAGAAAGAAAAGCCTGGCTATAGGAACAAGTGGATTACTTTTAGCTCAAATGTACTGTACCCAGAAGTTTTTTACATGAATTTTCTTGCTGGTATATCTATGCTTTTGTGTCCCTGTTCAAGATATTACCGATTGAGAGATACACATGGTAAGTACACCTGAAAAAAACCTGGGGAATTAAATTATTATCCAGAGTTGGTAAGATAGCTCAGTGGACTAAGCACCTGCTTAGGCAAGTGCAGGGTCTGGGGTTTGATCCCCTCCACCACATTCCACACCAGCCCTGACCCTAGGCATGATGAGCTGGCCATTGAGACCGAGCATGGTGGTGCGTGCCTATAATCCCAGCACTTGGGAGGCTGATAACAGAAGGATCACTTCAGTCCCACCTGTGTAGTGAGACCCTGTACTAAATACATTTTAAAAAATAGCCTTTTTGGAATAGCTCTACTTGACTTAATGCTATAAGGATGTTTATTCTTCAGCACACTTATATGAAAAGCATAAAGGGAGCAAATCAGCCAGTATTGATTTCCAACACTTCTGCCCATGGGGATCCACCTCTTCTGAATAACTTCGAGCTCAGCCACATATTTTACCCCTATGCTGTCCAAATCATTGGTGATAAAGAGTTTAAAAAGAATCTCAAAAAATTAGAAATCCACTTGCATTTATTCATTGTTGCTGCTATTTTTGTACAATGATTACAGGCTTTACCACCTCTGAGCTGGGAATATACAGAAGCAGACTAGGTAGATTCTGGTTCCCACTTCTTTCCCCAACTCCTTGACACATGGAGCTACAACCCTGCTCATGTCCCATGGGCTCTCTCCAGTTCTCTACAAGTATCCTGCTAATTTGGAGCTATTTTTAATACCCCTACATGTCGATACAATGCAAATGACCTTATGACTTCTGTCTACTTCACAGCAATTGAAAGATGCTAGGGATGGTGAGATTCTTTCCAAATTTGAAACTGTGAAAGCGTAGAAGAATAAAACCAGCTTAGAATGCATGAGAGATGATAATAGAATTCAGCATGAGATTACTAGTAAAAAATACAATATCTAGAATTGTAATGTTTAGATTAGGATTATCTCAAAATTGTGGCACTAATAAATAAAAAGCTTTGAGATTTTGAAATGTGTTACTATACGTGTGACCTCCTTTAGAATGCTCACAAATATTAACAATGCATTTATTTGTTCCTTGAAACATCTGATGTGAGTCATTCTGAATATTTAAGTGCCACGTTAAAAATTTTATTTCTTTCCTAAGGAGCCAACCACTGCTGAACTTATTTTACTATCATAAATCAACAAATTTTGTTTGAAGTTATTATTTTAATTAGCAAAGAGAAAAAAGCAGATAAAATACCTGTGTTGTACTTGCAACCTAGCAGGACTGAAGTCCTAATTCTTGTTTCTTTTCTTTAAAGTGTATTCTAGACATAAATCATAAAAAAAAATTTGGAAATGGAAATAGCAAAAGAAGGTAGGGTGATATGCCCCTTCAGTGTTCATATTGGAACTCTCCCTTCAAAAACAAAAAAGTATTTCTAAGGATTATTTAACTTTCCCAGAGAATATTCCTGTGTTTGACTTTATTCCTAGCTGTTCACTACAACCAGATGCCTGAAGTTAAAAATGTTTATGTATTGTTTTTTTTTTTTTTTTTTTTTTTACTAGAGCCCAGTAGGAATAACAACCCCAAATGTAATGTTTCATAGGATATTCTAATTTTGAGGTAACATAGCAATTATATTCTAAAATTATTTATGCAAATATATAAACATTTTCTCTCTCAAATACCCCTTAATCTAGCTCTTTACCACCTTGCTAGTTTATTATTGAGTTATGTAAGTCTCAGCAAATGTTCTTTCTATATTTTTATGTGAGTCGTGTGTTTGACTTTTAGAAAATTTTTGTCAAGATTTTAATTTCTTCAGTGACCTAGAGTATTACCAGTGGCAATGGTCCACATGCATAGGCTGACCATTGTGTGTGGTGTCCCTAGTCAATATTGTCCTTAATGAATGACAGTGTGTCCTTGCCATGTTCAGAAGTCACTTGCTGAGATTGTGCAAAGGTCAGACTTCATCCGGGTTCTTCAGGATTCTCCTGTTGTGGACAGAGGAGATTTTCAAGAGCTGCAGCCCCGGTGGACACAAGTGTGCTGCTTTAGCATCAAGACTCCTAACCACGTGACTAGGGGCTCCCTGCAGTTCTCCTTCTCCCTCAGGGAATCTGAGAAGATCCTTCTGTTGGCAGAGTCTCCTGGCTGCCTTGGTGGGCTGGGCAGGAAGATTTCTTATGGCAACTTTGAGTGCATCAGGTCTTAAGCTTGGTTCAAGTGTTCACGCCACCACCTAGGTAACCACTGTCTGATGATCCTCCTCCTCCTCCTCCTCTAATTCAGTTTCTCTCTCTCCTTCCCTGCCTTTCCTCCCTCCCTCCCTGTCTTCTACCACTCACGGATGATCCTCTCTTGGAATAGTACAGAAGACCCCATGTGTAACTGAGATGAATGCTTATTGGACTACTTAGGCCCTTTCTATGGTGCCTTAGGAAGATGTTTTAGAGCAAATGCTTGCTCACTAGTGAAACACAGAGATCATGAAAACACATTTCTTTATTATTTAAATGTTGCATTTTCCCTATTACTTCGTTTACTTAGCCATTTTTGTAACACATTATAGGTTGAACATCCTTTACCCAAATGCTTGGATCCGTAAGTTACTTCAGTTTTCTAGGGATTTTTCATATTTAAGAGCATTTACATAAACTTAATTGTTAACCCTCCTTAACCTGGAATGCATAACGCCCTAATATCTAAAACTTTTTTGAGTGCTATGTTGACAGTCCCCAAGTTTTAGATTGGAGATATCCAATGTGTAATGAAGGTGTTTCCGTTTGAAGCAGTATAGGATCACTAATTTCGATTTGATGGGACACTGAAAGTTCAGTGCTGCAGTGTCTTATGTAACTGGGCACCTGGAAGCCAGGTAAAATGCTGCTGAATATATAAATGTGTCAGAAATGAGAAATGCTACTAAATCTTCTTTGCCAGAAATCCTTATAAATAGAACAAGTTGCAGTCCCTATGGGACACTGGAAACTTCCATGTTTGTCTGTAGGGAGATACAGAGAAAGTATGCCTTTGGGAGACTTTTGATTCTTTAAGTATTGTCTGAACCATTTAGAGAGAGCTAGGGATGGAGATACAGTCGGAATAGTGCTGTCGGGAAAGAACACCCTAGAACAGTGAGGTTCTGAAATCCATGTGGATGTGGATGGGGCTCTAGAATCAGAGCCCTGAGGTCTGTGAAAAAGCTGCAATGCACATTGACACCAGAAGCCTAAGAGTTCAATGGCAATTGAGGTCCTCCAGGGTACCAGGCCTAGAATAAGGGCTGGATTCACACACAAGCCAGGCACTGAGGTTGAAAGTCTGTTTTTCACTGGCATCTGCCATTCACCTGGTGGCTCCCTGAAAGTTATGAGTGCCTCCTGCTGTTTCACTATCATGCCAGGCCCTTTAGAAAGGTGATGCCCCACAGTCCAGTGTGGAACTTAGGAAAGTGCAGCTTCTTTTCTAAGAGTGCCAACTGGCACTGAGGGTTACACTGGAGCCAAGGCTGCTCCCCATGGCACTGCTTGGCCTCTCCACTGCATGAATGCGCTACTCCCCTCTCTGGTGGTGACTTAGCCAGCACCCTTCCTGATGATGACCAGAAGGCCTCTAGTCCTGCTTTGTGGAGTCCTGCGAAGTGCTCAGACCCGTGAGCCTGTTGGACAGAAACCTGGGAGGGCTTCTCCTAGCAGTGGACTCCCAAGGTACGCCATTTGGGCATACAACCTTTGCATCAGTCCTTGATTTACTGCCCTCCCAACCCCATAGGGCATCAGGATGATCCACACCAGCTTCACTGAGGGAGAGTGAGCACTTTGTAAACCAGCAAAACCACTCTCCCTCTCCCTGTCTAACAGAGCAAGATGCTTGCAAAAGCTTTTGTGTACCAGGGTGCCATCAGAGGAGAGGAAAGCACACTCATTTGTAGACAAGGAGGGATTTTATGTGACTATGTTCAGAACAGTTTTAAAGGAACTGCACATATAGGCCTCTAGTCTGTTCAGGAAAATTCATTTGGGGAGGATTGAAATGCTCCTCTTAATATTCCCTATCTATTGGATATTGCAAAATGTAATATGGAAAATGATCTTCACAGGTCATCTTTAATATTTTGCCGCCTTCATTGTTGAAAGTGGTTTTCAGCTCTCTTTATGCAGGAGCAGGAGGCACAGAGAAGGCAGAGTGGGTTCAGGGTGCAGAGGGGGGCAGACGTGAGCGCAAGTCCACATCCTTAGCAGGGTGCATGTGTGCTCTTAGGCAGCGCTGCACCACGCTACTTAAGGGGCAAGCTGCTGCATTTCCTTCTGTCTGGTAACAATACTGTAAGAGTGGTGAAATAGTGATTTTTTTTCTGTAAGATTTTCCTAATAAGATATTTGGACCAGTGGACTAAAGCTAGAACATAGATCGTATTCATGTGTGTTTCCAATGCTCAGATTTTATCTTTGTAATTAATTAATTAATTGTAGTACCAGGGATTAAAGTCAGGACCTTGCGCTTGCCAGGCACTTGCAGGCACTTATTCTACTGAGCTATCTCCCTGGCCCCAGTGCTCAGATTTTAAAGAACAAGCATTTGGCTATATTTTCATCAGATGAAGTGATTCGGTGACAGTTAAGGGATAGAATGTGATAGACAAGCATGGCCCCAAAGGTCTCCCTGTGTTTTTTCCTGTCATGGTGCTGATGTATGTCATCCTGTTAGATGTTTTTATATATTGAAAACTGGTTGTCAGAACTAGTAACTGAAAAAATTTTTCCAACAGTATGTTGTGATGGTGTCCATTTATAGCCATAAGACTTAGGGATATTTTAAGAGTTGTAATCCTGGAAATTATAATTATTACAAATGCCCACAGAAGGAGAAGAAGTTAATTTTAGAACACTAACCACCAAACTGTAAACTAAACTTAAGTAAGTTAGTTCCAGTGTTGGCAGCCCCCCCATACCGTGCTCTGAGCTCTGAGCTACCGGAAAGGCCTTCTACACATGTGTTCCTGCATGTGACCCTCTGACAGGTGCAGTCTGCATGCACACAGCTTCCACACATGTGTCTGTTCTGCGTCTCCTCCAGCGCGTGCAGCCTGTGTGCACACACAGGGTCATCATTTGTTTTGCTTTGCTTTAATGTTCATCCAAGCATTACCCACTTTACACAAGCACTGGACATTTTTATTTCTCAAAATGTCATTGGACATGCTCTCAGCTAAATGGATAAAAGTTTGGTGTTCTCTAATACATTTATGCCACAAATTCTGTTGTTTTTTTATTTTATCTTTTTTTTTTTAAATCAACCTTTATTTTTCCATGCCATCAGATAGAACTGCCTCTCCTCGGCTACTTTGCTTCTTTTGAGTAGGTGAATGCTAGACACCTAAGTCTATTCTTCTTCCTCTGTCTGATGCTCTTATAAACACATGTGCGTGCACACACACACACGCACACACACACACACATTTTGATCACTGTAATGTGAACATAGAGGCAAGTACCTTTTGTAGCTTGCTATATCATATATACCAACTGGCTACTTCTGATGAGACTTGAAAGTCATTTGTAAAATACTTTTAAGCTCTAATTTAATTTATTTATTTGGCACAGGGTCTTGCTATGCAGCTTGGATTCATAGTGATCATCCTCTCTCAGCCTCCTTAGTGCTGAGATTGCATACATGCACCACCACACCTAGTTTCGGTGGCTGGCACAGAGCGCCCAGAATTCTGGGCTGACCCAGCATGTGGTACCAGGACCTTTGTGCTTGCCAGACTGGCACTAATATTGCCAAGCTATCTCCCTGGCCCTTGAAAGTCAAGAATGTTTTACACAAGGAGACTCTCAGATCAAGATGCCGTAACAGACTTGGCACAACCAAAACTCTCACCTAGGACTTCTCAGGCGAGGCTTCTGTGCCCTGCACCTCGGATCTGAAGAGCAGTCCCACCTATACAGCTGCACAGCGTGATCCATGGTAAGGCAGGGACCAGCCCTGTGGATGTTGTGACCTTGCTTGATTCCACCTCTGGCTTGGAAGATGGGGCCCTCCTCAAATGTCTTTGATTTCACTGAAGTGACCAAAGCACATGTCATCCTAATGCCTGACATCACCCAGACTGCCTGGGATCCTGATCACATGAAGTTGACAAGCAAAGCTTTTTCATTTTTGCTTTGTTAACATTCTAGTTCTTAATTCCACATAATCTGTTTGCTGAGGTTAGAGGAAGCTTGGCATTCCCTTGCTATTTACCCAACATTTCCAATTTTTCTTATCCTCCTTCAAGGCTTATTGCTTCTCATTTTGGTAGTTGTCACAAATCCTTATCCTCAGAGCTGAGAAAGGCATATCTCTGTCTGTAAGGGGCAAGTAGACTGCAGAGCACAAGAATACTACTGTAAGCAGGAATCAGTGATACTGAAAGAGAGTGGCATGTTCCTCCCTGGTATGTGCTAGTTTGGTACTAGAGAGTTGCAAGATGTAATTTTAAAAGGAGTTAATACGGACTTCAATACAAATTTCCAAACCCAAACTATAATGATCCCTTCCAGTCTTTCATCTTCAACTGTGACTGATCTCTCTCCACTGATCTCCCTTTGCTTCCGTTTCTCCAGAATATGATCATCTTTCAAGATCAGAGAGGTGATTGGGTGTTAGTTAACAGTGATTGGGTTGAACCCCATGAAATTCCATTTTCATAGATCAACTGCGACTGGACATTGGTAAATTGGTGGTTCAAACAAATCTGATTGTGGAAGTCTGATTATCTATAGATCAGAGAGCTTTGGACCTCAAGTGGTCACTTGGAATCTTGTCATCAGGTTCTCAGAATTGGCAGGCCATCACCTGGATTGGCTTTAGGATTGCCCAGCAGTGGAGATAATGTCCTGGGGCTCAAATCTGCTGCACAGCTTCCAGCCACACCTTGAGTCTGTGCACTGGGAGGCTGCAGGTGGGGCGACTTACAGGGTCAGGACCAAGGAATGGCTTTTTGATGGCCACAGGGCTGTAGCCTGGCAGTCAGGCACACAAAGCACTCACCCTTTCCTGTCTCTTTCCATAGTAACAGCGCTTGTCCCTCCCACATTTGCATCATCGAGGCCATTGGTCCTGCCCTCTTCCAGTAGGTGAGGGAAAACCCTTTGTGACCATAGCCCAGCACTGTGGCACTGCTGCATGCTCACCTTAGGAATGGCTTAGGAAGCAGAATCCAAACTGTTTCCCTTTTTCCAAAAAATTTTATTAGTACATGTTTGCGGACATAGTACCTTTATCTTGGGGAGTTGATATGTACACATATCCACATCTTAGCCCTTCAGACTTCTTCTTCGTCCTCCCTCTCCAAGCTATTTCTTATGCTGTGCTACACGATGAACCTGTCTCCTCACTGGACAATGGCAGCACATGGCCTTATCCTCAGAGCTGAGAACACCTCTACTTATATTCAAGTAAAAATCAATGCATCTTCATTAAGAAAATATGGGCAGGCAGTAAAAGACTTACCCTTCTCCCTGCTACTACAAATCATTATTATTAAGACTTTGTTGAATTTCTTTCTGGTCTTTAATACACTTAACAATTTGTAATTATGATAAATCTTGATTTATGCAATAAGAATTTTCTATATAAAGTACACATTGAAAAATGTATACTATAATGGACATTGTACACAAAATAGAGATATTATGCATTTTATAGTCCTAGCCCTTTCACTTGTGATATATTTGATTTTTAGTTGGAGACAGGGTTTTTTCCCAGGTTGTCAAGGCTGGGCTTGTACTTGTGATCTTCTTACCTCAGCCTGCCAGAGTACTGGGATTATAAGAATGTGTCAGCATTCCCAGCTAGGTAATATTTGATATTTGAATATATTGAAGGCCTCATCTGACATCTATCTTCAGCCAATATGGCAGAAGGTGTCTGAAAGCACCAAGGGTGCCAGCTGAGTCCCTGTGGCAATAGTGGGCAGAGGCAGGGGGCTGCTAGGGATAAGTGAAGATTATGGAACACACTCCTTTCAGTGTCACATTATAGGATGAGGATTTGTCTAGCCTCACATTTGGGAATATGTATCAGTGCAGTATTTATTAAGTGAAGTAAAACATTGAATGTTTACAAGAGTATCACAGTTATATAGGGAGCAAAACATCAGAATCTCTTTGTTAAAGTTGAGATTTTTAACTTTTGATGAAAGAGGATTGATTTTCTTACCATCTCTCAGGGAGACTGTGAGTATCAGAAGCTTAGATTAGGGGTCAGCAGATGTCTCTGAGAACAGATAAGTTTTATGCTTTGAGAACCATCTCCAAGATCTGTTAGAATTTCTTGATTCTTCCCTATAGGGTGAAATCAGCCAGACCATATGTAGAGTGATCATCCCTGAGTGCCAATAAATCTTTATTAAGGATATTAAGTCTTGAATTGCATGTACTTTGAATGATAGGGCTTATTATATCTTTGATTATAAAAATTGAAAACATAAAAGAAAAAAGTGTAGACTCACGACAATGGTAAAGGAAACAGTGGTCCTGGTTGGGCTCCCGGGCTGTTGTTTTTGTGACTGCTGCTTATACGTGTCCCCTCTGCATGTGCTCCTTTCTGATGCTGCATTTGGAGTCCTTATCATCTGCATCTTTCTGCTACTGTATATACGTCCCTAAAGACCATCTTCATGGGGAAGCTTTCCAATTTGCAGTTGTACTGCAATTGAACTGTAGCTCTATGCTAGGGCCAGGCAGTGCCTGGTCCTGGAGGAATCTAAGCTCCTGCTCCAGAGTCTCTATTGTTACTTAACCTCCCAAAAGCCTGTATTAGTCAGCTTTCCTGTAACTGAGGCACAGTACCTGACACTCATGAGGTTTATTTTAGCTTATGATTCAGGGGACTCAATGCATGGTCAGTTGGCTCTGAGGCAAGAACAGTATGATGGAGGGGTGGAAGGGAACCAGATGCTTAGTTCATGGTGGCTGAGAAGCAGAGCAAAGAAACTGTACTGCACAGGAAAGGGGTTAGGGACTAGATAAAGGCCCAAAGTTTATACCTCCATGTGCCCCACAGCCACACTCAGGACTCTGGGACAGTGTTTTATGCATGTCTTAGTGGCTCCCAAGCCAATCAAGTTGATAATGAAGCTTACCATCTTTGATCCCATCTGGAGCAGCCTTACGGTGAGCTCCAGGCTCCCCCATGAGCAAGGAGGTTGTGTTTTCCTGGTATGGGTCTTGCCACAGGGGCCCCAAGATCTATTCCAGGCCCCAGGAAAAGTTCTTTCATGGTGGATCAGTGAGGCCCACCCTAGAATGGTGACTCTCTGAGCTGCATCCTCTCCTGGACTTCCAGCCTCTGCCTACCTGGGGTGTATGAGAACAGAGGCATGCAGAAGCCTTGCAAATGGTTGTTTATAGTGACCTGTAGGAGAAAAGCCTTCCTGAAAGGAGTGGGGCAGAAGGAGTGGGAGGGAGGGTGGAGGGAAGGCCTGTGCTGCTATGTCTAGATCTTAGGTGGTTCTAGATCCTGTGCATCCTCAGCTGAGTAGGAAAACCATAGATACCTTTATAACTTTGATGACTCTATTGGATTACTTGTAAAGATTCTACTGGGGACTACAAATTCACAATGGCTGGGTTTGCGTACTTCCCTAAGGAATGAATGGAGACTTGGGAATATTGGTTATCACCCTTTTGAGATTTCCTATTGTGTCATTAGAGGTGGGCCATCCTTTTACCCATCCACTAAGACCAAGATGAAAACTGAGACCACTGAGATGAAAGATGATCCAGGGCAAGATCATCATTAGCTTAAAATTACCACTGCCCTCTGACTCATCCAGTAGTATCCCTAATCAGTAAATGCAGAGGTTCTTCATGTCTTGTGGCCTTTTTTTCCTCCTAGACAACTAGCTGTCCTAGATCCCCACTGTATCATCATTTTGTCCTGTCTCTTTCTCCCCTCTCTCTCTCTCTCTGTCTCTCTCTTTCACTCTCACTCTCTCTTTCTCTCTCACTCTCCCTCTCTGATGCACCATAATAATGGCAGGAGATTGGCCTTCACTTCAGGGATCTCCAGCAAGACTACTCAGAAGCAGCATCCCCTGTTTTGCAAGTGTAAGGTCCCGAGTTCAATCCCCAGTATATTAAAAAAGGTAACCAACTTAGTGTTAAAGAAAATCTTACCCAGAAAGCCTGCAGTAGGAAATAGGTGGGGTGCCCATGCCGGTGCTTTCAACTCCACTGAAATCCATGCTGATCCTGGCTTCTGATTAGGGCCTTTAATGGTCACCCTGCAACAATACTCCGCATGTCGCTTGCTGGCCTGACCTTGGCTCCCTGACCCTGGGTGTCACCCATATTGTACCTCACACTTGCCGAGGGTCGAGATGCAGCCAGTCCACAGCTGCTCTAAGTGCTGGGCTCAGGTTGGCCTCTCCCCAGAATGGTGTCTGGCTGACTACATCTCCAGGGGCCACTTGCACCGGGGCCATCAGCTCTTGTAGCTCCCAGTGTCTGGGGCTCCATTCCACTCATACATTTCTCTCTGGCGTCACCTGAACTCACTGTGTCTCTGAAGACCGGTGCCTCCTCTCTCATGCCTCCAGCAGGGAGTCCGGGAGAAAACACATTTTACCACTTTCACTGTAGGCTCTAGTTCTTCCTACAGATCCTTCCTGGATCTCTGGGGGTTCCTTTTCCCTCCTCCTTTTTTCCCCAAAGTTATTATGGATTCCAAATCTCTGACAGGCTGATTTGCCACTGACCACAGTCTGCCACAACCCCAGCAGTTATTTCCAGCTTCTAGAGTGCCCAGCAGTGCCCAGCGCAGCTCTTATACCCCAGGTCGCAAGAGAGTGGGCACTGCTGGGCCTCAAAGCTGAATGCTTCAGGCTTTTAATTACTTGATTCTAAAGTGAAATTCCCTGAGGGCAGGGATATTTGTTTGAGTTTCGGTGTTGGCGAAGTATGTCTGGCTGGCACAGCACTTCGCACAGAAATAGGAATCCAACATTTTCTGATGAGAGGATGGGCTGGGGGCAATGAGGTGTCCAAAGGCTGCAGGGCCCTTTGTCTCTCTCTGCAGTGTCCAGGCTGCACCCCAGCTCCTTCTGGAGTAAATCAAAGAGCAGGGAGTCTTTACTAAGCCTGTTTACTGTGACAACACAGAACTGGGTCAGCACCTTTTCCTAGACCTGGAGCCAGGCAGCAGTGCGCCCCACACCCACCCATCCCCACCCCTACACCTCCCTCTGGACTAAGTCTTCGAAGTGCTTTTCCAACTTTTTGACATGCTTCTTTTTTTTCTAATACTTCTGCTTCTCCGGCCCGTTTTTAATTAGGGTTCCTTGTGTGTCAGGAGTTGGCGAGTTGCCTCACAGGGTGGCCTCCATGACTGTGTGCTCTGCTCTTGTGGGACCTGTCCCAATCCCTATGGAGTAGAACCGCCTGTTTTCCTATCATGCTTTTATTTGTGGTCATTTGGGCTGCCATGTGAAATTGACTTCTGAACTCCTTTTCTCCTCTCTTAATTGTCAGTCCCAGGGATGGTTGTGAGCTGTCCCAGGCTGCAGAACATCCCCAGGGAGGCCATTCCTGTAATGGCAGCAGGCACTTGAAGAAGCTTCCAGGGCTCGGTGGAACCAGAGGTGTCACTCTGTATCTTAATGATGCAGTTACCAAGCTGGAGACACAGATCTAGGGAAGAGGGCCAGGTAGAAGCAGGAGGCTAAAGAGAATTAGAGAGAGCAACAGCGTGGTAAGAGGAATAGGCACAGGAAAGACGGTGAGGCCAAGGACAAGAAAGAGCCGGCGATGGGGTGGCTCTGAACCTACCAGCCTGAATCTTGAACAGCTTGCTGGGTGTTTCTTTTGTGAGGATTCTTTGTACTTCAGCTCAAAGAATCAACTTTTAATGATGAGGAGCTGGGCTTCTATGAACTGCTTACAAGCCAGTTTTCCCTTATTCTATAGATATACTTAAATTTCTTAAAAAATCTTTTTTACAGGACTTTACATTTCTGTGATTAAACGCCTTCTCATTAACAGAGCCCGTGTTCTGAGTCTCTAAAGACCTTTTGCATCTAAGTAAGGAAAACAGCTATGGAATTAGAGTGGTGACTCTGTACATCCTGGCTGTGATCTTACTGAAGCTGTGAGTTTGCACCTTCATCCAGAGTATAAGAACCTTTCCCCTTTCCCAATACCTTCCTCAGAGTACAGTTGGGAAGAGTAGTTGAAACTGTGATTTCAGCACCCTTGCCTCCATGCCACCCAGTACCGATGGCAATACCTGCTTAGTACGTAGTTTTCTGACCCTCAGCATATAATTGTCTTCTTCTCCAGCCTTAAGTCAGAACTGATGGACTGTCTCCTCTGTTTCCCTCACACTACTGATATTTCTTGAATTTCATGGAGAGAGGCAATGACTGGACTCTGAAGTTCCTACAGGCTACTTACAGGGATCTTAAGGACTGTACTAGCCACTTCCCTGTTGCAGAGACGAAAATGCCTAACACATATACCTTCAAGGAGATGATTCTTTTGGGTTATAGGTTTAGAGGTTCAGTCCGTGGCCATCTGGCTCCAAAGGCAGCAAGGGAATGGTAGAAGGGCTGGGTAGAGGAATGCCGCTCATTCCATGAAGCAGAGAGGGAAGGCGGGGCTTGGGACTGCAGTGCACCTTTCCAGGTTGTGTCGTAGTTACCCTTCTGTTCTGACCAGGCCCTACTTCACAGAACAGTCATCTTTGAAAGCTTGTTTGTCAGTGAGCAAATCCCCTGATGAGTACAGCATCCCATGGTCAACTTGCCTGCTGCATGCATGGGGTTCATAGGTGCATAATGGATCTATACTGTGCTGATCTATTTTAAGAAGTATGAAGTCAGATGCTTTTGTGAGCCTCATACAAATGTGTGAGGGCATCAGGTGAGTAGTGAGCCTAAGTCAGACAACAAGTGTCCTGCATAAAGTAGCCATTACAGTAAGAGTAGCTGCCTAACGTCAAACTTGGTACGGGGCATCCAAGGTTTCAGCTTCATCAGCGCGGGGGGGGGGGCATGGGTCCCTAACTGCTCTTGTCCTTGATGACTGTGATTTAGAGCAGTAGCTCTGTAGTGTGCTCCAGAGAGCAGCTGCAGTATGTGGGGATGGGTGTGAATGCCAGAACTGGAGCTTCATCCCAAGCCTCCTGGACCGGAGACACCAGAGCTGGGCCAGCACCTTGGACTGCAGGCAGTCCTTTAGGAGGTCAGGACGCTTGCTTGAATTTGCAGACCCCTGGGTCGGAAAAGTGATTTTTTTGACCTTGGTGGAACATTTGAGTGACCTAGAAAACCTTATGAGTTCAGTTGTTTGGGTCTCACTTGCAGAGGTTTTCTTTTCTCTTTCAATTTTTATTAGTAGTAGTACATATCTGCAGTACATAAAGACTGCACTTATCATGGGCAGTCAGTACACACATATAACAGATCTTAATTCTTTTTATATCCCCCCCTCTCTCCTCCCTCCCTTCTCGCTCCATCTGTTGGTCCCTTTCCCATTTCCCGAAGAGCTATCTCCGAGTTTCTCCTTGAACCCGCTTGGGGTGCCTGAACATTAGGACTTCTCACAGTTCTCCAGAGAATTTTCAGGTGTCATCACATAAAGGACTGCGGGCCCAGGACGTCAATCAGAACACTGTCATGCTTATTTCCCTTCCCGAGGCAGATTGCTGGGGGTTGGAGCGTAGGAGGTGGGGAGATTTGGGTTTTATTGAGCTCCAGGGTGACTCTGCTTGTACCTAGAGAATGTGACCTTACCCAGCCAGCCTCAAGGCGTATGTGCTTCTGTAGACTAGATGCATATTCGCTCAGTGTGATTTGCTTTGAAGGATTCTTTTAATGCTGTATTTGTGCAGCAAACATAGGCACTCATATAATACCAATATTAACTACTAAATCCTCAAAGGCCTTCACGATATGCCATCTGGCAGGCATTGTTACAATCATCTCTTTATTTTCCACACTAACGAAGGACTAGCCTGGCATTGGTAATTGAAAAAAACACAGATTATTTAAAAATCATTCAGGCTAATGCCAGCCCCAATTACCCCAACTAGGAAGCACTCAAGGGTAGAAAACATTGACTGATTACAGCTTCTCTTGGAGGGGCTGCTATGCATTATTTCAGTTAGAAATTTGAAGAGTGAGGGGCTTCTGAATTATAATTCCCTGTTCAGGATAAAGAAATTTGTTTCATGGTTGAGATGGTCTACGCACGGAGCAGATCGAGCAGCAAGTGCACTTAATATCTAACCTGGTGAGTTAAGCAAATTTGAACACAGCTCATCTCCATCGGAAGCCTGGTTTCCTCATCTATAAAATAAGGGGCCATCCTGGATTATATTTATAGCCCCTCACTCGGCTATGGTGTATGGCTCAGAATAGACATAGAGACTTTCTGTCTTGAAGCTTAACACCTTCCCTAGATATATGGTTGAAATAATTTAACCTAAAAAAATAAACCTGGCCAGCGGGTAGCAGAAAAGACACTGATTCCCAGGACCTAGACAGGCAATTGCACAGAGGGTGTGCACCATAAAATAACTCGTGGTGCCTCCAGCCGGTTGGGGCCACATTCTTCAAATGACAAACTTTGGTGCCTTGGAAAAAGAAGCGGCTGTTCCCTTTTCTCTAGGGGCCAAGGACTGTCTACTGTGATTCACGGAGCAGCACTTTGGCGGAAACTAACAAATGATGCTTCAGAAGGATGTACAGAGGTACACGGGCTTGGCAGTAAAACAAGGGAAATTTCAAGCCATTTATCAAAGCGCTTGCAGCTCCCATTTCATGATAGGTGGAAAAAAATAACATGGAACAAGAAATGAAAATAAATCTGTACCCAGAGCATCTCATAAATAAGAAAGGTAGGGGGAGCAGTTGGCCTCACTCGCTTCTCGGAGTATTTTTGTCACAGTACAGAAAGCGTACACATATCTTGGCTTGTAATTCTTTTCTTTTTCCCAATATCAAAAACTCACACAGTAAGATTATTTCACTGGCTATTAAAATCAAGAAAAGCAAACAGAACAATCATTTTAAGGAAAGAGAAGCTAGGAAAGTAGTAGCTAGACTTTGGAGGATAAAGAAATGGAGAGAAGAATAAAGGGAGGGGAAGAGAGAAAAAGGGAGACAGAAAACAGAGAGAGAATTGAGGTACAGTGAACCCTCAACTATAGAATTCTTTTCATCTAAAATATAATTATGCCCCAATTTGGAGCAAATCATTGAAAATCAAAAGCAATTTTCTAATTGGCTTTTGTTTAGTAAGAACCTATTTGTTGGAGACAATTAGGACATGGTTCATTGACCTAAGAGAGACTTTTATCTGTTATAATGGCTGGGAGGGATAGAAAAATTATTGCTTTTATTAAATAGAATAGATCACAGGCCCATTCTGCCTGAAGGAATAATGTTGATTGAAGAGGGCTGACAATTGGGGACCCACGCTGGATGTCTTTATCAAATCTGCTGCAATGAGATTGGTCAGTGAACACTCCTGACCTCCACCTCCAAACTTGTTTTCTCAGTTTGCTCTCTACTGGCTTTAAAATGCTGGAGAAACTGCCCAAATTCTCATTGCCTCTTGTTAAAGGAAGAAAATGATGGCATTGACTTTGTGAGGGCTTATGAGGATTGAGAGCTTGCCTACATATAAGAATTTGCACTATGCCTGCCACCTAGTGTCTTGTATTTCATTAGGGAGATGTAATAATTAGCTATCTGGTTCCTTAAGAGAACTTGACCAGTAAAGTGCAGACTGACCTTAGCCCTCCGTCCATGGATTCCTCACCCACAGATTTAATCCACTATGGATTGAAAATATTTATAAATATTTCATATCTATTAATCATGTACAGACTTTCTGTTAATTACTCTTTCCAAACTATACCGTATGTCAGCTATTTCCATAGCATTTATATTACTTTAGGTATTACAGGCGATTTACAGTGTACAGTGGCTATGTGCAGGCCAAGTGCAAATACTGATCCAGTATACAGGAGAGATTTATTGGTATCCCAAGATTTTGGTACCTGTCGACAACCCTGGAAGCCAAGTTGCAAGTGTATACTATTATTGTGTTTATCTATATGGATTGTATGAAAGCCATAGTTCCCTGTTTGGTACCCACATGTGTCTGAGACGAGAGTGACTGTTTGAAGACATCTTCTAGGGGATTGTGGCTATTAGATTCAAACAAACATCCTGCTTCTTGAGTCACAAGGCTCTCCTCCTGGTCAGCTTCACTAATTCATTGTTTAGAGATGGGGTGGAATTAGATGTAGAAAACACAATTTGTTCACTTGATGTTCTTTTTCATGAATTTATTTTTAGGATAGACACATGGGCCACTACTAGATCTGGGTCTAACATAAATGTTACGTTTTGTCCTCTTGACTTACTGGCTTACTTTTCTTTGTTGGCTGGCTCAGGCAGTCTGATGGCTAATATTGATGAGTGGAATTGTCTGCCGAATAAACTTTTCAGGCCATGTAGAGTTTAAATGCAAGATGTACCAAAATAAATGCATTCTGCTGCTAACCTGGTAGGCTGGAAAATTTAGGAAGAAAAGGTTGGTGAGATGCACTGTCCAAAGAACACAATGCCTGCTGAGCCGGTGCCAGGTGTCAGGTGCCGGGAACAGGAACCCGTAGTAGCTGTGCTTCTTCATCAGCAAAATGGGCATAACATTGGTAATTCCTACTGGATCCAGTTGTTATGAAATTTGATTTATATAAAGTGCAAAATAATGCGAGCACCCAGAAAAGCTGTAGTAAAAAGCATCCTTTTTTTATAACACTTATGTTCATGAAGATCTAATGTGTCAGAGTAATCAACTTATGTATAATGAATTTCCATTATTACTGAATAATTAATATGTAGGGAAGGAGAGACATCTCAGCAGTCTAATAAGCATCTGTCTGTGAGGTGGAAGGACCTGGGTTCGATCCCTACATTCGGTACAGGCCTCCAGGTCATGGCAGCCATTGAAACCAGGTATGGTGGCTTCAGACCTGTAATCCCAGCACTGGGGAGGCTGAGACAGGAGTATCACTATGAGTCCAAGCTGCATAGTAAGACCCTGTACCAAATATACAAAGAAAAGATTGAAAAATTAATATATTTTTACATATAAGTTAGACTAAATACTGTGTTCTTTATTTCCAGTATTTTGTTTTCCCTTTTAGCAACTACTGAATATGAGCTGGGCTCTCCTCCTCCCATAAATATCACATTAAGATGGAACTTCACTGCCTTTGACATGCTGAATGGTTTTCATTCTTATTATATTTATTTTATGGGTATCCCTTTATGATTGGTAGTAGTACTTTGGCATTTTTCAAACTTCTCAACATTTCAACAAATGAGTCAGCATAAAATAGTAAAATAAAATATTGAAATCATTGCAGTGGCACTAGGCTGGATACACGTGATGAGTAGGGTGGCCGTGAACCCAGAGCCATGACCCTGGACCGCACAGCCCTTCATGATTCATGGGTCACGTAGAAGCTCATAAACAACATTTCAGATCAGCTTGGGAAAGTCGAGTTAGGTGTGCTCTTAAATAATGTAGAACAGTGTAGGTGGTTCGAACCTTGGAGAAATGAATAAAAAGGTCTTCTTTCTTGTGTGTGAATTAGAAAAAAACAAAAACAAAACATCCGAAAACTTCTGTCAGCTGTAACTTCCCTAGCAAACAAGAGATCTCGGGTATTTATTAAAAAGTATTTTGAATCAAAATGAAACTGTCATTTTGTGTAAAGTATCTGGATGATTGGGTAAAGACTTCTTTAACACTCAGAACATTTATCCATTTAAAAACAATTTGAATGGGGAAGTAACCTTGTGTGTTGCCTATCTCGTGCAACTTGGTGTTATGCAGTATGTATGCATCATGGGATAGTTAAATATAGCTAACAACTGGTTGTCATTCCATCGAGTGCCATTGTTGTGGTGACACGTGATGCCTGTGTTCATAGCTTCTATTCGATATGATAGTAGAAGTACTAACTAGAGCTATTCAGTCAGAGAAAGAAACTTAAGCTGTCCATGGTGGGATGAGGAAAACCAAGTTGTCCCTGTTTGCACATGATGTGGTTATATGTGTAGAAAACTATAACAGCTTCATTCAAACACTGTTAGAGAAGTACTAAGTGAATTCAGCAAGTTGAAGAATGCAAAACCAACATGCAAAAATCAGCCTGGCACACTGCTGCACACCCGCAGTCACAGCTACTCAAGAGTCTGCGGTGGGAGGATCTCTTGAGCCACGAGGTATGGGTTGCAATGCGCTATGCCTATCAGGCATCTGCACTATCAATATGGCGACCTCTTGGAGTCGGTGATGAGCAGGTTGCCTATAGGGGTGTGAACTGGCCCAGGTTGTTCGCAAAACTCAGCCTTTCTATACCGTAGTAACAAGTTGTCTCTTTTCATCTGCTTTGCATGGATAGAAAACACGCCTTTTCTGTTAATCACTCCCCATTTAGATTTGCATTTTCAGGGTATGTTTTGGAACTCATTTTTGGTGGTGAGTAGAGGAGTGGGGCTTGCTATGTGAATAAGGGTCCCCATGGGGTACAAGCACATAGAGAACAGAGCTCCGTTCCTAGTCAGACATATGTCACATATGCCAGTGTGCCAGATGTGGGAACTGGGGTAGCAGACATGCCCCCCTGACAGTGGGAAGATGCCAGGACCTGTGGACATCTGAATTGGATCCATTGTCTCTGCTCAGAGGCTGTGAGTGTTGTAACCTGTGAAAATTCTCAACTCCCATTCTGTAATCCCAGAATGCTGGGATTATAGGCCTCCTGCACCACCTCAGCCAGCTAGAAAGCATTTGATGAAATAAGTTGCCTAAAGTAGAAAGAGTAAGGCAGAACTGAAAATCAGAGTACAGGATGTTCACTCCTTTGACATTCTCTGCTCATTCTCAGTGGCATTGGTTTCCTGGAAGCCTGGGTTTGAGAGGCCACGCACTGTCCAATGACTTACACAGCTAGGTCCTTTTGTCTGGGACAGAGCTTCTTCTATCAATAGGAGCTTCTTCTATCAAGGCTTCTCCCATTCTCTCTTTCCAGATGCTACCAATTTTCTTTCATTGAGACACCATGAATACAATTTGTTTGTTATTTTCGTATTCTCACAGTGTGACATGTCTAAAAATTATCCTACTTTACTTACTACCCGTGGACCTCCAAGCCAGGTATTAAAAAGCTGGTCTTGCCAAACCTGTTGGGGGCTGAGGGTTGTCTTTCACTCAAGTTTTGTTTCCATGGAGACAGAAAAGCTTATCATTTATTCAGAGTTTGCCTTGTGTTACTTCCATCTTGAAGAGGAAACCAGTCGCTGGGGATAGGTGAAGTCTATTGAAGAACTAACCTCATGGAATATTTTTTCTTTCATCCCAGAATCATGTCAACCCTGCTATGGACTTCACTCAGACCCCTCCTGGAATGTTGGCGCTGGACAACATGCTGTACTTTGCCAAGCACCACCAGGATGCCTACATCCGGGTAAGCCTGCAGGCCACTTTCACGTCCTTAACTTTCCTATTGAATTACAATTTCAAACATGCAAAAGTAAAGAGGTGACTTTTAGATAAATAACTATAGTGTTTCAGAATTTATCACTTGGTAAATATTAAAATTATTAACATTAATAGATAGCAAAATCAATATTAATATAGTGAAATATTAAAATTAAATGACATTGATTGGGGGACTGAAGTAAGGCTTTTCTTTAACCTTTTAAATTTCTTTTTATTTAAAAAATAAAATCAATACTGGAAAACCTTTTTTTTTTTTTATATATTTGGTACAGGGTCTCACTATGCAGCTCAGACTCATAGTGATCTTCCTGTTTTCAGCTTCTCCAGAGCTGAGATTATGCCCAGTCTTGGTGGCCAGGTCAGCGCATCTAGGGGAGTTGCCAGCATGGCAAAGGGTGCCAGGGATCAAACCCCAGTCTCCGAGCTTGCCTGAGTAGGCACTTAGTCTGCTGAGCTATCTCACTAGCCCTGCTAGAAAAACATTTTTTTATATAGCTCAACATTTAATAAATAACAAAGCATGGAAATCAACTATTTACCAACAATCCCCTTGTCTCCAATGTACTAGACCTCTAAAGACTCCTTTAGTCTGTTCATAAAGTTGGAAAGAGTCTCTTGCTGTACATTGCTTCTCTTTGATATGATTTTGCACATTCAGTAAGATAAACAGAAGAAGAGGAAATGGAGAACTACAGGGATGGAGAGAAATGCTTCTCGTGTTTTATAGCAAACTGGGCAAGTCCAGTGCCTAAGGTAGTGAGTAGGTGAAGAAGCAGAAGGAGAGGCCTCTGTTTTCTCTGTGACACAGAAGTGGCCACCTGCTAATGGACAGGGCCCTGTGGAGAGAGAGGACAAGATGTGACTGAATGGAGCCAAATGTGGCAATGACGTAGAAAGCTCATCTGCCTGCAGTGCTTGCACAGTGGGAACTCAGCTTCCTCATGACCTCTCTGCTGTCCTCAGGGAGCAGAGGCCACGTGCACGGGGACAACAAAGGGCAGATCCGAGACTGAGATAGGAGGGAAGTGAGGAAATGGGACAGGGGAATTGGCAAGAAGATCAAAAGGCAACTAGTGTAATATTAGAGAAGATTTTTGTCTTTCTTGGTGCTTGCTTTCTTCAGTTCTGAGGATTGACCCCAGGGCCTTCCCATTTAGCTACACCCCAGACCTTTATTATTGTTATTGTTGTTGTTATTGTTTGTATGTTTGAAAGAAGGGTCTCCCTGAATTGCCTGGGCTGGGCTCCAAGTTATAGTCCTTCTGACCCGCTTCTCAGAATACTAGGATTATAGGCCTGCACCATCTCAGCCAGCTAGAAAATATTTGAGAAATAAGTTGCCTAAAGTAGAAAGAGTAAGGCAGAACTGAAAATCAGATTACAGGATGTTCACTCCTTTGACATTCTCTGCTCATTCTCAGTGGCATTGGTTTCCTGGAAGCCTGGGTTTGAGAGGCCATGCACTGTCCAGTGACTTACACAGCTAGGTCCTTTTGTCTGGGACAGAGCTTCTTCTATCAATAGGAGACTTGATGGCTTTCAGCTGACATCATCCCCCCAAGGGCACTGGGAAATCCGTAGGCATCTTTCTTTGATTTTCACCATGAATTATGGGAAGCTTAACTGGAACCACCTGCTGTGCCACCTTGGGCAGAGTTTTTCCAGGTCCTTGTAGTCTCTTTAGGCAACACATTTTAAATTCATGTGATTTTTTTTTATATATGCAAATTTGAAAGTTTTGATTTCTTCTGAAATATTACCTATAAGGTGGCTATGAAGGGGATTTTTACCATGATTTCTGTGAAAGGTTCAGGATCACTTATTTGCTCAGAAATGCAGGCCTCCCTAAGAGAATAGCCATTTCATACATCTTGGATTTGATTTCTATGTCTGTATATTTATTGCACAAACATTTTCTAGGAATGTAATTTGCCCTCATATAAGTAAATGAGTGTTTTCGAGATACTGTGTAGTATAGCCTTGGAGAATTGCACATATGAAAAATCGAAGTCAAGTAGAAATTGAATTTGCCATCAACTGATGAATACTTGCAGGTGAATGTCTTCCAAATTAAAGCTTATTGGTGCTGAAGGTATTGTTAATTGCATAAGAAGCGTATGTTCCTTGAAAGCAATTTAAGGTTTTAGATGTGTTTCCTTTGGTGTTTTCTCTAAACTGTTGGAAGTGAAATTAATACCATGGCAAACTGAGAGATGTGATAAAAGACTTAAAAAGTATACATGTAGAGAAAAGCGTGGCCCTTTTGTTTCACAGCACTTTGCTTTGTTGGGTGACATTCCTATACTTTAGATGTCTTTTTCTGTTCCAAGACATATCCTTTATTCACTGTATCCTAGGTCCCGTATGCCTTTGTGGCATTAACCACTCGACGATGGAAAGCCTAAGTTATTTACATGAATGTGTGCCGTTAGTGGGTCCCATAGGGTGTTGAGACATTGTCCCCAGGGACATTACACCAGAGCAAGAGTGATGAGAAATCACACCAATGCTCCTTAGATTTTTATCTATGAGCTGAATGGTCCCCTCCAAAACACAAAGAACAATTTCCTTTGTAAAATTTACATTTTGATAAAATAGGTATTTTTTATAGTCTACATTTCCTGTATCGATGGTCATTCACTTGTTGTTTAGATCATCATTTGATAAATGTTTATCTGTACCATAATCTATTCTCACCATTCCCTTTCTTTATCAGTAAGGATTATGGTTGAGAGTTTTGAAGAGACATTTTAACACATATACATGTACACACATGCATGCACAAATATTCCTTCGCTGTTGACGTCTTCCATCCCTGAATGTCATATTCTTTGCTCACTCTGAACTGTGTGTGGTCTTCTCCTGTGTTCTATTGTGCTGTCATTGAGGAATTTATGTCTCAGGTGGAAGGGAGTGGCATGCATGGAATGGGGGAAGGAACAAATCCAAGGCAGTTTCCAAGTCACATGGGATGTGTCTTAGGAGGGGGACACCACAGAGAGAAGAGCCATCTCTATGAAGAGAAAGTCAGGGTAGGCAGTGGCATCCAAGTTGCGTGGTTCTAATTAACCAGGTGGAGCGAAGACTTGAGTACTCCAGATGGAGGGGATCATGCGTATGGGAATGTGACAATGGGTGACATTGGATGCTCTGGCAGAAAGCCCCTCCCCCACCATCAGCCTGGCAAGCGGTCTCAAGACAGAGCTCAGCTTCTCTGAAGATTCCTGGCCCTGTACTGGGGCTGCTCTATCAACTCTCTCTGTCCCTGCACACACTCAACATTCATTTCTTTTATCATCTTCTGTACCTTTAAATGAATATATCTTCTGTCTCCTCTGATTCATTATAAACTTTTTATCCACAGGCACCAAAGATCACTCACATTCCTAGCCCCTACCACACTGTGAGGTACACAGTGACCTTCAGTAGCTTCATGTTAATTAAGCAAGTAAAGAGGAGGTTTTAGTTTTATGTAAAAGCTCGCTTGTCAATTTTCTCTCTCTCACTTTTTGTGGATCATCACACAGTCACGGCCGGTAACAGGTGTACTCTTGCATTTCTCCATGGGTAGTGTGGTAACTTATGTAGTATTTGAATAAACTTCAGTAGCTGTGTACCGATGAACGCAGCGGATGTAATTGAGTCGCCCTACACTTGGATGGGCGCAGAACTCAAGGAGAGATTGCAAATTGGGGCTTCCCACAGTGTGAGAAGCAAAATCTGGAGGCATAACATGATTTTAGACTTCTGAGTCTTGTTTACTCTGGCATAATTGCTCTTTCTTTCCAAGATGCTTCCCTCTGTGTCCTCCCAAGTGAGGGAGCTGTGCGAGGCTCTCTCTGAGGCAATCAGGTGGAGGGAAGTGCTTGGCTCACTCCCCTGATTCTGTGGTCAACATTCAGGGGCCAGAGGAGAGAGTTGAGCATGTTCCACACTTTGTTTCTGCTTTACTTTTTTAACTTCTACTCCGGAACAGTAATTCTTGGTGGCTTGGAAGAATGAAACTTGGTGAGTCCGTTGGAAAGGAAGTCTTTGGCCTTAGAAGCTGTGCTCAGCATCTTTAATTTCTCATAGGTTACTACCAAGAAATGCAAATGAATTTCCTTTTGGCTTAGAAGCTGTGTTGTCCCGAGTGTGAGCTAAGATCTAGCCACAGAGCACAAAGAAGTGGTAGAGAAACCTGAGCCAGGACTAAGGTAGAGCAGGGAAAATAAGAAATACTTAACACAAATGCTCCAACAACTTCAAGATGAACTAATAATTTGTGTTGAAATTCACCTTCGCATTTGTTCAAAGAATGTGAATTCCCAGTGCAAGCTAGTTAGCACAGGACATATAGGAGGCCTACTGCAAGGGTAAGCTCAGCCTTCTAGAGCCCTGTAGGAGGTCAGCTTTCTGCCACCACTTCACAGATAATGAGCCGATACTCAGAGAATCAGATTTCCACCATGGCACACACACGGCCAGTGTGGGATTGGAGGTTGGTCTTTCAGAGTAAATCTCAGGTTGTTTTCAGTTCTTTGGACTCTTGTCCTTGGGCTCACAGTGTGGGGAGACAATAGCTCTGACCCTCTTCACTTAGAGGGAAAGGAATGATCAGAAGACAGGGGAGGGGCTGGGGAGATGGCTCATTTGAATAAGCGCTTCCCTGGCAAGCACAAGGGCCTGAGTTCAATCCCCAGTTCCACCAAAAAAAAAAAAAAAAAAAAAAAAAAGACAGGGGAGGTCTGTAGGATCATCTGCTAGCAGTTTTGTTTGGTTATAACCATCCAAATGGTTGCCAAGCCGTTTCTAAAATTGAAGAGTTACATGTTCTCTCACCTTCATACCAAACCTTACATTCAAAACTGAGTTGTCTTTACTAGATGATAAAGCCTTTGAAGTTGGTGTCTCGCTTGTAAATATCACTCTATTATCAGTTCTTTGATTAACAACCAGTGTTCCTTTAGGAATAATTGAGCCCACTAAAGATATCCCTATGGAACCTCCTAGAATTTGGATATATTCCCTAGTATCAGTCAAGTTATTGGAGAAGTGAGATGCATGCAGATTCCAGGCATTCAGAACCCTCTTTCAGGCATCTGGTTCCCTATCAGCATTACAGCCAGACACAACTATGTGGTACATTAATCTCAGACCCCCAGGAAAAAAAAAAAAAACAACACCAGATAGCTTCTAATGTGCAGCAATGAAAACCAAATGCATGCAAATGAGATGTTCCTATTATAGTTCGTGTGTTTGTCAAAGGGTAAAAATAGTACACAAAGAACAAAAATAATCCGTCATTTCAGAGGCTAAAAAAACACCTAAAGAGGAAAAGCCCCTTTACCACTCATAGTCCCAGATTCACTGACTCATTAAGGAAATAGTCTCAGACATCTGTCAAACTGAAATTCCAGGCACTGTTAGGGGAAAAAGAAAGATGGGATTCACTTCTGTGTGGCAGACAGAGGGAAGCAAGAGAAGAGAGCAATTGCTCATTTGATTTTTTTTTTTTTAATTTGGAAATATTCCCTGTATCTTTAGGGATGTTTAGATGTAACCTTCATAGGACATGATCTTAATTACTTTTCTCATTGCTGAGACAAAATACACAATACCCAAACGTAAACTAGGAAAGGTGTTGTTCAGCTCATAGTTTATAGAGGTTTTAGCTCATAGTTGGCTGGCTCCAAACCAGGGTGGCTGGCAGAGGAGCATTGTAGAGGAGAAATAATTCATGGCAGGCAGAGAAGTAGGAGGGCAGCTGAGCAGCGCCATAATCAGTGACAACAGCAGTCCTCTCTCTGTCCCTTACATTCTCTCCACTCAAATCCAGAGTGGGGCACCCTTAATCCTAGCATGACACCATGAATCAGTACCAACAGCACACCCTTAACTCTACCACCACACACCCTAGAGCCAGCCACCTCTGAAAAACTGCTCCTCGGACTGCAGGAGGCTTTGAGGGGACATCTAGCTACAGCCAGAAGAGGCATCTATAATGAGTCATGGTTCCTTGCAAGTTCTTAAATGTATTGAGCAAATAACTATTTCACCATGTTATCAATATATTGTTTCATCAGAATCACTCAGGAGTTGCTTCCTTCCCTGCAGACCTGGCTTGAAACAATGGACCCAGAGAGACATCCTCATGGGTGGATATTGTGGACTAACACAAGCCTGTCCCTCTTCTCTGTTGTATTTCATGTGTTGCTCTGGCACAAATAGAATGATTATAGTGTTTTTGTTCTGAGGATCGAACCCAGAGCCTTCCGACTGAGCTACATCCCCAGCTCTTTTATATTTATTTATTTTTAAATTTTATATATTTGGTACAGGGTCTCACTATGCAGCTCAGACTCATGGTGGTCCTCCTGTTTCAGCTTCCCCAGCACTGGGACTACAGGCTTGCACCACCATGCCCAGTTTATGTTCTATTTTGAAATAGGATCTTGCTATGTGACTAAAGCTTCTTGTAAAATCGAGAGGCTAAACCTTCCCTTGCTTTTATAACAAACTTTATACACAATGTTGAATTGTCTTTACTAGATTGTGAAGTTTTTGATGGCTAGACCTGGGCCTAGGCCAGGCTCAAACTGTGATCCCCTTGCCTCAGCCTCCCAGGGTGCTGCAGTTGTAAGTGTGTATTGTCACACCCAGCTGCAAAAGGCTTTCTTAATAAAGCTGTTCCTCAACTGAGTTATAAAATCTTACCCCAAGATGTTGTTACCCACAGAATTTAGAAAACCTTGAGGCTTCTAGGAATGAAATGAAAAGGAAGTCCTGGAAACAGTTTGTTCTGTACATAACCTGCAGTTCTTTCTTTGTAGAGGTATAATTGCTATATAAAAATGAGGTTCATAATTAACATATCTATTTGGTGATATACCCTGCCTTTCTTGCTTCTTCAGCCTTCATAATTTCATTCATTGTAATATCTTAGTATACTGCTTGACCTCAGGAAGGGATAATAAATGTCTTGAGAGGAGGAAGTGTAGCAATGCATTTAAAATAAGATTAAAAATATCAGAGGCCAGGCATGGTGGCACGTGCCCATAATCCCAGCACTAGGGGAGGGGGGCTGAAAACAGGAGGATCACTATGAGTCCAAGTTGCACAGTGAGATCTTGTACCAAATACATAAAAAAGACTAAAAATTTCAATGATTTCATGCATTTGTAAATCTGAGTAATAATAATATTAATAATAACAATATAATAGGGATATATATATATATATATATATATATATACCAAACCAGAACAGAAATATTTACAATATCTCAAATAAATGAAGTTGTATAAAAAGATAGAGATTTCTACCTAAGAACGGTTTCTTTCAATAATGATTTTTTCCCACACATGAAAAATATAAATATATCTGCATTATTTGAAAAGCTTCTCCATAAATGTACATAGTAAAACAAAGAGACAAAAAAAAAACCTTTTTTAAAATGTTGGAAGAATTACTAGGGGGACCCTGTGGCAGATCAGATGGAGACAGCATCAGCTTGACTGACTCGGAGCCCAGGCAAGAGACTGGGGAGCACCCCTTCTGGCTGCCTGCATGGCTCGTAGGGGTGTGACCTTGGGGTCTGTGTCCAATCTCTGGCCCCTTCCTCTCTGATTATTCTGCCCCAGGACCCAAATGGCTTTCCTCAACCATGCTGCTCCACCATGCTGTGCCTGCCCTGGCACCAGAAGAGTCCTCTGAACCAGGAGCCAGATGCAATTCCCTTCTTTTCGGTTGTTAGTGTCAGACCCTAACTCACAGCTGGGATGGGCAAGGCCAGGTTCTTGAGGCAGAGGCCTCCAGAAAAGCAATGAGCTAGTGCAGTATGAGAATGCCTATCATCTTTTAAGACCTTCATATAATTTGAGGACTTAACGTACATCAGTGATGGTCCTTCCTGGCATAGGAAGATAAGGAGACCATTGGGCCCTCTTCTTTCCACTCTGTCCCCACAGACCCACCTCAAGTTCAAAGCTTTTAGGGTGAGTTTTCTTCTTTTTGTGTCAAAAAGCATAAAAGTATTAGGATAGCAGGCACTTATTTGGAGCTTACAGTGAGATGACAATTATACTGATCATTTTCATGAATGTCTTACAACACCTCTTCCTGTGGGACAGCAGAATTAGTATTTCCATCTTATAGATGAGGACGTGGTTATATCAAGAAGTTAAGTGGCTTGCACAGATCACACAGCTAAAGAGGTGGGTGTCACAGCTGAATGTTACACCCAGGTAGTCTGCCTCCACTGTCTGTGTCACTTGCTTTTTAAGGGTTGGGAGTTTGCAGTCAGAGGTTGCAGCCACAGTGCATCCGGCACCTGTGCTTTGCTCCTACCAGCCCAGTACTTCTGAAATGAAAGGGAGTTTGAATTACCTGAGAGCAGGGCATATACCCTGAGAGATTTATTTTGGCTCATGGTTTCAGAGGTACCAGTCCATGGTCATTTGGCCCTGAGACAGGAGCATCATGGCACAGGGACGTGGTGGGGAAACCCAGTGCAGAAAGGAGGGAAAGAACTCAGCGGTGGCAGCCAACCCAAGGCATGCCCTGGCGACAGGCTTTCTCCAGCTAAGGCTTCCTTCCAACTGTCCAGTCAGCTAGTGAGCTCATCAATGGTTCGGTGCTCATCCAGGTCGTGTCCTCATCTATAATTGCAGAGGGTGATGGCCTGTGGTCCATTTAGTTGTCCAGATGTCATCAGCTGGCAACCAAGCATTTAATGCAACGAGGAGTTGGGGGCACAGTTTTTGCTTCAGCCATGATACTGTCCCGTCAGCTAGCAATCCTGAGCTCCTTAGCCTATTTCTTCTAGAATTCTAGTTATCTGCTTGGTACTGAGAGGATCCTGATGGTTTGCAGTCATCGGGGAAGTTCTGAGTACATTGACACATTTAGGAGGTCCTCAGACAATTTTAATTGAATGTTTTCTTTGCCTCATCCACAAAGTAATAAAAGACAGCAGCATATTTTGTGCACATTTTCCAACCTTCTTGTAAGTTCCCAGAGAACACGAACTTCACCTTTTATTAGAGACTTATTCCCTTGTTGAGAACAAAGGTCTTTAATTCTGACCTCCTAAGGTTAAGAAAAACACCTTTCTTCATTTCTCCTGTTAGAAATTTAAAGAAAAAAAAAAAAAACTCATCTGATCTTATTAGGCATTCTCTGGGGCCTCCGAGCATTGCCAGCCCTCTGGATGTCAGACTGAAAAATGTATTCATCGCTTTCCATCCACACCCTGCACTGAGGACAGGGACCAGGTACCCCACGTGCATCCAGGAGGGTGCTGGTGGAGGCAACATTGAGTCCTCAAAGTAAATTAGCGAACTCTTAACATTTCAAGGGGGAAATTGGCAGTCTCCCAAGTGGCATAATTACAGGACATTGTGTAGTGTGCAATTAAACTTAAGTATGAAGTAGATGATTGGAATAGGGCTTGGTGGTACATCATTTTTTTGTTCTCTTCATACTGACAGATCTTTCCCTCCCCTTGTCCCGGAAACAGCTTCAGCAGCAATTGCTTCTAATTTTTTTAAAAAATAAAATTACATGTTGCCAGTTAAACACCCAGTTTGGTGTAAAGGAACGTTTTTTCTTTGAGTGACATTTTCTTTCTAGGTGATATAGAAGGAAGATTCAGTTTAGAATAACAAAGACCTCACAGCAAGGCCTTGCTGGGCCTTTCAAAATGATTCTGTTTCTAATAATTCATTTAAATCATTTATTTCTAGCTTGTCTTTATATTCTTTCTTTGACCAAGATCCAGTTCGAAGGCTTGTTTTTATGTACAAATGTTGGCCATGTTTTTGAAAGGGTGGCGGTAATTTCATTGATCGTGAATAACCAAGCTGTTACTGTCAAGCAATCAGGACCTCTTGAGAGTGTGAATATATGTGAGTAGATTTAATAATTGAGCTGGGAGACAGTTTCGACTTCCAAAGCCAAGGATCTGAATGGGATGCTTCAGGCTTCGGGATGAGATCATTGTTACACATGGGCTTGGTTTTATTTCTAAAGAGCTCTCCTGTGTCAGGGAGGGAGGGCTAAGGCCACGCACATCCCCAAGGTATTATATGTCACCAGTGCACACTGAATTCACCTGTGTGGGTCCTGAATTCTGGAGCTGAATTCTGAAGCAGGTCCAAAAATCTGGCCTTCACAGAATTTCTTGGTACTACCCCAAGCTGGGGTAGTACCTAGCTTTATCTGAAGAATCCTGTTAGTTAAATTGCTGAACACAGTGCGGGGGAGAGGGTACAAGGGAATATTCCACAGTGGATTTTAAAATAGTGAGGCCTGATTGAGCAGGAACATGAAATACAGCTATGTAACAAACTATGTGTGATCAACACCTTGCAGACTCAAGGGAAACATGAATTATATGGTTAAAAATGCCAGAAGGTTCACAGATGGCTGACACCTTTCTGGGGTACTAGCCAAACCCTTAGCCTAGGGCAGATGTTGTGTTCACTTTAGCTTTTAGTTTTTTTTTTTTTTTTTTTTTTTTTTTTTTTTTTTTTTTTTTTTTTTTTTTTTTTTTTTTTTTTTTTTTTTTTTTTTTTTTTTGCCCAGAGCCTTACAGACCCCCAGCCTTTTTTTAATTTTTCATTTTGAGACAAGGTCTCATTATGTGGCTAAATTGCCATGGCTGGGCTTGAATTTATGGCCTTCCTGTGTCAGTCTGCCTGAATGCTGGGATCACAGGTGTGCACCATCATGCCCGGGTGTGTTCTCTATCTTCCATAGAGCTGGTATCTTCTTACTTCTCCAAACTAGCTCTCCAAATCTGGTTCGCATTGCTCATTTTTACACCAATCCCGTGAGTATTTGTTGGGTTTCTGCTGGTGGTACCTGTTCCTCTTTCCTGCTGTAACTGAGTGCATGTGCATCTCTCCACAAGCTCGCACCCCCTGGCTGCACAGAGCTCGGCAGTGACTGCTGCAGGCTTCTTCCAGGCTGCTCCTGGTTTTGCATGGTTGCCACACTGAGCCCCAGCACAGCAGTTCAAGGACCACCAGCTCCTGAGTACTTGCTCCTCCTAGAGGCACAGATTCCCCCCATCTATTTCTTTTATTTCTTTGTTTGAAGCTGCAATGGTTTACAGGCCTTCTTGTCTTTTGTGGTTTTGTTATCAATAGGCTGTACATGTTAGAACTGTTTGGGGGCATATAAAACAATTAATCAGAAAATACAGAGAATTACATTTATGCCTTTAACCTCTTCTCCCTCCCCCCCCCTTCTGTTAATCTTTCATGAGTGTGGGAAATTGGTCATTGCACACACTTACTGGTTCCAGGCATTTTGGTGTTGACTGTTTGGTATTTTCTCCATAGATAATCGCCCCAGCTGTGGGTAAAGACAAATTTATTTTTTTCCTTTCTTTTTTTTTAATTATTTATTTATTTATCTATTTGATACAGGATCTCACTATGCATTTCAGACTCGTAGTGATCATCCTGTCTCATCCTCCCCAGCACTGGGATTATAGGCATGTGCCAGCATGCTCAGTTTTGGTGGCCAGCACAGCATGTGGTACCAGGGGATGAGCCTGGGTCCTTGCACTCACCAGGCAGGTGCTTAGACCACCCAGCTATCTCCCCAACCCCTACTTCTTCTTTCCTGTTTATATGTATTTCACTTTGTTTTTGAAACTTACTGCATCATCTGGAGCTAGCAGGCAGATACTAAATGAGCCCGGTGAGAAAGAGCACCTTAGCCTCAATCCTAATTTCAGGAATGAGATGTCAGGTTTCTCCCCATTAAGTATAATGTTAGTTGTTAGCTTTTGTAGATATTCTCTGCTAAGTTGAGGAAGTGTCCCTGTAGTCTTTGTTTTCTGACAGTTTTATTGTAAATGGCTGTTGAATTCTATAAAATTCTTGTCCAGTTTCTTTTGGTATTATTATCTTGCACCTGTTGATATAATAGATGACATCAATTGATTTGCAATTGTTGAACAAGCCTGACATATTTGGAATGAGTTCTACTTTAGTATGGTGTGAAATTCTTTTCATGTGTAATTTTATTCTACTTGACAATATTTTGTGGAGAATGTTTGCATCTATGTTCAGAAGACCATTTGATGTCTAGTTTTCCTATCTTGTAATGTATTTAGGTTGAGTTGAAGGATGATCTTGGTTTCATAGAATGCATTAGAAAGTCTCCTGCACTGTCCTCTGGAAAAGATTAGGGAGGATCTTTGTGATTTTATTGGTTACATACATCATTGGTAAGGTTCACCAATAAAGCCAACAGGTCCTAATGTATTCTATTTTAGGAGGTTATTAATTACTGATTCAGTCCCCTAATGGATATGGAATGATATTTAATTATCTCTTTCTTTTTGTCTGAGATGCAGTTGTTTGTGTCTTCTGAGGAGTCCATCCATTTAATCTGTCACCAACTTCATGAACATAGGTTGTTCATGATATCCCTTTGCTGTGTTCAAGGAGTCCGTATCATTGCTTCCTCTTTAATACTTGATACTAATATGTTTTCTCTTCTTTTATCCCTTGTGTAGTCTGGTTAAAGCATTGTTATTTTAATTCATCTTTTCAAAGAATCAGCTTCACTTTCCATTTGGTTTCTAATTTTATTTTTCAGCTTTCAATTCAACAGGTTACTACTTGTATTACTTATTTTATTCAGCTTACCTCAGATTTAATCTCTTTTATTTTTTCTGGTTGCCTAAAGTATAATTTTAGACTATGGATTACTTAATGATTACTTCATAATCATTGCTCAAAGTTCTTATTCCATAGTTGTGTTGCTTTTGCTATCCTTTAGCAGTGGCTCTAACTTCTTCAGGGGTTAAGAATGGCTAAATCTACTCAAGAATTTCTGCTTAGATGTTTCATGGCACTGAATATGGATTGCCTTGAGAGATCCTATCTATGACTTTAAGATATCTGGTTCTGAATTGTTTTTCATTCCATTACACCCAGTTATGAGCTAGCCCTATCAATGTTCCCTCCAGCATATGTTCACAATCTCACTCTTTCTCCACCAATACCACCAATTAAATAATGTATCACATTGAACCTTTCTACATAATAATAGCTTCCTAATTGGTTCCATCTCTTTCCACTCCCAAACCTTTGCCTAATTTCAACACAATAGCCAGAATATTAAGAGTCCAGAATATTCCGCGAAAAATTGGTCTAATCCTGTTGCCTTCTCACAGTCTTCCAGTGATTCCCATCTAATTTGGAGCAAAACTCAGCCCTCATTGTGGCCTTCAAGGTTCTGCAACATTCTGCCTTTCTTTCTTCTACCCCTCTCCCGCTAGCCTCAGATACAGGGATCTCTTTGTATTAGTAAGTGCAGAATTTCATGAGAAATAACACAGACTGGATGGCTTAAACATCAGAAATTGACTTCCTTCCTCAGAGTTCCAAAGAACGGAAGTCCAAGATGAAGGCACTGACAGGGCTGCTTGCTCCTGCATCTCTCTCCTTGGCTTATCAATGGCTCCTCTCTCACACCTATACACATAGTCACTCTCTACACTCACAGCCCCACACCCCTTTGTCTCTTCTAATTAAGACACCAGTCTGATCGGATAAGCACCCTGATCTACTAGCCTCAACACAGTGTATTTATGTCTTTACTTATCTTCAAATATTATTGTAAGATGAAATGGTGAGAACTGCAACTTCAACATATGAGTTTGGAAGTCTGACCATTAGCCCTGATATGCCAACTTCATCAAATTAAGAAACAGATTAATGAAGCAAGCATACTCCTAGATGTGTGTGTGTGTGATGGTGGGTCATGAAGGCATGACCTTCAGTACTAGACGTAGTTCCCAGCCCCTCCGCTCCAGCACTGCTTTCCTGACCTCAGGCACTGAGCAGCTTTGCTGCACCATATTCTCCCACTTGATGGCCCTGCCTTGGACCTGCTGACCATGCACTGAGTCTCCTGAAACTGTAAACCAAATCAAACCTTTCCTCCTTTAGATTGTGATTGTGGCATAATGTGCCTCAGTGACAAAAGCCTGACCATGAAATGGGGGTCACAACTCAGTCCGTAGCATTCTTTTTGACTGTGAACATATCAAATGCACTGTGGATCTGGGGAATGTCACTTACTTATTTTTTCTGTGACTTTGTTCCATATGCAACCACTTGGCCCTCTCCCGCAAAGCGGACTCTCTATGATCAAATATACAGCAGAAATTCCATCCTTTTGCTTTCTGTCTGACTTATACCCATTGTTTCTTCTCTAAGTGTATTTTTTTTTTACATGCTTTGTATTTACTTGTGTATTTACTGGTCTCAGTCATCAGCATGGAAATGCATGAGAGCATGGAGTCTCTTACCTGACTCCAGGACCCAGAAGAGTGGAAGGGCCTGAATTCAGTGAGTAGTAAGACTCTGCCAGGGAGTTTCGGTGTCCTGCTGTTTGGCAGGACTCATCCTAAGGAAGAAAGCCACAGAATAGCTTTCTATTTGGAACACACTCTGAGTTTTCTGGCTTCAGTTGTCCTTCTGGCCTTTATCATCCTGGAATGAAAACCATATTAGCAGCTTTATTGTTGCGTCCCCAGAATGGCCTTGTCCCAGATACGCTGATGCTTATAGCTGGATGAATCACTGCTGACTTTTATTTTTGAGTTTCATTCATGTGACCAGAACCGAGCCCATATTAGCAATCTGTCTACCCAATCAGAAGGCTTTCTCTATTGGTTTTCTAAAATCTTAGGTGGTAATGTTCCCAAATGTACCATTGTATTATTAAAAATAGCTTCTGCCTTAGGATTTGTACAGTGCACCTGGTGCACCCAGGAGTATTTGACATTGCCAGGTAATTTTATTTTTACATTGACCTTGATTCAATCAGTTCTTTCTCAGTGGTGGTAAAATTCAAGATTTCAAAATTTAGTGCATGTGAATCATAACTGGTAGACAATATTTTTTCTTATGTTTTATAAAACAGCTAGAAGAATTTTTATAACAATTGTAACAGCACTAACTAACTTCTGTTTGGCCAATCTATTAAATGCTACAATAGAGAAACTATTCTCTCACATGAAGGCTTTTAGAATCTAGCATTTGTCTTGAGACTTTGGATTTTGACTATTGAGCAGTGTTAGACTATTGATACTTTGGAGAAAGGATTCATGCATTTTTGGTTATAGAGACATGCTAGTTATGTCATATTGGGAGGAATAATGACACTGTTGCTGTCTTTATTTGGAGATTAAGTATGGCTTAAGGAGATGCGCTTGGGTGTCACACTGTCAAGGAGCAGAATGTTTATTAGTCAGTCTTGATTTTCAACTTCAATTACTTGGGAGTTGCTTGGAAGATCAGTAAAGCATACTTCTGTGTCCCTGCGTGGGTTTTGGGGCATGCCTTGGCCACTCCCTCTCCGGCACTGTTCTCCTGCTCTCTGTTCCCCCTACGTCATCAGAGACATTTGCTTTCCCACTCCTTTCCACTCGAATCTTTCTGACTTAGAGCCACCTAACCATGGACTGTAATCTCTACAATCATGAGACAAATAAACCACTTCCTCCTTTCAATTGTATGTGTGAAATCTTTTGCTCGTTCAACCAAAAGCTGACAATTATGAATATGTAGCCAATCCTGCCAATTTCTATGGTATAAATATTCCCACCATGACTGATCTCTATCTATCAAGTTTCCAGCTTATATAACTTAGTGAAAAATAAACATTTACTGGGTTAATCTGCTCTGGCAAGATGCTCATTCCTATTGCTTCAGAACTGTCATTGCCCACCTGCATGTTTTGATTGCCCATCTCAGCAATGGGGTGGACTCTTGAGAATGGGTGAGTTTCATTTCCGTGGCCTGGTGTGTCCCTCAGTGAGTCACACATCCACTTCACATTGTGAGCCAATCCTGGGGTGAGGCAACAGCACACTTTGTCTCCTGCTGATATCTCACAGCCATGTAGAAGGATGGGAAGCCCACTGGCAGAGTGGCTAGTGTACTTGTAAGAATGGGTTCTGGGCAGAAAGAGACTTCGCATGTCCAAGGGCATCTGATTCTGGCCGAAAGCCATGATGGGTGGGGCAGAGAATACCTCAACTATCAAGCATCTATAAATTCAGAATTCTCATAATTCCTCAATATGTAGGAATTCTTACCCCTAAGTCTACAACTCTTCGCATCCTCCTCATCACCCCAATCTATAATCATGTGTATCTGGTTCCAGAGGAAGGAATTCTGGGTTTGTTGGGATTAGGCAGTGGCTGCTGTGAGCTCATGGCTTGGCACGAGGCTTGTGGTGATGAGACCAATAGGAAGAGCTCCCTGCACATTGTCGCCTTCCCCTCATGTCTGACAGTGTCAAGGGCACACAGATTTGCTTTAGCCACTCTCAGTCCATTGAAATAATTTCACAGGAAACTCTTCCCCCATTGCTTGGAGGAATGTGAAGTGACATATTTGGTAGGGGAGGGATTATCAATATAGTTGAAGCGGCAAGCATGCAGAGATCTTGCAGCTTAATCTTACTGTGTCGCAGTGTTCTGTGTAAGTCAGCACAAAATTGCTGTGTATAGATATTGACCATTAGGCTCTGGTAAGACCCAAATGTGAGGCAGAGAGGAATGGGGTCCCAGGGGAAGGGGCTACGCTGGGCACTTGTGCAGATAGAAACACAGTGCGCCAGCTGATCCTTTTGTTATTGGCAGAGTTAAGCATGCTGGATTTGTATCATTTTTCTTTGAAGATTTATTTATTTGTTTGGTACAAGGATGCACTATACAGCTCAGCCTCATAGTGATCCTCCTGTCTCAGCCTGCACAGGACTGGGATTACAGGTGTGCACCATCACACCTAGTTTCAGTGCTGGCAATGTGCAGGGCCAGTGTGGCATGCAGCAAATGGGGATCAAACCTGGTCCTTGCACTTCTCAGGCAGGTGCTTAGACTGCTGAGGTATCACCATGGCTCCCTTTTTTTTTTTTTAAAGAGAATATTCTGACATGAAAAAATGTGAATTCTTTTTAGTACACAAATCTGTGAGATAATTTCTTCTCCTAATATTTCTTCTCCTGTGCTTTATAGTGTGTGGGTTGTGGAGGAGCCAGGAGCAGCCAGCGTCCCTATAGTACTAATGTGCCCTTCATGGTCAAGGAAGGGGGTAGCTTTTCCCCCAGAGAGAAGGACTGAGCTGTCAAGGTAGCTTCCTGGGACAAGCACACACATGAATTGCTTTGGTTTGCAACACCCTCCTCCTGTCTTCTGAATACATTTCATAGAAGCTCTCTGTTCACCTTGCTCTGAAGAAGTCATCCAGTCTCTTTTTTCCCACTTTTCACATTTCCCCTGAGAGCATCATAACTGAGAGACAGGTTGGTTGCCAGACAAGCAAGATGAACTGGGAGTTCACTGCTTATTTTTTTTTTTTTTTTTAAGCTGGAAGAATGGGTTTAGGTGCAGAAGTGGTAACCAGTACTGAGGAAGGGGAAGGAAATCCTACTGGACAGCTATTACCTCAGAGATGAGAGGAGGTTCCTCTCTACCTGCCCTTCAGGAGTACTCAGCTCCCCTTTGCCGAAGACTCCATCCCCAACCTTAGCCTCTGGTGTCCTGGGTCTCCTTTGAGGGTGAATAGATGGTGGAGTGGAGGCTGCATTCAGAGTGTGCAGTAGGGGCTGTTCCTTTATCATTCCTTTATTGCGGGAGTTGGATCCCTCTCATCCCATATATTTTTCTGATGCCTCTCATGCCCAGTGTTTACTGGAAGCATTTCTAGTTAATACTTGCCAAATGTTTTCCATAAACACACAACAAAGGACATTCTGTAAATGTTTATTTCTTTTCAATGCACAAAGAATGTTGAGCACAAGGTTTCTCTAAACAAACCTTTGAAATCGGGCTTTGATCCAATGAGAATCTACTTGCAACTTTGTCCTTCAGTATGGCAATGCCCTGGTGGCACACTGGGCACATGCAGTTAACATCAGTAGTTTGCACACGTGTTTTCCTCCACCATGTGCATTCTGTGCAGGACTGAGGGACTTCTGGTCCCCGAGCCACCTGCATGCTGAAGAGCAGAGCTGGTAGTTCTGGGAGTCTATCCTGTAGTGTGGGCCGGGGAGATGGCTCAGTGTAAGCTAGGTGGGGGACCAGAGGTGGCAGAAGACAGGGAGATGCATGTACACTTACAGAAATAACAACAGATAGTGTGGCGTGAAGCAAAACCATACAAGGTGAGGTCCCCACAAAGGGTAGAAATGCTGACTCTAAGGGTTGGTCAGCCCAACTCAGTGTCTTTTACCGTTCATTCAGTCGCTCAGGAACTATACAACTAAGAAGTGCCTCATGTGCACACCACTCTCCTATAGAGTAGGAGATTCACAGGTGTGGAAGCCAGACTTTCCAGTGTCCATAGTTTGAACCTATCAGAAAAGGAGAGATGTATTGATTTGTGGGAGGCAAAAAAGAGAGAGCTTCTGTAAAGCAGTCTGTGTTTAGGATGGTAGGGTTATAAAGGAAGGGGTTATGTGGAAACAGGCCAGTTCTGGGGGTTGGTGTGGTAGAGGGGTATCTCTGACTCAGTTTCCATAGGAGAGACCCACACTTCTGTAGGAGGGCTCTCTCCACAGTCAGGACCTATCCTTTAGCAGAGGTAGTCAACATATGGGACCTTTATATCCAGTGAGATGCAATGAGATGAATTCCATCTGAAAAGCTAGAATTAATAGGGTGGATAAGATATCCTTTTACCTTTCACATTAAGTAAAACAAATGTTGGTCCAATTACATAATTGGGTTTTAGTCAACAGTTTTCCTGTTGTGGCTAGGTTAGTGTTTTCATAACCAGAAAAATCACTGTTTTTCATGTAGAGTATTTCTCTGAGATGGCTAAGATGTGATGTATCCAGAAGGTGATGACATGACATAGTTGTGTCCATTCCCAGCCCATTTCCCCAGCTCACAGTGAATCTCTTAAATCTATGAGTTGCAGGCAATGGTAGCCTGAGAGCTGACTTACAGGGAATATGCTTTGCCACTAGCTCTCCATTTAGGTGTGTGTTCAGTGGAGCAAATCACATCCAAATAGGCTTCAGACAATATTTGTGAAAAGTAACCTGGTTTTAAGACTTCTGCACCTGTTAGCACAGAGGTGACAGTTTGTCAGTATGAAACCAGGTGTGCGAAGTGTCAAGTTTAATTTTTCATCTAGCAGTGACTGACAGGCAACAGCAAACCCATCTCGATGTCTTTGAATGACAGTGAAGGGGGGGGAGGATTTGGATGCGAGGAGCTCCTGTGCCTTTACTAGACATCCATTTCCCTGCTGTAATTCATCTTTCTTACATCCTGCCACTCAGTCTGGTTCAGAATCTGAAAATGATGCCTTGGGAGGGAGGTCTGTGTCAGTGTTTTCTTGTTGCTTTTTAAAAAAATAATTTTATTGAGAAGCAAATGGCAATGAGACAGTTTCACAATCAATTAGTAGCACAGCTTTAATAATCAATGCAGTGCATATTGTTGTCTTAGTGGTTATTCATTGTACAACATGCAAACATGATATCCTGTCTACAAACACTATTGGAACAAATCCCTCAATTCATTGAATTAAGAGAATGCAGCTGTGTATCTATCCTAACTATTTTGAATATACAGATGCAAAATGGTCAATCATTTCTATCCCCTTTTTTGTTTAGTTTTGTCAGAGAAGGGTATTCCATTGTCATTTAAATATTGTAGGTGCATGAATTCAGCAAAATATTCCAATGTAGTCCAGTAGTCCATAATAGTAGTGGCTTTTCCATAAGACTAGCGATGTCAGAAGTACAAATGAACAACCATTTTGTATCTGTATATTCAAAATATTTAGGATAGATATAAAACTACATTCTCTAAATTCAGTGAATAGAAAGATTTGTTCTAATAGTGTTTGTAGACAGGATATCATGCCTGCATCTTATACAATGAATAACCACTAAGAGAACAATATACAGTGTATTAATTATTGAAACTGTCTTACTAATCGGTTTTGAAACTGCCTCATTGCTATTTGTTTCTTAATAAAATTATAAAAAAAGAAATTGTTGACTTGAGCCTTGTACAGCTCAGCATATTACTATGGCTTTACTTTTTATACTTCATTTATATACTTTTCCGCTGGATGGTTAAGACCAACATAATAACAAAAGATGTAGATTTTTTATATGATAAGGTCAGTCAAATCTCCTCAAGATTTATCCTGAAACCCTGTTTGGCCCTAGCCTTTCAAGGTCAGCAAAGACTCAGGACATAGGAGAACCTGTACTGTGACATCATGTAACTCAGTTGTGTCCTAAATTTTCTCATCCAGGAGATTATGAGGCCACAGAGGAAAGTGATCAATGAGGTAGAATGTGCCTAAGGAGAGTCACATGGAGAGAAAACATTCTCTCAGGCTTTCACTGAGAGCAAACTGGTCAGTCAATGGCCATGATTCATCCACATGGCTGATACTGACAAAGGATCCACAAACTTCCGTGTCTTTTCTTAAGGACTTAACTCAGCCCCATCCTCTTCAGAAGCTTGGCTGGCTTCCCCTCTTACTTCCAGCACTTTCACAAGAGAAGGGATGCTCCTTTGTGAACAAATGGGGTGGGCATGACACAGCGCCTTGGAGAGCTCTCTAGAAAGTAAACTGTCTGTGCTTGTAGCTTCCAAATAAGTGACAAACCATCCACCATCCATGCGTCTTCCTAACCTCTAGCAACTTGCTCTGCGATTATAAATGCTTAGATGTCTTTGTCAAGTGAATCAACTATAGGGGTGCATTGTAGAGATGGGAGGATTCCAGTGGCTGGAATGCACCACAAAGGCTTGGGGGAGCAGGGCACCATGCATGGCTCAGGATGCGGATGTGGGATGCGCAGCTTTAGCGCTGTAGGGACATTTGTTAGGAGTGTCGGGCCTCAGCTCCCCTCTCCCTGTTGCCGAGCCAGAGTCTAAATCTTAAGCTGCCTACTTTAAGAGGGAGTACTTTAAAGTTTGAAGGCATTGAGATGGTAAATAAGCATGAAATGAAGATGTGAACTCTCAGAGCAAAGGCGGGAATGCGTTTGTGGTTTGCCCTTCAGTGTGCACAGGGCCTAAGGAGGACTTCACCGTCACGTCCCTCTCGTGTGCCAGGCCCTGTCCTGGGCTTCCTGTAGCTTATCATCCTGGGCCACTTCTGGGCCAGGGTGACCTGTCTGTTCAGTCCTAAACAGCAGGCAAGTGACTGAGGCCCTAGGTTTGGTTTGCTCCCCTCTGCAATGTAACCAGCTTCAGTGGCTTGTGAAGACCATGTAAACTGAATGCTTGCAAGTGTGATCACTTCCTGTGGATTGTGTCTTTTTTCAAATTTGAGGTAAAATTCATGCATCATAAAATTAACTGTTTGAAAGTGAACTGTTATTCAGGAGCACTAGTGATCTGTACTGTTATGCACCCTACTCTTACCTATTCCCAAAACGTTATTAGGTTTCCAAAGAAAACCCCCATATACATATACCAGCAATTGTACCCATTTTCACCTTTCACCAACTCCTAGAAACCACCACTCTGCACTCTGTGGGAGCTTAAATTCATCAATGATATTTTTGTTAGTCACAAGGAAAGAATCAAGTTTATTGCTTTTTCCATGTATTCTCATTGCTTTTCAGGTTTTTAAAAGAAATCAAGGGCCAGCCAGATAGCTCAGCAGATTAAAGTACCTGCGTAGGCAGAGCATAGCAGTCAGGTTCAATCCCCATTTTGCTGTGCTGGCCCTTCCATAGGAGGGTACTGAGATAGAAATTGACACTGTGTATGGTGGCATGTGCCTGTAATCTCAGCATTTGGGAGGCTGAAAACAGGAGGATCACTACCAGTCTGATCTACATAGTGAGACCCTGTGGACCCTGTAAAATACATTAAAAGAAGAAAAAGAAATCAAGAGATTTGCCAATGATGGGAGTGTGGAAGGTAGACATGAAATACTTCATTTATTCATTCATTCATTTATCCATTCATTCATTCCTTTTAGAACATTACCCTGATAATCCTGAAGATTACCCTGTGGGTCAGCCACTTCCCCAGTCCATCATAGAGGACCTTCAAATCCGTAAAATGTAGTCTCCAATTAGCAGTATCCCTGTCACCTGAGACAGTGTTAGAAATGTAGATTTTTACATCCACCCCAGCAGGAGAAAGCACCCCTCTAGGATTGAAATGCAGACATCTCTGTTTTAGTAAGCCTCTGTAAGATTCTAATGCAAGCTCAAGTTACAGAACTGCTTTCAATAAACAGACCCAGTGATGCCTATCACCGCTGCCACACCTACACCCGCCCGTGCTTGGACCAGGGGACACGTGCTGGCCAAAGAGCAGAGGTGACCACTCAGCTTCTTTGGAAAGGCAGTCTGCTGAGAATGGTCCCACTATCTGCTGTCCTTGGAATCATCAGCAGAGCTAGACCCTCCCTCGGCCTCCCTCCGTGAAGCTGGGGTCATAGGAAGTTACAAACACAAGTCATTTCTACTGGTTTTTAATTCTTTTCTTTGTGTTCCCCACGTTGATGTTCAAAGGGAAGGGCTATCAGCCTGTGATTGCTGGGTGCGTTTCCCAGTCCGGCTTTTGTTGCACTGTATCAACAAAGTGCAGGGAGCGTTTCTTTTTGGTTGATTAATGTTCAGTTTGAGGTCTAATATGAACCTCCAGGCTTTAATTACTACACCATTACCCAGTCAATTCCTTGCCATTTTATATTTATGGCCTTTATTATGCCTCTATGTGCAATTGCCTAATTTTATTCTAGAAGCATTTCACCTCATTAGCTGGGTTTTATTCCATTTTCTCATTTGTCCAGATTGTTATTTATCTTAGTACCCTGTGTGCATTTTCTACTTTTTTTTTTCCTACCACTCTCATAGAAATCTTTTTGTCGTTTTCGTGGGGTGCTTTGTTCTTTGGCCCTTGGAAACAGCTGCTATATAGCAAACTCTGCTCTGGGTATTCTTTGTTATGGTGGACACTTATACTCAACACCTTTAACTCCTTTTCTCACTTTCTAGTCTTTTTCAGCTGCTTAGCAATGCATGTCCTGTCCAAAGACTTCAATGTTGGCTTTTGGCCTTGAACATAGCATGGACAGCCACCTAATTATAAAGGACCAGGTGCAGTCTCCCACCCCCTTTTAAAAGAATGCTGCTAAAATAATTTTTCAAATAGGCTTTGAAATGTTTTCCTAGCTTTCCATTTTTTACTCTTGCAATTTCTAAGAAAAATCGAGGTCCTGATGTACTGACTTGCTTATTTTCTTGGGTTCCTCACTGGAAATGAAACCTAGGGAAAGTGCCCATCAGTTTGTGTTTATTAAGCCCGTCAGGAGATCCTGGCACACACCAAAGTTTGAGAACCACTGCTCTAAAGAGATGTTAAGAGAACTTTAGGAAACTCCTCTAGGTCACAAGTAATATTAATTCCACCCGAGACGTCACTTTGCCAAGAAGCAATTAATAACCTATACGGCAGTTGAGTTTTATTTTCTGTTGAGTTTATTTTCTAGCAGCTTTGTCCTAGAGTTATAAGAGTATTTCAGAAATGCAAATGATAACACCCTAGAAGAAGAGTTCATGTAATTACTATAGCAACTCTATTGGCAATCATCTCTGTCACCCTGTCCTTTGGGAATTCTGGAGATCTTTACTGTTATTTTTTATTTTTAATTTATTGCTTCTGCCATCTCAACAACATCTTTTCTTCTAATTCTTCTTCTTCTTCTTCTTCTTCTTCTTCTTCTTCTTCTTCTCCTCCTCCTCCTCCTCCTCCTCCTCCTCCTTCTCCTCCTCCTCCTCCTCCTCTTCCTCCTTCTTCTTCATTTTTTTTTTTAAGGATTTTTTACTTGGAGATCTCAGCTCTTTTCCATACAAATCTGCTACCCACTTTTCTGATTTATTGTTTTATATTCCTTCTTGGCATACTTAATATAATTTTAATGTTCTTTGCCCATTTAAAAATCATCATATTAGGCATTGGCCTATTTGTTTAATTCAACAGACTTGCTTAAAATTCACCATGGCTCTTACACTCAGCACCCTTGGGACAGCCAGGCTTTCTGTTCAGTGCTTGTCCTAGTCTAGGCTCTCTGTGGACCTGTCATCATCTGAATTGGCACAGGGGGTGTAAGGGAAGGGATATAGCTCCCTCATGTCTTGCTAAGTTGCTGAGCTGCCCAAGCGGGGCTTGAACTTGCCACCCTCCTGCCTCAGTCTTCCAAAGAGCTGGAGCCACAGAAGTGCACGACCATGCATGGCTTGGCTTTCCCTCTGACCTCAGATCACCTCTAGGTCTGAGAATGTGTCCTTCCTCAAGGCAGCAGCTTGTTTCTCTTCTTGTGTCTCCTATTCTTCTACTGATTAGCAGGACTCCTTAGCATAGCACACTGGATGAATGTGGGCTAAGGCGGCCATGTGTCCTTGATTGGTCAGGAGACGGTTTCTCAGGCTGGTAAAGTTGAAAAAGCATCTAAAGACAGATGTTCCATGGCACTGGGCTTTATTGACGGAGCATCACCCCTCATGTGACTTGCTATGCAGGTCACTGCTCCATCTCTGAGCTTCCTTTATCCTGCATGCCAAGTGCCTGGGACTTCCTGTGTGCTTTTGCAGCATGAGTAGAAGACACTACTTTTTGTCTCTTTCTTGCCTAAATGCCTGGTGGGGGTGGGGGTCCTCTGGCTCCCTTTTTTATGTCCTCAGGGGCTCATCTCAGAGAGCGTGAGACTTCCAGTCACCCTTGTTCTGCTGTTTACTGATAAAAATATAGAAGGGAGTGTTACCACAGGCCACACAGGACTGGGAACATGGGCGAGGAAGGCCAACAAAGCGATCACACACATGGACTCTGTGAAGTCTGTTTTAGGTACATTGCTCACAGCACATAGCTGGGTGGACGTGGCTGCCCTGGGAGTGGGGCTTCTGTAGCTTCTGCAAGTGTCACAGACACGTGATCCGGGACCCTCCCCATTGCCTGTGCTTCTCATTAAAATTGGACATTGTGGGGCTGAGGAGACAGCTCAGTGGTCTGAACACCTTTTTTTGGCAAATAAAAGGACCTGGGTTCGATCCCCAGTACTGCATGTAGTGCCAGTCTTGAAACTGGATGTGATGGCCCAAGCCTGTAATCCCAGCACTAGGAAGGCGGAGTCTAACTGTGTAGCCACCCTGTATCCAAAGAATAAAAAAATACACTGGATGATTACTTTCAAGAAATGTATTGCAGCTTCCTTTCTGTGGGTGGTGGCAAGCGAGAAAGGAGCACCATGAAGGCCTCGGGCACACTCTGGGAACACAAGGTGGTGGGCGCTGCCTGCCCACCCCAAAGTGCCGCACGCCGCTTCTCTATGGATGCGGATTTTTGCACCCAACCATGTCGTCGCCAAGTCCTGTTTCTGCTACTTCGTGTTCCAGCTGAAGAAGATGAAGAAATCCTCAGGGGAGATCTTCTATTGCAGACAGGTGTTCGAGAAGTCTCCACTGTGGGTGAAGAACTTCAGCATCTGGCTGCGCTATGACTCCTGCAGTGCCACCCACAACGTGTATGGGGGGCACCGGGACCTGGCCACAGCAGTGCTACCGGGACATGGGTGCCTGGCGCCGAGTCCACGCCCACTCCCACTCCATCCAGATCATGAAGGTCGAGGAGATCGCAGCCAGCAAGTGCCATTGGCCCCCTGTCAAGCAGTTCCACGACTCCAAGAACAAGTTCCCGCTGTGCAACTGGGTCCTGCGTCACCAGCACAAGCCCCGCTTCACCGTGAAGAGGCCCAACAGCTTATTCTAGAGGCAGTGCCTATAAACCCTGCAAGCTCCTCAAAAACAAAAAGAAAGAAATGTATTGCAGCAGGAGACACAATGTCATTAGTCCCCTCAAAATGCTTCCTCTCATTTCTGACTCTTACCCAGCACTGTGGCCATATTTCAAAGCAGCTCTGGTGCACTCTCTCCTGAGTGTCTCCAGTTGAGCAGTTGTGGCTTCCTTGACATCCTGAATCCATTCAAAGGACTTAACCTTTTTGGTCAGTTTGATTTTGGGAAAGTGACAGGTTTCAAACAGTGCTTGCTCTGGTTGATGCGGTGGAGAAGGTCACACCTTATGATGGCCTGAAGAGCCCGCCTTTCAGTGGGGTGTCACTTGGCAGCAGCATTCACTGAAATTTTTAATCATGCCTCATGAAAACACTCATGAAAGAGGACTTCGAGAACTGCTTCTAAAGGTGGCAAGTACAATGGGATGAGTGTATGAACCAAGGGGGCAAAGATCTGGAGGGGATGCACGACAATCCGTCTTTAATTGTATATGTATTCTTTTTTTAATTTAAATACCCACCATGTGCTTAGATCTGGCCCTGTGTACATTAGCAGTGTGTGGCTAAGAGGAATTATGAGGACCAAATTGGTCCTTGCGGGTGTAGGGGAGATGGACGCTAGAGTGTGGCCTTGTGCTTAGCGCTGGAAGCCAAACCAAACCTGCTTGGGACAGCTAGGGAGCAGGAAGCATCAGCATGCTGGAGGCAGCCCAGGGTTAATGGAAATAAGGTCTGTGAGATCGTCTGACGGTGGCTTTGGAACCAACTTAAGAAGTAGTCACTGATCTATCAAGGATAAACAACATGCAAGAGAACCCTACAGTCCTGGTGGGAGAGGCTGGGAGCTGTAAGGCCACATCAGTGTGGTGGAGGGAATTGGGACAAGATCCCCTTAGCCTCCTTAGCCTGGAAACTCTGAACTCATAGCCGTGTCTTCGGGAAGCCAATTTGTGAACTGTGAAGGGGCAGGAAGAGATTTGGTAATGAAAAGTTGATAGAGAATATGTAAATGCACTCTGTACACTATAAAGTATCTCATAAAACAGACATATTGCTGCACGGATATCCAGAATTTTCATTTTTATAGAACACGCAGGTTGTTACAACTTCTTTTTCTATAGGATGTGTTCTAAAATGAGCAGTAATAGCAGGTTTTAGGGCTTTATTCCTTGTAGTTTCTCTTCAGACTGAAGCAGAAGGGGGCTCTAAGGAGAAAAGCTATGTTTTGATATTTCCAAATGGAGGTTTTCAAGTGGACACGATTAATAACCAGAATGCTGAAGTTGACTGTAGCTATATGACTATGTTTTAAAAAAATTAAAATCTGTTGTCTGGTTTAGAAATGATCCCTCACTAGAGTAATAGCTGATTTGTCATTTTCATGATCATTGTCTTTTGTATTCCTGTAAGAACGTTCACCTTAAAATTAGACAGATAACTTTAATATTAGTGTCTACCTTGACTAAAGAAATCAGCCAGAAAGGAGGGTTTATTTTTCTTTGGGTAGGTAAATATAAGAAGACGGATGGTGCATTAAAAAATAAAGAGAATGGTTTCTCCAAGTGAATTTACATATTGATTACTTAAATTACTGCTTAATTTAGTGCCTGCTAATAAACTGTGGCTTGGAAATGCTTTGTGAACATTTATTGGCTGCAGTAATTCTACCTACGATGTATGCAGATCCCATCCTCATTAAATATTGATGTGCTCATGAAATGTTAATAGAATGTTAATGTGAAATACAACCAAATGTGCTCACTGGGAGCTGAATCCTGGGCCTGGCTGAAAACTACCTGTCTGCTGTCTTTTCTTTATGGCCTGTCTTCTGGCTGTTTTTTCCAATTTCTTTCCTCCTCATCAAGAGATTCATGTTGTCTCCTTTGATCTGGCTGTCTCAGATACAAATTTTTTTATAAAGAGAAACAAGATTCACTGTTGGATAGGAATTTAGTTTTTCTCCACTCTTGTTTTCCCCTAACAAGAATTCCTAGTTAGGAACAGAAAATGTTTGCTTAAAAGGTGAGAGGGTGACTCAGCCCAGGGTCTGCCAAAGGTCTTCCAGACAGGCTGAGGAGAAGGAGCGAGACCTCCAGGGCCCTGGCCGTGATGCATTCCAGGGTCACACCTAGGGAAGGGCAGCTTGCAGATGATGCCAAGCAGAGATTGAGCTGTGGCTTCCATTCTGTTTTCTCCCAGAGAAAGCAAAAAACCCTTAAATGTCATTATGCAAAAACATTTTAAAGAAGTATTTCTGTTATAAATCTCAAGGACATCAAAGGTAGTCTTTGTGATGACATTGAGTACCTAATTCTTTATGGAGTTTATGTTGTAAATGGTTGAAAAAGCCCACAAAATGGGAGAATTCTCCAACTCCTGTGAAGGTCATGCCGACTTCCCTATCTCTTGGGGAGAGCAGGCTGAGCATGCAGGTGTTGGTGGCTGGGTAAACATGTTGGGTTAGAAGGAGCATCGCCATGTGGAAACACCTGATGAGGAGACACCATTTTTTCTGGCAGAAGCCCTAGGAAGTAGAAGACATCACAGCCAGTGAGCACATGTGTATATTTCCTCTGGTGTTGGTCTGTTCTGATAAAACCACTAGTATTCAATTATGGTGGCCCCATGTCAATGACCCTATCTAATCCTTGTCACCTCCTAATAGCCCTGCCTCTAAATCTCATAGTGAGAGGAATCACCTAACCTCTTATACTTCACAGTAGGGATTAAATTTCCACACAAGAAGTCCTAGGGGAGCAGTCAATCCATATTCAAGCAATAGAAAAGGGGAAACAGCCATAAGCCATTGCATAGTATCCTTGTAGATGCTACTGGGAGGCAAGTGTCAACGTGGTGAATCAGGGATGAGGAAATAGCTCGACAGTCTATGATTCTGCCTGGCAATCACAGGAACCCATGTTCAATCCCCAATAATGGATGCCATGCCAGCCCCAAAGCCCCAGGTGTGCTATGCCAACCCCCAAAACGTGTGTGGTGACATACATCTACAATCACCACTCTGGGAGGTTGAGACAGGAGGATCACTATGAGTCCAAGCTGTATAGTGAGACCCTATATCAAAATAAATAAATGAGTATATATTAAAGTGTTGAATCACTGAGGGACAACAGACAATATTTCCTGGAGAAGATTTTTAGACATAACTTTTGGTAGGAATAAACTATTTCTTTTGTAAAGCAAGCAGCTTCCCCAGGGACTGTTCATTATACTTTTGTTGTCTTGTTCTTTTATGTGAAATTATTCCCATAGTTTTGAGGGATGGGAGCAACTCTAACTAGCTGAAGGAAAGAGAAGAAGTTGTTAGATGAACCAAAGGATTTTCCAACGCAGAATGGAGAAAATGAAGCAAGAGGATGGGAAAGGAGCTGTGCTTTAGGAACAAATGAGCCAAGATCTGATTATTCCTCTGGCCCCTGTAGCCTTTTGTCTGTTATCCTTTGCATCTTGGATACATTTTCATATTTATTGGCCAACACCCAGATTACTCCTCAGCTTTACCACATAAGTAGGTCAGCATAGTCTGGGGAATGTCTGCTCTTTAGGAGGAGAGGTCGCAGGGAAGGGCTTCGATTGGTCCAGGCTGTTTCAGAGAAGATCTTTGATTGCTTTAGTTTGGGTCACATGTTCCCAGTTGTGGTTCAGCCAGCTGGTGCAAAGGTAAGGTCTTCCAAAAGCATGGCTACTTCTTTAGGAACTATGCAACTGAAATGTGGGAGATGAAGTCTTAGAACAGAGTTACTGTTCTAAGTAAGGAAAAATAGAGCTGGAATTACTTTTCATATCTTGTTGTTATACTTTTATGCTGGGTGGTTAAGACCAAGATAAAGCAAGACCTATATAACAAGAAATGTAAGGGCTAGGGAGATGGCTCAATGGAATAAGCTCTTCCCAGGCAAGTACAAGGGCCTGAGTTCAATCCCTAGTTCTGCCAAAAAAAAAAAAAAAAGAAAAAAGAAAGAAATGTAACTTTTGTATCTCACAAGTTCAGTCAAATCCCTTCAGGGTTTACCTTGAAACCCTATACGCATTTTGTAGATCCTTTCTCAGTGTCAGGCATGTGGATGAGTCAGGGTCATTGCTTGATTACTCTCTGTGAAAGCCTGAGAAAATGTTTTCTTATCTCTTGTTTTCATTTATCACCCTTTTTCTCAAGTCAACAACTTCTGACATTGCCAGTCCTATGGATGATAACCCACTACTATTATGCACTACTGAACTATATTGGATTATTTTGCTGAATTCACACCCCTACTATATTTAAATGGCAATGGAATGCTCATCTCTGACAAAACTGAACAAAAAAGTGGGATACAAGTAGTCCTTCACTTGTATCCCCCTTTTTTGTTCAGTTTTGTCTGAACAGATGCAGAGTATCTGTATGTACAAAATAGTTGGGATAGATGTACAGCTACTTTCTCTTAATTCAATAAGAAAGATTTGTACTAATAGTGTTTGGACAGGATATCATGTCTGCATCTTGTACTGTGAATGACTAGTACAAAGACAACAATATGCAATGTATTAATTATTGAAACTGTCCTACATAATCAGTTTTGAAGCTGTCTCATTGCTATTTGTTTCTCAATAAAATTAAAAAAATATATAGAGCTGGGAGATCAAGAGAGTAGTTTATTCACTGAAGTTTTGAAAAATGCTTTGCAGATACTTCTATATAAATAGAAACCAACAAGCAAAATCCCCTGTTGTACCTCAGAGGGAGTTATAGGAGTTTGGAAAACATAAGAAGGCGGGGTACAGGATAATCTCTGCAATTTTATCGTGGATCCAAGAGTCTTCATTTGAACAGCTCGAGGGGGTCTCTTGATTTCTCTACTGGACTTCACCTGTTTTTCAATGTTCTGAGCCACTGAATTCCCTCTGACCTCATGCCTTATCCTCTGCAGATTGTCCTGGAGAATAGTAGTCGAGAAGACAAGCACGAATGTCCCTTTGGCCGCAGCAGCATAGAGCTAACCAAGATGCTATGTGAGATCCTGAAAGTGGGCGAGCTGCGTAAGTACTCATGGGTATGAAGCTTGGCCACCCCTGGGCTTCAGGGCTGAGCCTCCAGCTTGCATAAAAATCTCATCCTGACAAAGCAAGACCTGAAAGTATTATGGAGGTAGCATGCTGAGTTTCAGATACTGTAAAAATATGCACATATTACAGCAGCCTCTCTGCTAGTTAGGAAGACAATTTGTAGATTTCTTTTTTGAAATTCCAGTGTGTAACCTGCTAGCAGATCATTTTCTTTCTTTCTTTCAAAGTGATTTCTCTCTATGAAGAAAAATTGAATGCCTTAATGAAATTCACTTGTTCCCAGTGTTTCTGTATTTGGAATACTTTTTCTAAGAGAGAAGAAATTACTGAAGAAATTTGGTAGCTGAAAGTGAAAAATGTGATCCGAGAGATGCTAATGACTCCTTTTCTCATTTATATTGTAAAATTTATGATGGGACATGGAGAAAAAGAGATGATCATTTTCTTCCCTTTGGCTCACTGGCATCAAGGTGATGATGATTTGACCTCTTCCCACCGTCCTTGTCAGCCCTGAATCTCCTGAAAGTAGCTCATTGTGTCTCCTCCATCCTGCATCTGTGCCATGCATGTAAATCTCTTCTTGTAGGCTTCATATCATGCGCACCAGAGAGTACAGTTTATATCGGGAACACGTTGTGATGTTTGGTGTTATTGTGAAAGCATAAATATGCAGCCACCTGCCTGGGAGCTAAAAAGAATGGGCTGCAGTGATGAATGGAAAGAATCTGATGATTAAATTGGAAGAGGGGTTATGTTTTATTAACATGGAGAACTAAATACAGGTGCTGCTGAGATAAAATGGAAAATTTAGTACTGGGGGAAGAATAGCTAAGAATTTGAGCAAGCAGGAGACTTTATCACCCTCCACGGAGAGCAAGTTGGGAAAGAAGCTGCGGTGACATGGGAATGCCATGAAGGTTCATGACCTCTGACCACACCAGGGACGATATGTGTGGGGACAATGACAGCCCAACCTGAGGGTTCTGTGTTCTCATCTTAGACACTCTTTCCCAAAGGTTAACACTTCGATGTACATGATTCTTTGCTGTGAGTTCTTCATTCTGCTCCCTAATTAAGCTAAGTCACGAGACTTCCTGGCTTGCTGTTGATCCAGTTTGAGGGTGTGATACTTAAGTCAAATAAATCCTGCTGAAGTTCCCCGTCTGATGACAGGGTGTATTTATGCTTGTCTCAGTTTCATAGGGGGAATTGTTGAAAGTCACTTGCTAAAAAAGCATTTTAAGGCCTTCAAATGTTTTGGGAAAGTACAGTCATGTTCTCTTGGGTGGAGATGTCTGGGCCTGAGTAGGTGTCCCCTCTTTGCCATCCTCCTCGGCAACATTTTGCCTGCTGCTTCCTCTCACCTTCAGGGCAACAGGAGTGCTGTTCTTGTACTATGATGTACATGCCAGCTTTCTTCTCCCCTCCTTTGCCCAACTGACATGTGTCTGTCATGCTGCATGGTAACCCAGCAAAGTGGTCATGGTGTGGGACAGGGAGAGTCTTGGCAGTATGGACACAGGGTTTTGTCTCTGCCTTTTGGGACTGTTGTGTCCCTGAACACATTACCAATTTCACTGTGCTTCCGCAGTTCCCTGTTTCTCCTACTGTAGAATATCAGAAATGGATGGGTCTTGAGTAATAGTTTTTCTTTTCTGGCTGGACTTAGAGAGGTATCAGAGAGAAGAACCCTAGGGAGAAAAGATATTTAACCTGGGGTTGGTTATAACTGGTTTGGAAAACGTAGCCATAGTAAGGCAGGACCCATGTAGACATCTTCTGTCAAGTCAGGGAGGACCCCTTCTGGGATGACAGGAATCTGAGCACTCAGTCCTCCTCAGGTGAGTGTGGGCCCTGTATTCAGGGTGTGTGGTGCAGCTAGAAGACCAGCTCCTCCCTGGCAGTACAAGGCAGTTTTTTTCCAGCCAGTTGAGGGGTTGGTAGTAAATCCAGAAAGCAGGGTGAAACCTCACACCTTTAAGGTCTGAGGTGAAGGGAAGCACCTTGCCAGCCCCTGGAGGTGAGTAGATCTCTTACACTGTGGACAGTTCCTTGATGGAGGGAAGAAGGCCTTGGCCTCTTCCCCAGGTCCCACAGCCTCTGCCCAAGTGGTCTCAGCAGGGAGGTTGGGCTAGATCACCTGTGGCCTGGTGCAGTCAGGACATGTCCCTTTCATCTACAACAACAAATACACATCTCATGGCTCCTGAGTGCTTACAGTGTGCCAGGGGCTGTGATGGACCGCACAAGGACACATGAACTAGACCAGGCCTTGGTTCCCCAGGAACCTCAGAAAGCTTCTCGGAAGTCAGAGGGTGAAAGGCTGAACCTGGACCTGATACTTGTTCCCATCAGCTGAAATTTCTTGGATTTTTAATAATTGCCCATTGTCTGCTTCAAAGCATAATTTTCTCAATATTTTGACTTTAACTTTCCAGTTTGACCTATTGCACACCAGGCTCTGCAAAGGCGATTATGGACATTTTTCAAAGCTTATGAAAAACGATCACGTTTCTGATGCCTACATGCTGAAATGAGTTGTTTTCTGCTCATAAAATATTAAAGGATTGCTCCATTCTGATTGAATGCTAGACATCAAATGATAAAACGCCCCATGGTAAGAGGAAAATTGCTTTTTTAATGGATTCCTTTTTGCCCATTGCCATATTAAATAAGCTACTAATATGGAAAACAAATTGGAATCCACCCTTATGGTAAAAGAGATATTTGTTTTTCTTCTCAAGAAAATTACTTTCACACCCAGATCAATCTTCTTTTGGTTTATATGCATCCAGTTTCTGTATTCCTAAGTTTATGGTTCTGAGCATTTCTCAGATGTGTGTTAATAATTGACCTTAAAAATCATGGTCATCTTAGCTCTATAAGCAGATGCTGAGACCAAAGGAATACTCAATTAAAAATCTAATTGATTTGGTTGGGAGAGTGTTTATAAAAGTAGAAAGTTTTAATTTTCTACAAATGGTTTCTATATTTCAATTTTTAGATCTCTTGAGAAAACCTGCTTCTGAAATACCAATTATGTTTTGGTGTCAAAAGCAAACATATTAATGTTTGATTAAGCTGATGACACTAAATAATTATGTACTCTTATTAAAAAGAAAAAAAAAAAACAGCATCCTTTCCTGCTTCTCATTTATTGACTTTGCAAGAGGCAAGTGGTGTCCTTAGTAGCCTTGTCCCAAATAATGTCTATTTATTTTCTTGGGGCCTTCATCAAGGATATTTAGCTGCAGCTTGTACACCTCCCCATGAAGGTCACCAGGATTGGTGCCGTCAGCGCTGACTCATGCAGGGAACACTTGAGCTGGGCCTGTGTATTTTGTGGGATCACTGTACTCAGGCTGGTTTCCAGATGCTGCAGGCAGGACAGCACGGACAGTGGTGGGAGAGTGATGCAGTGGCGTTTTGAGATCCAAATGGCTCCTCTGTAAAGGATAGGACCTCGGCTTCTTTGTGGATGCTCTGATCATGCATTTTCTCTATCCTGATTTTTCTGGCTCTTATCCCTAAAATAAGTGTAATACCTGCTGTACAAAGCAGGTGGGAGTCTTAATGGAGATAGAAAATGTTGCCTTCATTGGAAGACATGGTGTTTAGTGTTTTATCCTTTTTTTCGCAAAGGATACAATCCCGCTATCTGTGAGCAAACAACTACTGTTGGTTCAGAGAGAGAGGAAAGAGGCTCTCGTGTAAGTGTTGGCAGGAACCTGGACCTGCTATGATGTTCCTTGTCTTATCACTCTATGTATTGGCTAAAATTTAATTTATTCAGCCTTCTGCATGTACAGAACAAATTCAGTAGAAAACTATGCATCAAAAATATTTGAAAACATTCCATTCATACTGCTTATTGTATTTATTCTCATTGTTCTCAAAATAATGCAGTACAATAGCAATTTGCATAGTCTCTCCATTGTATTAGTACTATAAGTAAAGACCCTTTGAAGTACAGATAGATGTGTATAGGTTATACCTAAATACTGTCTCAGTTTTATAAAGGATTTAGACATCTGAGGATTTTTATATCCCCTGGGGTTTCTGGAACCTATCTCTCAGATATTGAGGAACAGCTATATTCCTTTTAACCTGCTTTCTCAGGGAATAAGACAAGTTTCCCTCAGTTTCAATTTTAAAAAAATCACAGAGAGTACTTGTAGACTGAATGTGGTCATATGTCCTCAAAGCCAGGGTTGTATAATTGACAGCTCCAGCTACAAGAACAGGCTTGACGTAAGAAGAAGCAGGTCTTCCCAAGGAGACCTGGATTGATTCGAGAGGAGGGCATTGGTGAGGGTGGAGGGAGGCAGGGTGGCTCCGTTATACATGCACAAGGAAGAGGATAGATGAAGCCATAGAGCTTGTTACAGATGAGTAGGACTAAAGGAGATACTGGCTCCTGCATGGAGTAAAAAGCACCGTAGCTATTATTACTATAGCACTTGTTCCAAGAGAAGTAGTAAATCATTGATGGATATAAAAAACACTTGATTTTTGGCAAGAACAGGTTAGTTGCTTATCATTTGACTGTGTAGCATGGAACCTAGTTGTATTCCAGTGTTAGATAAAATTGTATTTCTGTCTTGTCTGCTGGTGTTCATCTATTCTCTCTCTCTCTCTCTCTCTCTCTCTCTCTCTCTCTCTCTCTCTCTCTCTCTCTCTCTGTCTGTCTTATTCAATAAACACAGGACAACTTTTCTGAGTTTGACCTTACTAATCTCATGATGTAGCTTCAAGCACATTCTTCAACAGTAAGCAGCTTGCACAGGTAACTGAACAGTCTTTTGAGCATATAAATGATTATAAATACACTTCAGTATCTGTAACATTACACTGAAGCCATACTGATGTCTCTAGGAGACGATGTTTGCTTCATTTTGTTCCTGCAGAGCTGGGCAGAGTGAGAAAAGAAGAGTCTTGGTAGATGTGGTAGAGAAGAAGAGAATCACAAAAATAAAGAGTAGTAACCAGGCTGCCATGATTGTGGGGATGGTTAGGAGCAGCTGTTGAAAACTGCCAGCAGGGGGGCTGGAAAGATAGCTCAGTGGTCTAAGTGCCTGCATGGCAAGCACATGGACCCAAGTTCAATCCCCGGTACCACACGATGTGCTGGTTCTGGGTTTCAAGCCGGGCATGATGGTCACCCCTGTAATCCCAGCATTACACGCCTGTAATCTCAGCATTGAGCAGGCTGAGAAAGAGGATCGCTTTGAGTCCAAGCTGCATAGTGAGACCCTATGCCAATTAGTTAATTAATTAATTAATTAATTAAAAAGAATTGCAGGCAGTGAGAAATGAGGTAAAAAGACCTGAGGCCATCAGAGAATTCTAGCTTCATGCTGTGTGTTTTGCTCAGTGACAGAGCACTTTCCTAGCATGTCCGAGGACTTGAATCACAACTTCACTTCCACAAACAAAGAGAAGGTTCACAGCCGTGAACAAGAGGAAAAGGTGCTGGTTAAGGAAGCCAATATCAGGTCGTTGGCACTTGTCAGGCAAATGAGCTCAGGCTGGTTGGAATGCAGTAGAAGGATTTTACTACAAAGAAGGAATGCTCCAGCCAGGGCTATAGAATTAGAGAGTGTGTTTTCTAGCTGTGAACAAAAATTGTGAGCATATAATGTATTAGGCCAGGAGCGGGGACAAGCTGACATTGAATAAACCTAGACCAACAAGGGAGCAGCTAGGCTACTTTAGCTGTAAGAAACTGAAGCCCCAGATTATTTTTTTATATTAATTTTATAGAGAAAGAAGTAGCAATGAAACAGTTTCAAAACAGGTTAGTAGGATAGTTACAATAATTAATACACTGCATGTTGTTGTCATATATACATTTGTGTGTGTGTGTGTGTGTGTATATATATATATATATATATATATATTTTTTTTTTTTTTACTACAAAATGGGCCTTCATTTATATCCCCTTTTTGTTTACTTTTATCAGAGATTGGTATTCCATTGCCATTCATATATTGTAGGTGCCAAGCAATAGCTGTGACCCATCCACATGGCTGACACTAACACAAGTTCTACAAACAAGGTTTCAGGGTAAATCCTGAGGGGATTTGACTGACCTAGTGAGATACAAAAGTTACATTTCTTGTTATATACGTCTTGCTTTATCTTGGTCTTTACCATCCAGCAGAAAAGCATAAAAGTGAGGTATAAAAAGTAAAGCCATATTAATATGCTGAGCTAGAAAAGGCTTACATCAATGACCTCTGACATTGCCTGTCTTATGGGTAACCCACTACTATTATGGGCTACTGGACTATATTGGATTACTTTGCTGCAACTCCAGTTTAGAGTTGATATTAACTTATATTAAGAGTGATATTAATATAATAATTAATAATGTGGGTCATGGGGACTCACATTATTGCCATTTCTGTTTTACTGTTAGCAAAATGATAGCTACCAACACATGGTCCAGAAAAATCACTAGCTCACTGTTCCTGTGGGTCCCTTGTAAGGGGGTGTAAATGTTTTCAGGAGCCATCCCCTGAGCTTCTTCGCACGTGGCATTGGCTGGCACCAGGGCCTGTGGCTGTGCCTCACCTAGACAGCAGTGTGGTCAGTGGACTGAACTGGACCAGACCATTCCCTGAACCTGATCACGACCCACTCCCTACACTGCAGGTGAGAACAACCTCCTCTTACCACGTGGCTACAGAAAGCTAATGACAGCTACAGACAATGGAGACTGGGTTAAAAAGGAAGAAATAACTATTATATCCAGAACCTTTGATTTCATTCCTGTGCTTTAACATTTTTTCCTATATTTGCCTTACTGATACAAAACACTGTAACGAATTGAAGTCAGATTACAGTTCTCTGTCATTTTGTCTTTACCTGGAAATCTGGAAATGCAGTAGTTTTCTTAATGTAGCTGTATAAAAGGTTGCAGAAACATGGAAAGTGAGGTTTGATTATGACTCATTTCTTTTTTTTCATGAAGATGCTAAGGCTGTACTATATTCCTTTCCTTTTCACAGAAGGCTATTTCTCCCTCAATTATGCTTTTAAGTGTGGTTATTTTCTTGCATGTTTTGAAGGACAGAATGAAGATACCTTTGTGGTGGAAGCCTGTATGTCCCTAAAACAGTTTTGCCATCCTTGCTGTTTGATCATTTATAATTTGATTAAAATTTAATAACTGCTCTGTTTGAAGGAAAGTGGACTGAAACACACCTCTTGCAGTAGGAAAATGCTCCCCACTTCCTTACCTTGTCTCTCCGTGGCAATGTTATGATACCCCAGGAGTGCTGAGCAGAGTACCTTGTATAATTTATCACTCAGACACCTCTGCTTTAGCAGGTAAAAATAACACAGATGAGCGGGCTGAAGGAGTCTTTGGAGTGCAGCAGCAATTAGACGAAACACTTAACTCTGGGACGCTTGTGCTTTCGTACACTGAGAAAAAACACTCATCACTTTCATTTGTAGTCAGAACATTCTGGCTAAAGAAACCTCAAGCAAAGCTTTTTAACAATTAAACCTCCTAAGGAGCCTTTTTCTTCTAGCACCAGGTTGTGCTCTTACTCCTTGGAAAGCAGAAGGGGCTCTGATCTTGCTTCTGTCTTGGGTATTCATGTTGTGCTTCTGCTTGTATGCTCTCTTTCAACTTTTGAAATAATAAACAAGAACAAGATAAAGGTTCTGAGTCCTAAACCTGGCTCTAGAAATGTATATGCTCTTTGCTTCCAAACTACAATTGTCTTAGGAGAGAATATGAAAATCTTTTGAGGTGGTTGTTTGCAATGAGAGGACCACTGGTCAGAGTTGTCATGGTGGTGATTTGAGGCACGGAAACACTATGAGGATCACAGATTCAGATTCAGACTGTCAAGGTGGTTAAGCTTGGTCTTGCTCTTTGGTGTCCACAGCTACACCAGGGAGCAGAGCTAGCCGAAACAGCAACACTCATTTGAGAACCAGGAGGGAAGTTTGTTAACTCCAAATGCTCTATTTATTATATTATATTGGTTTGAGATAGGGTCTCACTATGTAGGCAGGCTGGCCTTTAGCTCACTTATGTAACCCAGGCAGACCTCAGGCTCATGGCAATCCTCCTGCCTCTGCCTTCTAAGTGCTAGGATTGCTGGTGTGCAGCACCACCTCTGGTTTACAGTGCTGTATTTATGTTGATAATAATCACAATAAGAATGCCACAGACCCTGAGAAGCTGTGATGTATCTGCGGCAAAGCCAGTACTTCCTGTGCATTCAGTGGCCATCTGAGGGATCTGAAGTTCTGTGGTAGTTTGTTTGCATTGGAGAAGGCAAGATTGTAGGTATTTCTGAAGTGGCAATAAAATGTCTTGTCTTCATATATAGAAATGATTGCAGAGAGAAATTAAACATTTTACGAAGGAAACTATATCAGGTGCATCTCAATTATAAATGGATAGAAATGATGTATATTTTTCTAGAACCTGGTCCTTGCTATGTTAAATCTGAAAAGATGAATGGCTAAAACCATCAGTATCCACCCTGTAGGTTCTCACAGAGAGTAGAGTGCAGATATATGAGGCAGAGGGAGGGGGAGGGGAAGAAGGAGGGGACAGGGAGGGGTGGGGGAGGGAGAGGGAGAGCAACCGGGTGGATGAGAGGCCACTTAAGTGCCATGGTCTCCTCCTGCTTTGGGGTCATCTGGAACATCACATTCTTGTTCCTATTCAAATTTCTTCTCTTACCCCGCTGTAGGAGGAAATCATCCTTCCCTCAAAATACAAACCTGTACTATTTTATCTTTGTCTCTTTTACTGCTTGATAATACTTACTTTCTTCCCCTTTGTTTTCTAGTCCTATTTCCCCTAAAAGCTGAGGTGGTGCTTAGGAAAGGCTTAAAGATGATTTTAAAAAGATAACAAGTAGAGGGCATATGGGAAAAGAAAAAAATAAAACAAAGATGATAAGCATTTTCAAGCACATGTTGCAAAAGATTTTGTGTTTTCTAGCGGTAGACACTGATTTTTCTTCAGAAATTTACTTGTGCCAGAGACATCAAAAAGGACCTCAGTAACAGAAAGCAGGACAGTGGACCATCATCTCACATGAGCAAACTCCATGGGAAAATCCAGACAATAATTTCAATTAATGCTAAATTAATATATGATGGCATTTAATTTCATATGTGAACATTGATAGGATAGGTTCTCGTTTTTATTTTCATCAGAAGAAGGCAGCAAAGTAGCCTTAAGATGATGTCATTCAAAAACAGAACTACCTATAGTAAGACGCTATAGAGCGCTGATACTCACACATTACTGCATCCTGCCATGACCACACAGACACGGAGAATTCACTGATAGAAACAAACAGCGGTTGGGCAGACGCTGCGTGCGGCCAACTGGGGTGGCCCGTGCAGCCTTGCGGACTGCTGCCTTTTTGATGTCCTGTCACTTGCATGGATGCTGGGTGCTTGGGGACTAGACTCACAGTGAGTGCATTGCCCACCCTGACCTCTGGTGTTTCTCCCGCACTCCGCATTTAGGAGGGAGTGAGGCTGTGTTTGCTTCAAAGTCGGTTCCAAAGACACTCTTCAGATATAGCCCAAATTTTTAAGAATTTACATATTACCCTGAAAACTTTCAAACAGCATCTTTTGTTTTCTTCTAAAATAAGTGAGCATGAGTTATTTAAAAGGGCTCCTCTCTACCCCTCCTCCCTTTCTCAGGGTAATATGGTTGGTAAGGGCCACTGAGTCCAAATTTGAATTTAAAATATCAACAATACAGCGTGTTCCCCAAAGAGGAAAAAATGATCTATTTTCAATCCTGTGTTTCAGAACACACAGCTGTGTGGCTTCCCAATTTATTATGTCCCCAACTGCCTCTCTAGACAGCTCTAAGCTTGTTTTTTTTTTCCCTCACTACCAACTCCTTGCTACAAGAAATGGGTCCTTCTTTTTTGTTTGTATGGTACTGGAAAGTGAATTCAGAGGCTTTGCCCTGGACTATATCCCTAGCCCATTTTTATTTCCTTTCTTTGGAGACAGATCTTGATAACTTTCCCAGGCTAGGCTTGAATTTGTAATCTTTCTGCCCTTGCTTCTCAGTGCAAGGATTACAGCCTTGCACCACTATATTGGGCTGGGACATGGGTCTAATTTTAAGCAGCGCAAGATGTACCATCTTGTCTGGGTGACCTCCAGTGAGGGTTCAGCAGGCCCAGAGAACAGCCCTTCTTCAAAGATCTCTACCCGCATGCACCCACCAGGGCCAGATGGAGCCATGTGTCATGGGATGGCTGCAGCAAGCTGGAAAGCCCAGCTCTCCAGCAGCCCTTGAATGTCTGACTCTGTGCTCTCTGCCTCCCAGAGTGGCCTTTGGGACCTATGTTGTAGAGCAGAACAGTGTTCTGGATCCAAGTTAACTGGCTCAATGTGGCTTCCCTAAATCTTGCTTTCCAAGGGTTTTGGCCACAAGAACAGATTGCAGCTGTGGCCTGAGCATCTTTAGAAGTGTGAATCATATTTCCCTCCTAAAGAAGCTATTTTGAACTTTATAATTGCATATTCCCATGTTGTTTTTCATAGAATGAGTAAGGAATATGACTTGCATTTTTCTCAAATGGAAATCTGCTAGTTTTGTTGCTCTTCTGTCTTGCATAACTCAGTCTGGTGATTCCTGACCCAGACTGTGCACCGCATTCGCCTAGGGGAGCTTCTGTGAAATGCAAATTCTGGTAGAAACACCCAGAAATTAGCACATTTTATAAACTTGCTAGCTGCTGGCCACTAGCTCCTCCCAAGTCTGAACCCGTTCTTCCATGGAAATTGCCATCATGGTTAAGTAAGCATCCTTAAGGGGAGGAAAGAGCTCTGGACTGGGCATTGGGAAACCTGGATTCTATTTCTGACTCCACTACTTACTGCCTCTTATAATCTGCTTCATGTTTTTCTGGGGTTAAGGACCATGAATGTGCATGGGGCCCCCTTCTCCAAATCTCCATGAAATAAAGAACTGTTTTTATGTGGCCAGTACACTGACTCCAGTTACTAAATGAGTGGTTGTACACCTTTGGCACAGTCTGCTCTTGAGTAACGTGTGTGTAACCTAGACTGACTACTGGGTTTTGTATAAAAGCCTTGATAAAATGTCCATGGTTCTCATTAGTAAGGGCTCTTAAGGATTAAGCAAGCTAGCAGCATGGATGGAACAATGCATTGTTCATGCTGATAGGACGTAGAATTCATGAAAGTGTACTTATTTTTCACCCTGAATGTTTTTCTCTTTCAAAATACAGATCGTACATCTCTGACTGAAATTCTTGGGACCAGAAGTGTTTTGGATTTGAGATCTTTGGGATCTTAAAATATTTGCATATTTATAAGCTAAGCTAGAGATGGGAAACAAGTGCAAACATGAAATTTGTTTATGTCTCATGTATACCTTTTGCACACAATTTGAAGGTGATCTTTTGCAATATGTTTGGTGATTGTGTGCATGAAACAAAGTTTCATGACATGAAATTTTCCACTGTAGGTGTTCTATCAAAGCTCGAAATTGAAAAAAAATAAACCTGTTTAGACTTTGGCTAGTTGGATTAAGAATACTCAATCTGTGTCAACTTCATTGCCAGTGAAGAGTTTTCCCAGAGCAATTAAATCTCAGTTTTGCCAAAACACTACAGAAAGTGGCAATGAAGTTCTCACCCTTCATTTTTTGTATTTTCTGTTGATGCTGGGAATTGAACCCAGGGCCTCATCACACTGAGCGTGTGCTCTACCATTCAGCCATGTTCCCAGCCCAATTTATATAGTTGTTATGGGCACATGATTATCACTATTACTACTACTACTATTGTTATTACTAGTGCTGGGGCCTGACCCAGGGCCTCATCCATGCTGTGTGATCCACCACTGCAGCATCCCCCAGCCCGCTCCTATCCTGATTTTCTACCCAGCTGATTTGTCACCCATGGTTTCCAAGGCGCACTTCTCTGGGCTGGGCTTGGTAGCTTTTGCCATTCTGTGATGTCAGCAGGACTATCCTGTGCTGAGGCCACTGCAGGTTCATGTTTTCTTGGAAATGGGCATATTTAACCCTGAAACTCCAGTGGAAGAAACAAGCTTAATTCCAAGTGCTGCTAACATTTCTGCAAGTCATACCTGTCACAGAGCAGCATAGCACTAAGGCTCCTGTGGCTTTTATTGGCAATTTAATAGTTTGAGGAATTGCTTTTTCCTGAAGCCATAAGAATCCTGCCCAGTGCCCAGACTTATCTTCCCATTAGGCTTTCCCTGGGTCACAACTAATTCTGCTGCTTTACTCTGTCATAAATGTCCTCAAATTTAAGATCTGCTGGGATTCATTCTTTTTGTGTTTGTTTTGTTTTGCTTTTTTTGCTTCAAACTAGGAGCTGATCTTTAACAAATTTTCCTACTTGATTTTATTTTAAAAATGAACTAATATGCATATTATTACTTTGTAACCTAATTCTTCTCAAGTAGGAAGTTGTAAACCCCAATCATTTCAGTAAGTCTATTTTTTAATGATTGGTGTTGTGTTTTGTATCTAAATGCAGCCTCCAGAGCCACACGTGGTCATAGGTTGGGCTTTTCAGGGGTGGCTGCACCTAGAGTGTGTGTTCCTGGGGTTAGGCATTATAATGCTAGAATCACTTAGCGATTAGTCCACTGATTGCTTTGGCATAGTTCTAGGGTGTAGATATTAGGAGAACCCTCCCTTGGGTGTGAATGCCAAGCCCTCCCCAGGCGATTCTAGCTTGGACAGAATATAAGTGACAGAAAGAGGGCTTCAGCTGTGGTCTGTCACTTGCTGCCTTACTACTTTGCCACTTGTTCCCGTGTGGTCTTCTCTCTGCCATGAACTGTTTCTCTTCTATGATGCCACTTGCGTTGGAGCCAGCCACCCATGAAATGAAACCTCTGCGAACTGTGAACAACAATAAAACTTTCCTCCTTTAACTTTGGGGGTCAGGTAGTTTGTCTCAGTGATGAGAAAAGTAACTAAGACAGTTGACTAGTGTGACCATTTGTGGGTTTGGGTATAAGTGATGTTCCTTTTATGAAAGCAGACTTGTTGGAAGGAATTTGGCAGGAATTTGCATTGCTCGCAGATTTTCTTTTTTATTTTACAAAGGCCACCAAAGTGTTTGCTAACTGCATGGTTACAGCTTATGTCTAGATGTCCTCCCAAAACCTAATGTACTCATAGGTGGGGCTTTTGGTTGAGGCTGGCTCATAGGTGTGTGATGCTAGATTTAGGGTGTGCAATAACGGATTCACATGGTTATGGCTATGGTTAGATGAATGCAGAAGAACCCAATAGGAGTGAGTGCTTGCATCCTGAATTAAGTAAAAATGGAAAGGGAGGCTGCTGCTGCTGCTGCTGATGCCTCCTGCCTGCCCTGCTATGGACTGTTTCTTCTCTGCCATGTCCTTTGGCATACTGTTCTGCCAGCCAGCCATAGACTGAAACCTCTGCAAAGTATGAGCTAAACTTAACCTCACTCCATCTACTTGTGGGTGTCGGGTCCTTTGTCACAGCAGTAAGGAAGTAACTAGCTGATTAGCCTTGGGCTTCAATGAAACAGCAGACTGTCATCCTTTCCTTAAAGAGTATACATTTTAGATAGAGAAGAAAATGATCAATGAAGAGGCATGTTATGTAATGAAAATACCATGAAGAAAAAATCAGAAAGAAAAAAAATCAGAAAAAAAGTAGGATGCCTGAGATTGCCTTGCTGAGGAAACAACACTGATCAGGAATATGAACAAACTGAGAGAGTACCAGCTAGTGTCTGGATGGAAATTTTCCAGGAGCGAATTACAGAAGCACAAAGGATCTGAGACAGGAGTAACTGTTCTCAAAAGAGAAGAGCAGGAGGCCAGAGTGCGGAGGCAGAGAGAAGTGGGGAAAAATTCTGATCAGGACTTCAGTTAGCTTAATGGATATGAGAACCTGCTGGCCTCTGTAAATCTTAGTAACAAACCTGGCTTTTACTCTGTGTGGGAAAAGAACAACTGGGCAGATGGTACATTTTCATGATGTTACATAACAAAATATATGACTTGTGTGGCTGGTGTAGAATTTACCTTAATGCATATACTTAAAATTTTTTTCTCATATGATTTTATTTTTAAATGAACTGATATTGTACATATTACTTTGTGAACAAGTTCTCTTCACTACCTGTAATACAGAACTCTTTTTCCAGTAACTGTGAATAACTAAAAGAACAGTTGGATAGATCAATTGAGATTTGTCTTAGTTAATTCTCTCTCTTTGAGACAAATATCCAATATTCAAAGATAAAAGGGATGAATTTATTTAGCACGCAGTTGGTAGAATTTTCAGTCCACAATTGACTGGCTCCAAGGAAGGGTACCATGGCAACCCAGCATCACACAGGAGGAATGGTTCATGGCAGGTAGAAGGTGGTAAAGCAAGCAAGGGACAAACACCAATCTTTCTGTGCCTTCTGTTTAATTCAGGCTGCTTAGGGTGGGCAGCACTCAAATTCTTAATCCTGGTTCCCTTGACCCTAGCATTACATCGAGTCAATTCAAGCATCACATTCTAGATCCGGCCCCCTCTGAAAACTCCCCACTGCATGGGACAGGTTGTGAGACATCTAAGCACAAACCCTGTCAAGGTTATACCATCAGAGGGCATATTAACAGACTCATCTGTGATACACAGGTTGAAATATTGTGGCATCTTGAGCCAGGGTGTTATGTTGGATTTCCCCTGGTGGGATGGGTTAGGGAATAGGAAGACAGCTAGAAATGGATTATGAGCAATGTGGAATCATTATAGAGACTGATGATAGAGTGCTGAAGATCAGATGCTCTCTTTCAGCTATGTTGATTTTGAGAAGCCTTTCAGGCATTCACATGGAGATGTGTGTTTCACACATGGGAACGTGTACCTGGACCTCAGGGAGGTTCTGCACTGGAAGTTTGACTTTGGGCATTACCGGCCTATACATAGTAGGTATGTTTCATAAACTGAATGAAAAAAATCAAGGAAGGCCTAGACTGAGCCCTTAGTATTCCAAAATTTGGAGGCTGAGAAGAAAATGGACTAGGAAAAGGAGTGCTTTGGGTGCCCGACTACAGGAGGAAAGTCTAGAACATTTCAACTCAGAGCAGAAGACACTTCCTGTCTCAGGCGCTGCCATCCAGAGGGTTGAATGAGGATGATCACGAACACAGAGGTTAGGTGTGTGGATGACAGAGTATGGATGCAGCTGTAGTGTGGGCTGAGGAACAGCACAGAGCAAGCTCTCAAGAACTATCATTGATTTTCCAAGTCTCTGTTTCTAATCATTAAATTAATTATTGAAGCCAGCTTATCTCTTAACACAGATAGCATGTTTAAAAGCGGGTTGCTTCTCTCTTTTTTTTTTGGTTGAAAAATAAGATGGATGTGGGAAGGGAAGTTGTAGTCAGGTGGAGGCTTTTAATGGTGGAAGAAATTATAGGATGTTTGTATTCTCATGGGAGAGACCCTTAGGAGAGGAGTGCATTGAGGGTGGCAGCCTGTGTCTCTAGCTATCCAGCGTTATCAAAATTTACAGTGAATATATGCATTTTAGAATATATTGCAGTAAAAAGACAAATTGCAGCTGAATTTGCCTCAGAATCTTTCCTCTTATTTCATACACACTTTTCATTCTTTGCACTTTCTGAAACAGTTCTGCAGGACCTCTGTCACAAGTGTCTTTATGAGGCGTGATCAAAACTACAGCCAGTGCTGCTGCCGCATGCCATACAAAGGGCAGACTTGTATACACGGGAAGGCGTGTTCTCACCCACCTCAGCCACAGGGTTTGGTGCTGTGTGACTGCTGGCTCTTGTATGAAGTCAAGGTGACTGTGTTATGGAGTGATACAGGGCAACAAGGTGGCCACAGGAGCACAGCTAGAGCTGTGCAGCAGGGAGGACTTGTGCACCTGCTTTGGGAAGTGGCAAGAAGGGTGAGATGAGTACACTTGACTTGAAAGGGAGCATTTCGAGAGGGATTGAATACCAGCTGCCCTTTAATGTAATATATTTACCATATTCGTGGGTCATGCTACATACACCTTCCATAACTTCCTTATAAGATGCCTGACAGCATATCCTGAGTCACATAGTTTATGCTCATGGAACTTTTCAAATTCCAAATTTCACATCTGAAAAGTCTTAAGATGCAGAGAAGTAAAACTAAGTGTCATCCATCATCCTGCCACCAAGACATTTTTTTTGGTATTAAATCAGAATTATACTATTTTTGTATTTGATTCTTTATATTTAATATATTCAGACTATCTTTCTCCAGAAGAAATGTATAATGGTGTCATTATTTTAGGGCTATTTGGTATTTCATAATTAATTCATCATTAATTCCACTAAGGTCTTATGACAAAATATTTGGGAGAAATAGCATAGTGATAAATGTCTTTGTAAGTCCATGTCATTACAAGTCCCAATTTCTTGAAAATTAATTCTTTGAAGGAAATATTATGTGTTAAATGGTCTGAATTTGTAAAGCTTTTTGTTCCTTTGCAAAGTTTACCTGCAGAAAGGCTGACGCACTTGGGCTCCAGTGAGCAGGTATGTTGCTCTGGCTATAAGGTTTAACCCAGATTTTTGAATGACTAGAAAAATGAAGATGAAGGAAGAGCATAATTGAGATAGGGGGATTTCACCTGATTACGTGGAAGGAGATACTAAGATGCACAGGTGCATATCTGATGGAGATTTACAGCTATGGACATGGTAGAGATATCATACAGTATACATAGTGTGCAAATGCAGTACTGTATTAGGGGTTCATCCCAGGGCCTTCACATTGAGCTATATTTCCAGTCCTTTTAAAGTTTTTTTTTGTTCTTTTCCTTCAGACAGGGTCTGGTAAGTCACTTAGTTACTCAGACTACAGTCAAATTTCAGTCATCCTGTCTTGACTTCTCAGAGTGGCATGTGCCTGGTTTGATAGAGATTTATAGTATGAATCCATAGACACTATACATTGATCTGTGTTATAGCTGTTTAATGACATTTGTGGGCTTCCAGAACTTTGCTTTTTTCCCCTTTCCTCCATGAAATGATATTTACATTTATATTGTTTCATTGCACTCTTATAAAGATAAATATAATCTCAGCAGAATTTATTATCATATGTAAATTATAATTCTGTTTATGTTTCTTTTCTTTTGACTTAAAGCATTTAAAATGAAAATTAAATGTTTTAATGGCCTCTTAAAGTGTCACAGTATGGTGTGCCTCATGGGTAGGAAGCCCCTGATATTTTTGGTAATGAATTGCTATTCCTTATGACATAAAAAATTAAAGAGTAAAGTATCAAACTAAGTGTGTGAATATGTATGTTTCCAAAGTGCATTCCTTTTTCTTTATCCCTAAAGGGAGGGACTGAGCTATTTGTTTCTTTCATGTTCCATGCCATTTACTCCCTAGCAATGGGTTGCAGCTGAAGACCCATGTCTTGATGAAAAGAAGCACTAAAACTCTCTCCAACTAAATGTTACCGCAAAGCCCTGGGTATTGTCTGCTCAGGCGGCCTTTGGCTGCCCCTGTTGCACCATCTACTGCTTATGGGCCAGTGAAATTTCTCATCCTAAGGCACAGCCTCACATCCCCTCTGTCAGCGGCAGAGCCCCTTAGGCATTTCCTGTATCTCCCAATCTTCCTGCATTACTCTCATTATTAACTAATTACGATACCTATCCTATTTCCTCCAGTCTTGCCTCCTCTAATCCTTCCTTGCTTTAACCTATAGACTTGTTTTCTTCTAAGATCTGTTTAAAATCATTCATTGGCTCCTGAGTCCTATTAGGATCAATTCCAAACTTGCATCACCACCGCACACTAACAACTTCTCAGGACACAATTCCCACCCCAGCTCTCCCTTCTAGAACGTTCTTCCTTTCCTTTGCAGACCCATTCCTTGGCTTGACTCTCAAGAGCACACTGCTGCTAGACCTGGGTTAGACCTGTGCCTTTGCCTGCTGAGGTGCAGCTCACACTCTGCTAAAATAGTACATTTGGTCGTTTTTGCATGTTGTCTACTTCAGTCTGCATCTGTCTCAAAATTAGTGTCTGTTCCATGCTGATATTTGCATAAGTTGTCCATTAATCTACCATGAATGAAAAACTGAGACAAGGTGTGTGGGTGCAGTCAGTGGAGCCATATTGAGCCAGATGGAAGTCAGTTCTGTTCAAAAGTTGAATTCCTCCTCTTTGAGCTCAGAAACAATCAACACAAATTCCCAGTCAAGATGAGCAGTGTCATGCTGGATGATCGGAGGCAATGAGAAGGGGCATAGCTAGAGTGCTTGACACAGAGCAGCTCTTGTTGACCACCAAGTTCCCACTCAAGACAGAAGATGGATCTGGATAGCCCTGTGTTTGCACCCTGCCATTCAGGCTCTGTGTAGGAACAGGGCAATCTCAGGAATTGTGTCCGATGGAGCTCAGAAGCCAGCAGGGACATTCTTCTGCGATTGAGTTCTCACCAACAAGATCAGTACCTTTGGCTTTCTGTGCGTGCGATGGCAGTGCGATGGCAGCGCATGTCTCCCCAGTGTTCCTGGTTCCAGGAAAGGTCAGGGTCATAACCAGTGGCATCTCTGAGCTCATTGACAGGCTGGAGAATTGTGTTTTCAGGAGATGAGGAAACAAATTTAAAAACCACAATCTAACCAAATAAATATAACTCTTCAGCTATTGATTAGTTTAGTGCATCTTAGAAGACTTGTGGTTCAGGCTGTTTGGCAATAGGACAACAAGGGTCATTTTTTTTTTGTACTCTTCTTTAGTTCACCAGATTCCATGCAGTGTCTTTGTCTGGTTTAGATTAAAGATAATACGATGATTTCTATCATTTGTATTTCTTTTGAGTCACGACTTTGAATCTTTGAATCACAACGTTGAATAGTTCATGAGATGTGTTTATAGGCACTTGATCTCAAGGAAAAAAAGAATATATCTGGAAACAAGCAGGAAAATGGATTGCTCTCTTGAAGTAATTGCAAATAGTGACTCACTTGGGTAACAAAATCACCTTAGTGGATTTTGAATAGTGTTTTTAAAAGTGGAACAAAATAATTTTTAGAGAGCTTCACAAGTAGCAAAGGCAAGTGTTTCATTAACTCAGTTTCCCACTCATCTGCATGTGTGCAGCATGCAGTACAGAACGTGTTTTGTACCATGGGTCATGCCCGAGGAGGTTTCTAAGTTCTCCCAGCCTCCACCCCATCCTAAGGCAATTTACCTTGAAATTACTTACTCAATAGAGCATTATGTGCTTTCACATTCCCAGACGCATCACATGTTGCCAGACTGCAACTTATTATTCTGCATCTGAGTTTATCTTTGAGGTTGAGTTACCCACCTTGGAAGGCTACAAGCAAGGCTGACCTCATCCATAACAGTCTGCATGGTTCCTGCTCACATGTTTCTGTGTCTTAAGGTATCCCTGATTCCTCAGGCTCATTCCTTGCAGAAGGGATTCTTTGCTGGATTAGAAAATGAGAGTTTTCAATCCAACATCTCCTTCATGAACATCAGAGAAGAATACTGAGATGTATCTTTCAACAAACAGGCAGTAGCATACTTTTAGTTGCCAAATAGGACTCTGGACTCATCTTCCTGGAGCTAGATCTTAAAATACATTTATGTTTCTCATTTCTTTCAGTACATAATTCGAAAGAGAAAATTCTATGATAAGTATTAGTAAATCAAAAGACATCACAATGGCCACTTAGTCAAGGCCCCGTTTCTAAAACCCAGGCAGAGATGGATAGCCTGCCAAACAATGAACGCCCTTCCTCCCTTATGATTTCCTTCACATGGAATCCAGAGGCTGGGAATAAGTGGGGCATGAGAAAGCATTTTCCAGAGCTGACTAATGAGATAATCGCTGAGTAGTCATTCACTCCTACTTAAGTCAAGTTGGTAGAACAGCTCTGGCCCTTGGAAGGCTCTATCAGTTGCCCTTTTCACTTCACTTTCTAGTACACTCCAACAAAGCTAAGTAAGCACCAAACTGTCATGCATTTTGTTTAGTCATTACTCATCTGCAACACCCTCAGCAGGTCACAGGATGCATCCCTGCCTCGCTGCTTTCCCTCCCCTGCAGTGTTTGCTTCAGAATCTACCCAGCTTCCTAGCCCAGGTTATGTTTGTGCCAATGTTCTCCGGAAATCTTCCAGGGAACTCTGGACTGATTGTGCACTTCTTTTGACCTTTTGTTTGCCAATACTTGGGCTTGAACTCAGGGCCTATGCATATTAGGCAGGGGGGAGGAAGGGAGGGGAGGGGAGGGGATAAGAAGGGAGGGGAGGGGAGGGGAGGGAAGCAGGGCCAGCTAAATAGCTCAGCAGATTAAAGTACCTACAAGCAGGCACAGGGGTCAGGGATTCCATCCCCGGGCCTGCTGTGCCAGCCCCGCCCCTGGGGTGCACTGAAGCAGTGACTGAGACTGATTGTGGTGAGACGTGCCTGTAATACCAGCTCTTGGGAGGCTGTAAACAGGTGATAATTGTGAGTCCGATTTAGTAGTGAGACCATGAACACGCTACAGACTCTTCCCTAAAAATACAAAAAAGGAAAAAAAAGAACTCATGAAGAAACATCCCAGGCCATGTCAGGGCTCACTTACTGAGTACCGACGGTGCTCCCAGCAGAGTGCTCCTCTGTGATAGGGTCCACTTAGTTACCAGGCTTTCCTTGTTATTGATTGAGGGAATGGGAAACCAGATTCTTAGTAAAATAACCAATAAGGAGGATGACAGATTCATATGTGGAGCATTCACTAAGTGGTGGTTTCATTTATGTAAGCCAGACCGTTTTGAAATATTCACACAGTCTACATTGATTTTAAATCTAAGGCAGTGAGAACTTTAGTTATTTGAGCCCAACCTTGTATTCAGAGGGGGTGTGGTTGGGGCTGGGAAACCCACAGTGGAAGAGCCTCACTGGTGAGGGCCTTGGCACTGTGTCATAGCAGGGTGGAGGGTGCCCACTTGGTGGAGTGGGCGGTACCAGCCAGCTCTCACTTCCTTTTAAGGGGGAGGGGATAGTGGGGATTGAACACGACCCTTTTCTTTGTCATCTCTTTGTCCTGGAAACCAATCTGTGTGTGTGTGTGTGTGTATTGCTAGGGATCAAACTCAGCACTTTGTGCTTGCCAGACAAGCACTTATTCCACTGAGCTATCTCCCTGGTCCCTAGGAACCAATCTTGAGGAATTATGAAGCAAATATCTACTGCACAGCATCTTGTCCCGTACCCTGCTTTAAGTGGCAAGGCTTCAGTGATCTGGGGAAGTGGATAGTGGAATTTTCTGTGTGCTCCTTGTTAATGTATATTCTGACGTTGTTTTAAGATGTTTAGCAGATGAGTTCTATGGGAACGAAATGAGAGAGTAATTATAAAGTTGTTATCCCACAGTAATCCTGTCATTTCTACCACTGTTTGGACACATGAGACAGCATAGATTTTATTTCTAAGAATTATGTATTATATATGTATGCTTTATATAAGCTTATCTGTGAACATAGTGTAAATGCATATTTATATATAAACAATCATGTGATATATATATATATATATATATATATATATATATTTAAAGCTACTCATATTGTAAGTTCTGGAGAGGATTAGTATTTTTAACACTTGAAATAAATGTTCAAAAATAATCGCCCTGAATTTTTCCTTATCATTTCTCTATATAACATTAAAAAAAGACATCAAACCAGGAGGAATATATATATATATATATGTATATATATATATATATATTAAAGTCAATGTATTTAAAGCAGAGTTTTATAAAACAAACTGCATATCCATCATTAAAAATCTAGAACTTATTGAAATGGAAAAAATGTTTAAAGAAAAAGATTAAAATAAATCAATTTTTGCCACTCTGAGATCACAGCACAGGAACACTGATGTGTTCCCTTCTGGCCTCAGCTGTATTTACATTTGCATCTTCATATTATCTGCATATCTGCATATGTTTGCATATACATGCACATATAGAAATATCCAACTTGCTCTGTAGTTCAGATTTTTTCCTTTCCTCCATTAAAATTATCATGTCCATAATTTTTTTCTGCCTTGAAATACTCTTCAAAGACATTCTTTAATGGATACAATATATTCTACTTATAAACATGTAGAATTTATATTTAGCAAATGTTATTCTTGTATGTTGATGTTCTTTTCAAATTTTTAATATTAGAAACAATAACTTATATTTGCCAACAGGGTAATTGGAAAGGATTTAGTTTTAATCCTTGTCAGAAATTCCTAGGAGTGGGGCCAGCAAAATGGCTCAGTGGATTAAAGCGTCTGCAAGCAGGTGCAGGGCCAGAGGTGTTCAAATTCTGGGCCTGCTGCGCCGCCATCCCCAGGGGGCACTGAGAGATGGAGATTGCAAATGGGTGTGGTGATCGCACCTGTAAGCCCAGCTCTTGGGAGGCTGCAAACAAGAGGATCCCTGGGAGTCTGATCTAGTAGTGAGACCCTGAACACCCTGTAGGCCCTTCTCTAAAATACAAAAAAGAAAAAAAGAAATTCCTGGAAGTGAAACTACTCACCAGTGGTGGGTATGTACACCATCAAGTTACGAGATACATGTTACTGAAATGTGCTCTGCAGCTCCAAGAGATGTGTTTCTTTCAAATTCTAGTGCCTGTGTCATGACATTAAGTATTGTCAGGCGAAGGACAATGTGAGCACAGCCACAAGAAACCACTTTGTCAGTCTGAAAGTTCACAGTGTTGTCATTTCTCTCAGCTATTTTTGAGAACTGTGAAGCACTTTCTGACATATTTATGTATTATTTTTATTTCATGTATCAAAAATTTTTTAAATATTCGCCTTACTTTTCAGTCATGGTTGGACATTCATTTTTAAATCTTAGCTGGTCTACCCTAGATGAAAAAGAAATGTAAGATGTCAAGATTGCATCCTCCAGCGAGATCTGTCAGCCTGCTGTGGTTTATCACATAGCTGCAGGCCACAAAAGGCTTCTGAGAAGCTCTGGAATGAGAGAGAAGCCACGTGGCTCCCTCCCTCCAAGGCATCCGGTGAGAAGTTGATGGGCTCACAGCTTCCCCTTGGCCTTCCACTCCGATTGCTGTCTCCTTACCCCTCACAAAGTACCTAACTCCCCTGTGATAGGAGGAAGTGAGGAAAAGAAACTTCCCCGTACTTTCGGCTTCAAGCTCAGCCTGATGGGCACCAGCTTCAGTTTCAACAGAACTGAATTTAATTTTCTCCCCCTTGCCTGTCCTGTGTTATATTGCCTCTGTCAACTGATAACATTCACACTTTTTAGTAAATCTACAATTTAAATCTCAATATGCAGTGAGCACACAAATTAACTCCTGTTCTCAAAGTTAAAAAAAAAGGTGAATTTAGAGTAACTTCACATGAGAAGATTTTCAACTTGTGTTGGTAGGAGAGAGCAAAAAAGGATATAACATATAATTAGATCCCAAAATTCTTCCAATTCATATTTTTTAACAGAGTCAGAAGGAAATTTTCTAGCTAAGTTGATTGCTAAGTCTGAGACCCATTTTCTCATTAACTTTTAGTATAAAATTGGAGATGGGCTCCATTTAAAATAATTCTTCCAAACATCCAACTAGAAATACTTGTTATGAGATAAATTAAAAATTTGGAAAATGTGAGATGGGAGACATCGAAAATTTCAGCTCCTATTGATGATTTCCTTTGGTCGCATCTTGCAAATTTCTTCTCTGGTGGATTTCTTCAGTTTGCACATGCAGCTGGGAGTGTATTCCTGCCTTCATTTCTCTGGGCCTTGACTTCTGTCCTGCCTCATAGTTGTAGGAGGTGGGAAGTGATGGGTAGGTTTGAGATTGACTCTTTCTACCTGAGGTTTTGCTTTCCAAATTCACTGATTTAGAAACCGATTATTCTTTTCCTTCTTTCTCTTTCTCCTCCTTGTCCTTGTCCTTCTCCTTCTCCTCCTTCTCCTTCTCCTCCTCCTGTCCTTTTCTTCTTCCTCTTCCCCTCCTCCTCCCCTCCTCCTCCTCCTTCTCCTTCCCTCCTCCTCATTTTTCTCATCCTCCTCCTGCTTCTCTTTTCCTTCTCCTTCTCCTTCCCTGTAGAGTGTTATTAGGCACAGACTTTCAAGATGTTGCATACTGCAAACTTTTATGTATTCCTATCCTCCCCCTATAGACCTAGTGAGGAAGAGGCAGGAACTTGCTGGCCAAGCTGGCAAATAAAATGTACATTCTCACAACTCCTGCATTGCCTGGGGGAATAAAGCAGAGGCAGGGAGCAATACAAGCCACTGTGGAAGAGTGAAGAGTCTTATCTTTGGCTACAATACAGGCCCCTGCAGAGCCACTAGAGTCCAGCCCTGACTCCTAAGGAGCCACCAGGCATTTAGGGATGCAGTAACCTGCCAATCATTGAAAAGTTTATATTCTAGATGTCAAACTGATACTTAAATTTAGAGTGATACCTTATAATTAACTTGCATCACCTTGATATTTAAGATCAGTAGCCCTCATCTGAGTTGGGGGACCATATGAGGACTGAGACATGCTTATTTCTAAGTAAGATTTGTTCATGGAGCCCAGCCCCATGGAGGGAAATGTCTCGGGCCCCCCTCACATTATCCATCATTGCTGCCTCTTCCTTTGCCTGGCCTGAGCATTCCTAAATTTAATAACCAGCAATAATATCTTAAACCATCAGTTTGAGATGTTAAAAAAAAACTGTATTATGTTTATCTTTGGGTTGTGAGCTGTGTGTACTGAAAATATTTTTTCCTTTGGTGAAATAGAATTTTGTTTTTGGTAGTACCAGGCATTGAAACCAGGACAGTCACACTGAGCTACATCTCAAGCCCTATAATTTATTTAGTTTTTTAAATGTCAAGACAGGGTCTCACTAACTCAGTATGTTGCTTAGGCTAGCCTCGAGCTCAGAGTCCGCCTGCTCAGTCTCCCAAAGTCCTGGAGTGACAGACATGTACCATCATGCCTGGTTAAGAAGTTGATTTTTCACATGTATGTTTACCTCAGACATATATGAAGATTCTTATAGAGAACACAATCAGTAGAAAGTATGATTACTCCAGGAAGTTAATATTGACAAATGGCATGCAAATTGGCCACTTGCACTTATGGTATTATTACATTACTGTTTACAAATAGTTTGTCACTGATTGGGAAGTTACCAAAGCTCGTGGTAAGCTTTTGGATCTCTTAAGAGAAAATTCAAGAATATCCCTTTAAGAGATCATCACTCCTGGCTAACACACCTTCCTGAGGTAGAAAGAAAGGAATAGAACTTTACCCAATCATGCTTGGGAACTACGCAGCCTGAATCCTGTCCCCTCCAACCTTAGCCTGCCTGGGGCAGGAATGAAGCAACAACGTCCGTCTGCATGTGTAGAGGGGGAGGAGGAGGCCCATTCATTTGGACCCCACCACAGCCGCAGCTGCAAGGGAGTGGGGGGCAGGCGCCGTGCCGCCTCTGTGTTCTTGCAGCTTGCGGTTCTGCTGCTGATGCTCAGATGCAGTGTCTGCACTGGGGATTCTCATGACATCAAGTAGAAGTGGAACCATTTTATTTATGAGTGAGAATAACCTTTCTAGGGTCCGTATTTTAACTCGACCTTCTGAGATTTGTGAATGGGTCCAGTCCGGAGACACTGCTTGGCCACATTTATGACCTGCATAACCTTCAGTGCCAGGAAACTTTACCTTCCTGGTGCTAATAGCGGAGAAATTCTGCCTTTTAGATGAAATGATATGAGTTTTCAGGCTGTTCCAGACTAACAGTTTAAATTTCTGGTTTGTTACTTTTGTAATTATATTATGTTACAGAGATAGCATAGAGAGAAATGAAGAATGGCTTAATGTTTTAATAATCTGAAGCCATTTCTGAAATTATCTTTCTTCTAATATTTTTTAAACAAGGCCCTGCAAAGGGTACTTTATACAATAGAATAATTTGAAAATGAAGTACAAGAAAGAAAACAGATATCGTCCCAGCAGCCGCTGTGAATACGCTTCCCATTTCCTTTAGACTTTGATGTGCATATATTTGGATAATCTTGTTTTACCACTGTATGCCAGCGTCCCGCAGACCTTCTAAAAGGGGCTACGATGCTTGACATGGGTTTGTGGACTGAACAACCTTATTATTTTCAATTGATCTGGCAGTCGAATGCCATTTAGTGTTTACTTCCAAACCATCATTTGGGCTGCTGCCACCTCTCCGTGATCAATGGCATCCATAAATTTAGGGGCTTTCCCTAAAATGAATGGACAAATGTTTTGAGAATAGATGGGTCCTGGTTGTTGGGAATTCTTATTTAAGTCTGATAAAGTTTGCTCACCTAATAAATTTATCAGGTGAGGGCTGAGGAGATAGCTCAGTAGTCTCAGCACCTGCCCGGCAAGTGCAAGGACCTGAGTTTGATCCCCGATGCTACATGCTGTGCCTACCTGGAAACCTGAGCTTGGTAGTGCATGCCTGCAATGCCAGTGCTGGGGAGGCTGAGACAGGAAGAGCACTATGAGTCTGAACTGCATAGTGAAACCCTGTATCCAATAGATAAATTAATTAAATTTCTTCCCATATGAGGTTTTACTCATGAATCCTTTTGACTGGTGTCTTTCTCTAACCTGTCAAAATTCTTGCACATTATTGTTACATCTTCATTTTTTTTCTTGAATGAATAACGTAAGCTAATTTCCAAATACCAAAGATTACAAACATAGTACCTTCTAGTTTCTGTGTCTTTTTAAAACTAATTTTCCTGTATCATAAGATTGATGTGAGCTCTAGAGTTCAGTTTTCTTATGCTCACCAGCACTTTGGAGGCCCTGAGTCCCATTGTTGTCTTTGGAGAAGGATCCAGAAATGCCTGGGCATTGAGAGATGATTGACATGGTAGCTCCTGAAGCTGGATCAGACTGTGCTTGTTCCCAGAGAATCATGCAGACTGAGGGCAATTCAGTTTTAGCCCACTCTTACCTAGTTCCTGCCTTGAACTGCCAAGCAGTAGCTTCAGAGGAGTTGGGCAAAGACAAGTAGCCTTACCACATCCAGCACCCAAGAGTCATCTTTCCCTCTTCCTTGCATGCCTGGGACTTATGTGGTTGGTGGTCTTTTCGTCAAGATAGCCCGAATGTTGCTTGAGGCCAGCAACATTCCTATGCTTGTGTGGTTTCTCCAGGCTTCTAGGGTAAAGAATTTTCATTTTCAAAATAGATCCATATTCAGATGAATAATCACAGAAGGAAAATGTATGATAGAGAAAATAAATGGGCAATTCTTGGCCCATGAGTTGGTGCTACCTTTGTGAGATTACCAATATTGTCTCAAGAGAAATGGGAGCAAGACACACACACATTCAGGATGTAGATCCAGGGAAGACTCTCCTTAGAGGGTCTTGGAGAGGAGGAAGAGGACAACCACATAAGGGGAGCACAGAGCCAGAGAACCTGGAGGCACCTGTGAATTCTGCTGGGTCAGGTCAGAAAGGACAAGAATGTGTCCTGCACCCCTAAAGACCTTAATGATAGCATCGCCATGGACAACTGGAGATGAAGGCAGACTGGATCCAAGGCATAGGTAAGAGATTTGGTCATGGGTACCCCAGGCTGAGGGAAGCCTCTCCTTCCAAGAAAGTGGCCGTAGGGTGAGTGATGAGGTAGGGGAGAGACTGGTTGGGTCCAAAGCAGTATTGGAACCCTAGGAGAGGTTTGTTTTGTTTATTTGTTTGTTTGTTTGCTTTTATGATTTGGTTTGAGTTTTTTATTGTTGTTGTTTTTGTTTTTTTTTGAAGAGAAACTCTAGATGTAGCAGGGATGAGCTTAAGCCAATTAGTAAGTTTTTGAGAGCCAGTAGTGAAATCCTCACCATCTTACAATAGGCCACAGTAGGCATCTATATACTACAGAAACTAATGAACAGAAGTAATTCTGCATCATCATCACCAAGAGCTGGTTTTTATGCAGTCACCAGTATGCAGTGTCTAGTTGGATCAGAGAGATGGGGTAGACAGGATCCTGGACAGCCCAGCAGAGGGAAGAAGTCCTGACTAGTGGAGCTGCCCCTTGAGAATGGGGAAGGAGGTGGGATCCAAGCAGGGCTGAAAAGAGAGAGTTTTAGAAGAATAAAGGATTTTTAATAGGAGAGGAGCAAAAGAGGATGGCAGGAGAGAACACCACGATCCTCAAGAGTACCAGCTCTGCAGGCAAACATTCCTGAGCATCAGTTGTGTGAATGATTTTTACCCACACAGCCTTTTTGTTACAGCCACAACACTGAGGCAGACATTGCTGTTCTATTTGCACATATGAGGAACCGGCAGCACAGAGCTTCAATGCCCAACAAGCCTTGGGGCCAGGATGTGAGCTCAGTGATCTGATGCTGCAGCCCTCCTTCCTGGACCCCGCCATGAGAGCTGCATTCTAGAGAATGTGCAGGTGCTTTGGCAGGAAGCTGACTTGAGCTGCTGTTTCATTTATGAATGCAGCAGTTCCCGTTGGGGGGGCAGCCAATGAGACACATCTCCAAGAGAGTGGAAAGTATATGAAATAATGCTGTGTAGCTGCAGGAGTAGACTGCCTAGAGAAATAGGAGGAGACACCCATCTGGTGCAGGGGACCGTGTTGGTGGACTAGACCTTAAGGGTATAGGGAGGCTATGAGCTGGGACTGTGCTCCTCCAGACCCTTCAGTTATTCTGCTTAGGGGCAAAGGGCATTGTTCAGGGCTCTTCTGTCATAATCCTAAGATTATGACAGGTTCACGCAAGGATGAAGAAATGAAAGAATCTAAGGAATTTGGAAAAGGGTGTCATTGTGATAGTAGATCACAGTCCAAATATTTTAGGTGCTTGAATTCAGCAAAATAACAGAATATAGTCTAGTAGTCCATAATAGTACCAATTATCAGTTCAACTGGACATTGTCCGAAGTTGTTGACTTTAAACTTTTACAGCTCAGCATATTAATGTAGCTTTACTTTTTATAACTTATGCTTACACTTCTGCTGTATGGTTAAGACCAAGTTAAAGCAAGACCTATATAACTAAAAATGTAACTTTTGCTATCTGACAAGGTCAGTCAAATCCCCTCAGGATTTACCTGGAACCATGTACAGCCCCTTGTAAATCTTTTGTCACTATCAGCCATCTGGATGAGTCACAGCCATTGCTCGACCAATTTGTTCTCTGTGAAAGCCTGAAAGCATTTTTCTCTCTCGTTGACTCTCCTTAGGTACACTCTGTATCACTGATCACTTTCCTCTGTGGCCTCATAATCTCCTTGATCAGAAAATTTGGGACACCAGTTACAATATCAAGTATGAAAAGGTCCTTTAAAGACTTCTCCAAATACAATTTCTCTTCTCTAACAGCAATGGAACACCTATCCCTGACAAAACAAAACAAAACAAAAAAGGGAGATATAAATAAGGGGCCATTTTGTAGGGGGAAAGAAAAAAAAAATATATATATATATATGATAGCTAAGATAAATATACAGCTACTTTTTCTTAGTTCAATGAGAAAAAAAGGTACATACTAATATTCTTTAGACAACATATGTCCGCATCTTGTCCTCTGAATAACTACTACGAAGACAATATGCAATGTATTAATTATTATAACTGTCCTACTAACCTGTTTTGAAATTGTTTCATTGCTATTTTATCTTTCTTTCTCATTAAAATGAATAAAAAACTTAAATTCTGTACAGAATCTGCACAGAAGGAAGTAGATGGAGGCAGCAGGCCTGGCTGAATAGAGGCTTTGGTGAGGCCATAGCGTTGTTGCTACAGAGCCCTTTAGCTAGCTGAGCAAGCAGGAGACCACCGTGTCCTTGAGAACTTGAGCATTCTGGCTTGGCACTTTCTCTATATCTGTGTTCAAGCTGTGGCTGTGGAAAGGGAACAAAGATCATTCATATGAACTTAAAGTGGTCTAGGATGATGGCACAAGTTGCAATGAAAAAAAATCTGATCTTGTCACAATAACATTTGTTATTAAATAGCATAGCCTGGAACTTTAAGTACTGCTGTCATTGTGAATAGCTATTTTATTAGTGTATGGTTCTAGTACATAGTGGACAAATTTTGCAATTTGTTTATGATGCTAATTTGTTGTATTCATGGGAGAGGGAACACATGTGCATGTTCTCTGACTGCCTAAAGCATTGTGTAGTACTAAATGCAAGAGCTTTTATCTGAAGTTATTTTGACGATTCAGGTTCATTGTTGAAACTGAAAGTGAGTTTTGACATGATAAAGAAGTCCTAATTTAGTTACTGTTCATCAAGATTTAACTGTTCACCAAAAACTGTGTCCTGATTTAAAATGTAGTCTACAGCCTTTCAGGCAATACAATCAGACTTCGTCCAGGTGCAAATGCAATCAGTACAAACAGCAATCACATAAGACCTGAAACTCTGATTCCTGCATCTTTTCTCTCTTGGTTTTTCATTGTGACCTAAGAGAACTGGCATAAGAAGTCGTAGTAAGTTATCTTGAAAGCACTGCAGGCCCACTTCTTATGAAGTGAATGAAATAAATGCATTTGCTTGCTTTCATGTTTAGGGGAATTGCGTCCGTTACTCCCTTGTTGGTCCTGCTGGTGCATGTCAAAGGAGACATTTATCTTCCTGCAAAACAGCCAGTAGTGTGTTGCTGATGCAAGTGCTATTTGCCCTGAGCTTCATCTCCAGAAGACTTCTACTGAGTTAATACAAAACTTGACCTAACTGTGGTTTTCTGGATCAGGGCCCCACTTCCTTATGTTGTAAGTGGGATTAATTTTCATAACTTAATTTCCCAGATCCAGGAGGCAAGCTGCAGTTGCCATGGAAACAGTAACTGAGTTTCCTGGCTCTTGTGCATGGAACGCATCAACAGTGATGCTACAGTGACATAAGTATTTCTTCCCTTTCGTCACTTTCATTTCCTCTTCCCCTTTTAGGCAGATGATTTCTGGAGAAAGGAGAAAGAGGATTTAATTTCACAGGCTGAATTATCTGATCTAGGTGTCACAGTACTTACCTGACAAGATCCTTTCATGGTAATTACACTTCCAAAGGCTGTTTGAACTTTACTTCCCATTTTTGGTATTAATTTCAGAGTTCTCTGCACATGGTGGAAATCCATGCCTAAAAGGAAAAATGTCCATCTATACACTGTTTGTTGGAATTAACCATGGCTTTGTCTATCATAAGTGAATGGTAGATTTAAAATGTTGTGCTCGTTCACATTTCGCAATGCCACAAGTCATTTCTTCTCTAAAATTGAAGACCTTCCAGGTTATATATCTCTATACACACAGAGTACGCTTGTCAGAGAAGTCCTTGCGTTGCATTTCTGGGCCACATAATCTTTAGCCTAACATTTGCATATTAATGGATAATTGTAGGACATTATGTAAATTACACATGGTGCTGAATACATAATCAAATCAAATGGCCTTTAGGGGTAATTACAAGATGCAGCTACGTCAACCAAGACACTGCAGGTTGAATTCTGAACACTACCCATAAAATGAAATATAACCCAGCCAGGGATTATTTCCCTCCAGAGTCATAAACTGCCTTTCAGTCTGCCTCACCATTCTGCTAGATTAAGTATATTTGGAATTAGATCAATTATAGTGTATCAGGAAGTGAAAGAATAAAGTCTTTAATAAGAAATATCAAAAAGCAAAAATGCCTTCATTTGGTGATTCAGCTAGACGTTCAGTCACAGAGAGTCTGGTAAGTATGGATGTCTTTTGATAGACTCACTCAAATACAATCTAGTTTTACTTAATTGTGAAGTGCAGTAGACAATGCCGGCTCTGTAAGGTACACTGCTGTAGTCCATTTTCCACTATTACAACAGAACACTACCTGAGACCAGGTAGTTTATAAAGAGCAGAGATTCATTTGATGCATGGGGTACAGGAATTCTGGAAGTGCAAGGGCTTGGTGTCAGACTCCTATGTGTCCCTCCATGCTTTCTCATTCCATGGGGAAGAAGGTACAGGAGGAGTGAGCAAGAGCAGGACAGACTGAGGAAGTGCTTGGCTTTTGACATGTGATCATATTGCTGCCCCTGCGCTAGCCAATCCAATGTGAGGAAAACTACCCACTTCAAGATAATGCCATTAGTCACCTAAGGACTTCCTAAATGTGACACCTTTCAGCCTTACTGCATTAGGGTTTGTGTTCCCACAACATGAAGTATGGGAGACTGATTCAGACTACAGCATGCAGCATTGCTAAATGACTTCATTCTTTTATTGACATTTATGTGCTCTTTGAACACCACTGGCTGATTTATTACTCTATTTTCCACTGTTCTAACTCCTATTTATTCAGTATATGGTAGTTGAGAAGGTATTATAGAAAGAAAGAAGGCAAAAAAGAAGGGAGGAAAAGAGAGAGGGAGAGAGGGAAGGACAGAGGGAGGAAGGAGAAAGAACATAGGGAAGGAGGTAGGAAGGAAAAATTTGGGCAGCCCTGGTGACTTTCACTAAGTGATTTGTTTAAGCAATGATTTCCTTTTGAGAACCAGGTTTTTGTTAATTTTCCCTACAGAGCAGATTTTAAATTGTGGCTGTACCCTGTGCTTTGAAGAGATGCAAACTCTGCTCCTTCTTGATTTGTTTGTATATTGAAAACAAATAAATAATCAGTTACCTTCTTTATCAGTCTTGACTTGTATGTAAAATAACTCATTCCCTCCCCCTTTAGTTTGACTATTTCTGGTTCTCTGAGTAAGCTGCCCTTTATTCAGCGACAACTGAATATAAAACACTTTATGTAAAAACACACCTGGTGTTCTGACAGGTATCTTTTTTGCAAAACATAGTATAAGCAAGTTTGAAAAATCCAGAACAGTCCTTGACCCAAACAGTTTTTCAGTTGTCTACTTGGAAATCTGAATTTTGTGACCCCTGTGCTCAGAAACCTTCTGTATGAGAGTCCTTCTCTCCCTTTTCTTGTCCATACCACCACAGAATTGGTTAAAATCAGATGACTTGAGATTTATTTGATTCTATTGTAAATAAAATAGTCAACAATCTAATATTTCCTATGCAGCAAAACTAACAAAAGAAAATTTTCAACTGAAACTTAACCATTCGGTTAGTTGCTGTAGACCTCTGCAGGCCTATTTCTAACCTAAAAGAAGAGAATGATGATCATTCAGAGACAGTTCTGTGGCTCTCTCAATATAGGGGTTAAAATTAGGTGGAAATTAAACCTTCTTTGGCCTTTTACTGCTACATTGATGACTTATGACTTCCTTTAGGTCTTTGAGGATGTGCATAATTTTTCTCACCTCACAGATCCATTGTCAAGAACAAAAGCAATCACAGTTGTGAGTCCATAGTCCATGCTTAATTCATGACTTTGGTTGTGGTGCTCTTTCCTTGTTTCCATTCTTTTCCTGCCATGGCATCCCAGAAACAGGAAAAGAGATGACCATCTTAGCTAGAGTACCAACAGGTGGCATTGTGTAGGTCGATACCTGCCCTTGGGCAAGTCCTTTATTTATCACTTCTTCCCTGCCTCCATTCCCAGCTCCAGTTGGAGCTGCCGGGTAATTTGCAGCCACTGGGAGCTAATGAGAAAATGAAAGGCATTGTTATCATTATTGCTCTGGTGCCTGGGGTTTCTAGTAGGAACATTTGAGATAGGAAAAGGACAATAAACAAAAGAAGCCTGGGCTCAAGTTGAACGGTGCTTTCTGGGAACTCCTGAATATGACTTCAAAGCTGTGTTTCTGTAAGTGGGAGTTAAAGCCTTAATCTCCTTGCCAGTTAGAAATAATTCCTAATGATTAACATAACAGAGAGTCATTTGGGGCTCTGTGAGATACCGTTCATGGCAGTTTCTATTGAAAAGCAGTGGAACACAGAAATGGGTTCTGCCATTCAATGAAAAAAAAAAAAAACCAGCTAATTAATTGCCAATAAATAGTTCCTTCTACTGCATACTAGGAGTTGAACACACATGTTATTAGGTTTCCACAAGGATCAGTTATCTGATTTTTTGTGGTATTTCATATGCCAAACCTGATACATTAGCCCTCATTTTGTATTCCTGCTCTGAATGAATTTTAGCCTACCATTCATGACAGGTGCTGCAAAAGACTGTGACTTGCTGACACCAACAAGCTGGATGCCCCCAACACCTTCTGGCACTTTAGCAGTAACTCTAATGATGCCTCTCATTTTCCTCTTAGTTTCCAATGGCTCCAAACCTGAGCTGAAAGTGGAGAAAGAGGGGATAGGAATGATAAATGAGCAACTTGCCCAAGGGCACCTACCAATCTGCACAGACAACGCCTACTGACATTCTCATTTAGGACAAGTATCCCTTTTAGAGGCTTCTGTGATCCCAGGAAGAAAGAGAATGCATGCATTGAGCATCTACTCAGGACTAGGGTGGGATTGCTGGCACTCAGAGCATCTGTCTGTAAAACCCATTGCTCATGAGTTACTGGCCCCTAGTGCATCAGATCAGATTCCCTTGATTTCACTGTGAGAGGGATTTGAGGAAAACAGAGAAGAGTGGTTTAATGAGCTATGTAAAGGGTTCCCTGGACATTAAAAAGGACAGTAACCTTTGTCAGAAATTAAATTACTGCAGTTTTTTTTTTTTTTGTTTTTTTTTTTTTTTTGCAGAATCAGGAATTGAACTCAGGCCCTTGTGCTTGCCAGGGAAGCACTTATTCCACTGAGCCATCTCCCTGGCCCTGGACATTAACCTTTGGCTTTTACTGCAGTGTAATGAAGAGGAGACCTTATATTGACCAAAGTGGTCCCAAAGGACTCCAGAGGTCATGGAGCATCCCCATAATCCATAGCTTTTCCTTGGCTGTCTTAACTTTTTTTTTTGGAAGGAATTACCATAAATTCCAGAGTTTTGTTTAGAAACCCTTGAGTGTGGATTAAATGACATCTATGAGTCCAGACTCTGAAGTCACAGACTCACAGCTGACCTAGTCTTGGGCTTCTACCCTACAGTGCCTGAATTAAGGGCCACAGGAAAGGAAACCACTTCATGCTCCAAAGAAGTGGGTGTTTTCTCATGGACGCTCAGAAGTTATTTACACGTGGCTTGCAGAACCGTGGCCCCTGAGGTCCTCTAGTCAGTGGGAGGAAATCTTGGGGGATTCTTTCCTTTTTCTGACTTTCTTCCCTGGCTCCTTCTGGCTATAGTCAGAGGGAGAGAGAATATTTGGTACCTGACTCCTCACCTCTTTCAGTTTTAAGGTGATGTTATAGTGAAATGTGATTAACAGCTAAAACTTTCCCCTAAACATTGAAGATGCTTTTAAAAATTTGTACCTAGATTGCTTTGCATCCTGAAATAAACAACTTTTTCACATTCATATGAAACCAGTCCTGTAGAATCAAAGTAAACAGGAAGGTAAAGACATGTGTTAAAGGAAACTGTCAAATCTCAGACTGATGGCTCTGCTGTCCTGGACTGAATTTTGTAATAATGTATAATGCTTATATGTGCATGTATATACATGCACGAGTGAATCCTTGCACATCCCTGGAAAAAATTGGCATATATATATATATATATATATATATATATATATATATATATATATGTAGTAACACTAAAGGATTGTCTTTCTTTCTACCAACTCCTTTAGGTTAAAAACACTTTCCCAGAACTGGGGAAATGGCTCAGTAGAATAAGCGCTTCCCTGGCAAGCACAAGGGCCTGAGCTCAGTCCCTGGTTGTAAAAAAAAAAAAAAAAACCTTTTGTTTTTAATTAATACCACCAGTAATGATAGAAGAATATTTACATGGTATTGATCTTCATGATAGGAATTTGGTAATATTATGCTAATCCCTACATTTAAAAGAAAATGTTTGCTAGTTTGGAAAAGCACAGCAAAACAAAATATTTGTGCCCCAAGTTGAGTTCATTCACTTTTAGAACTTCCATTCTATTCTATCTAGAAAGCTTGGACATGCAAAACAAGAACAATAATAACAACAACAATTCTATTCTGTCGCTGGGGCATTTCTGTCATGGGACAAAATACCCTATGTGCTCAATTTAAAGCATGTGAAGTTTATTTTGGGTCATGGTTATGGAGGGCTCAGTCCATGGTTATTGGCTCCAATGTAGAAACAGCAAGTTGGAGGTTGTGAAGGAGAAAAACTGTTCAACCCAAGGCATCCAGGAAGGAGACAGTGGGGGACCAGAGACAGAGCGACTTTCTGAGGGTGACCAGCCCCCTCCCCCAACTGGTCCACACCTCCTAACAGCACACTCAGCTAGGAGCTCATCGGCGGATGGAGCTAGGAGTGCGTATAGTGCACTATGACCTGATCACCTTCCCAGAGTCCCACTTCTGAGCGCATGAAACTTTGGAACAACATTTAGGTCTAAAGCACAACTGAAGCAGTCTTACTAATGAAGGCAGAGGGTCTCTCTCTCTCTCTCTCTCTCTCTCTCTGTGTGTGTGTGTGTGTGTGTGCGAGCACATGCAAGGCTAAGACCACCTTCTCCTATTCCAGTGATGCCAGGTTTGCTTAGTTGAGGAAGTGTTGTGGAGCCACATAAAGCCTCAATACTTTGGGGACATCAAGAGATAGAATGATGAAGGCCTTTATAGATCACCACTGGTTTTCTTTTGTAGTAAATATCCTTTCTGAGATCTTTTTGGCTTAGGAGAACATGACCTTGTTTGTTTTTCCAGGGGTGAATATAATGGAATCTAATGTACAAACACCAACCTTTGTCTGTGGAGGTGACTTCCAATCCTATAAAGTTAAATAATGGCATTAAAAGTTATTAAAATTTTTCAAAAAATAACATGATATCAGTAATTTTAATTTCTTAAATCAGAGTTAGGTTGTAAAGCCCACCCAAGACTTTACAAAAGAAAAAATGTATAAAATTTTGTTAATAATATAACTTTAAGATCAATAATGTATGCTGTGTTACATGTTTGTTTCAGTTGATTTCACAGTCCTTGATGAAGCATGCTTCTCTTCTCTTCTCTGAATTGTACCTAACATAATAAAAATAAAACAGATATTTTGAGTATTTACCATGTTCTAAACATTCTGCTAACGATTCTTACATTTATCACATTCAATATTTAAGCCACCATATGAGACAAATTGTGGTGTATGTTCGAGACCTATATGGCCAAAGTCAATAGTCTGTGATGCTATCAGGAGGTAAGGGAACCTGGAAGAAGGTTAGACCAGGGATGGATAGTCTTGTGGGGTACATTGAACCCCCATCCCCTTCCTTTCATTCTCTGTTTCAGGTCTTCCACAATTTGTGTAGTTTCCCCCACCAAGCATTTCCTGTCTTGATTCCTACATCATTGTCAATCTTATTGCTTGAACCCTCCGCAAACGTGCACCAAAACATCTCAAGTTGTGAACCAAAATAAACTTTTCTTCATTGTAAATTGACTATCTCAGGCATTTTGCTACAGTGCTGAAAAGCTGACATACCTACCATATTAATCTTCACTGTATAGATAAGAGCTCATATTTCAAGGTTTAGCAGAACTATCACAGATTTCACAGCTGAAAGAAGAGCAAACAACAAGGGGAACTCAGAACTCAGAACTCTGATTCCAAAACAAATCATGCCACCATCTTTGGGATCCGCTATTCTGGCCTTCAACATTGCTTTGTATTTCTTGTCTTCTCCTCCTTCCACCACCATGTGCATATCTGCACAGACACCAAATCATCTGTCCTGGTCATGGATATATCCAATGAGAGTGTGAAAGCATTCCCTTTAATATCTCTAAGGATGTCATCCTGAAACTTTGAGGTCCTGGCTACGGGCTGAGCTAATCAATTGTCTCCATGGGAAGAACCAAAAATTGAGCATTTTCTTCCATCTTCCATGTCTTTCCCTTCCTGGTCCAGGTAGGGATATCCTGTTTGCTTTTCAAATAGGCACTCTGGCTCTCCATCCCTGTGGAACATGATTCAATTAGTACTCGCTCCCTCTGGTCTGAGCTGGTGCTATTGGGTGGCTGCAGCAGGAATTCTAAAGGATGGTGCAGCCAGTAGTATTTATCTTGTGGTGTACTGATGCATTCGAATCTGGCCCTACCTAGTGCCCCTGTCAGGAAAGGCACTTAGGAGAGATGGCGACTATTGCTGCTTTTTAATCACAGTATTTCTTCCCTCCTGGGTATACTGACTTTGTAAAGAAGTGGCTAGAGATGTATACTCAATAAAAGTAGCTTGAGCTTATAAATCATCCTTTCCCCAAAGTGTAAGAACTTCTCCACAAATTTTACTAGAACTGAAATCTTCTTGAAATATTCTAAAGGACAGCAGGCTACTGGAAACTATAAATTGTTTCAGAGCAGGAGAATGCTTGTACATTACTCTTATTCTTCCGGAAACACTAGCATTTACTAAATATTCTGTGGTTAATTGATTCCTAATAAAGGTTAAACTGAATACTAAATCTTAATGGGTTATAGGGCTGTTCTTTAAGCTGAGGCTGAAGGAGAGAATCTCCCTTAGATTATTGCAGCCCACTAATCATGGATGGTCCATCTCTGCTATACACCATTCGCATCAGCCAGGAGACACTGGTCATCCCTGCAATCGGCACTATTAACCCAGGTGCAGTGCCCCATTTGTGGGCACAGGACCACCATGTCCCAGGTAAACTTAATTTAGACAACCTCTCACCTTCAGAATCCGAGAGAACAGATCACAATAAGAGAATCTTCCTTGTAATGAGCTGGAGCTAATGGCTCATTAAGCTCTGACTCCCCAGCTGACTGTGCAGAGCCAGTACTGGATGGCCAGAGACCACAATTCCTTGACTATTGGGAGATTATCTGGGCAGCAGGCTGCAGGCAGCCTTGGACCTTGGCTGTTGAACCTGTGACTCTAGATATCTAGGGATAATGAAATTCCGAATGAAATCTGTGTAATGATTGAACCAGGAGTCTTTGTTTGGCTCCTACTTTACTTTTGATTGCCAGAAGATAATGAAATGGAGGCTCCAAAAGGGAACTCAGCTTACCAGTTTCACAGAACTAAGTTGTAGGGAAGGATTTCATGCAAATCTATTTAAACTCAAATTCTTTCCAGGACACAGTGTGGCTCCCAGTTTAGACGGGTCATTTTCTATGTAAGTTCCAACTGTTTGTTCCTTGTTCTGATTCTGAATCAATGTCCATTGAACATGAAAGCCATTTGATCATATTCAACAATCGTGTTTATGGTGTGAGATGAATCACATGTGCACTTTGACAAGCTTATCGTGAGAAAGCTAAATGATAAACTCCTGATTGATCTGCTCCCTGGGTGATGGAAAGAACACAGCTTTGTCATTTGTAAGCAGTGGTTTTCCTGCTGGGACAAGAGGCACAATATATATGCGAATATGTACATGAATGGTGGGGAAAATGGCTTCAATCAAGGAAGCTTGTCCACTTCACTTACAGCCAATGGAAACTGAACTGTTTAAAAATTTTTTATTGAAGAACAAATAGCAATGAGACAGTTTCAAATCAAATTAACAGGACAGATTCAATAATTAATACTTTGTAAATTGTTTTCATAATGGTTTGTTGTCATACAAGGTGCATACATGATATTCTACTTACAGACTATTAGAGCAGATGTCTCTAAGCAATGAATTAAGAGAATGTAGCCGCATACTTATTTTTTTAAAGCTGAATTATAGCACAGTTTCAATAATTAATACTTTCTATCTTGTTATCTCCCTAGTGGTTGTCCATAGTACTAGAAGCTGACATAATATCCTGTCTAAACACTATTAGTGCAAATCTTGCTTCTCATAGAATTATGCAGAAGTACTGCATATTTATCCTAACAGTACTGTTTATACAAACACATCATGGTTCTTCCTATAAGATGCTGGATAAAACGACTGCCAACCTTTCAATGATAAAATTCTGTAAGATATCACATAGTAGCTGGACATGGTGGTGTATACCTGTAATCCTAGTACCCTGAAAGGCTGAGGTAGTAGGATCACAAAATATACCCTGAAGGGGAAAAAATCAAAACAAAACAAAACCCCCACTATATATATATATGGAGAGAGAGAGATAAAACATCTTTTAGAGAAAGTGAATAATCACACATTCTTAAATTTACCTTGAATTGAAATTATGCAAAAATGCTAAAATTTGTTTCCATTTCTTGTCATCTTCTAAAAATTCTTTACACCATTTAATCAAATATTAGTACATTTGAGTGCTATCATTAGCCTCAAAATGAAGGGGTTCATTGAAATTTTGTATAATACTTATTGATAAAGGCCACTTCCCTTCTAGCTGTGGAATTCTTGAACCTATAGCCAATGCTTGCCTCCTTCCCAGATCTTTGAATGAAGTGGCCATGTCTCAGGTATCTTTGTAGTGGACAGTTAATCAATGTATGCTGTGTAACTGTGGGGGAATGTTAAATGGATTCTGAAAACTATATCATTGTCAAAATGTTAAATAGGTTATTCAAAATTCTACTTTCTGGTGTTTATAAGAGAAAGTAGTGGCAGATACTTGCAGCCAGGTTGACTTCATGAAATTTAGTTTCTATCAGAAAATCGCTTTTGATTTATCAGAATTATTCACATGATAACAGGTGCTCTAAATATAGTATACCTGAGTGTGGGTTTAAGGGTATGTGTTCAGAATTTCTTAGAACGATTCCTCTAGAAGGAGTTTGGCTCTGTCCTTAGCTGTGAAGTTTTAAAGATTTGAATCTACTTTCTGAATAAAGAAGACATATCACATTGACCAGAATTTTCTTTCAAAAATGACCCCCAAGAAAGAAAAGTATTTCATAATCGAAGACTTAAAATATCCTAATAAACTGAAACCATGGGGCAGATACCAAAATTAGCTCAACCATGAGAGAATATTTGTAGTTTTAGGGATGGTCAGACCAACAGCGGCTGGGATTAGTGCTCTCCTTGGTGCTGAACTGAGGAACAACTTGTCAAGCTTTACTCAGGCTACTTTGCTTTTTTTCCTTTTCTTTTTTTTGTGGAACCATGAATTGAACTCAGAGCCTTGTTTTTGCCAGGGAAGTGCTTATTCCACTGAGCCATCTCCCCAGGCCCTGCTTTTTTTCTTATACCTGCCCTACAATTCAGCATACACCTCTTGTTTGTTGATCTCTGTCTCTGTCACTGTCTCTGTCTCTGTCGCTGTCTCTGTCTCTCTCTCTCTCTCTCTTTCTCTTTATTATAGGTGCTAACCACAGAGATTGTGTGTTTACATCAAGCTTTCTGAATATTCCGTCAGCCTTAGCTTAAGTACACCGCCCTGACCTGTGCCTCCTAAGATGAGTTATTCAAGAGATGAGAGAAAGAGAGCAAGAATGCACTGCTGCAGGGCAAATGTCACATTTGTAGGTCTATATTGACTTATTAAGCAATTACATTTCCTTTCATTCCCAAGGTCGTCTTGTGATACCTGTTCCTTGATTCTTAACAAACTTAGACATGAAGGTAAATATTAGATATGATAGATTTCTGTCTGGGAAAGAAAGCTGTAAGGGTTTGATGAGGCTGCTGATAGCCTAATTTCTCCTGCACATACAAAACACAGTTTATGGTGACTGGCAAGAAATGCAAAAGCCTGGATAAAGTTCTCCAGATGATAGGTACAGTGTCGGCAGAATAGCTTGCAAACAAAGGCAATAACTGATGAACTTGAGCTGGGCAGAGTAGAAATTCTGCAACTCAGAAGACAACCCTGCTGGACCCCCAGAGAGGGTGCTTCTGCTTTTCACAGGGCCTCAGACAGGGAGAGATTGCTGATGGGAGCATTGACTCCCCTGAGACTGAGAGCTGTAACCAAGCTCAGATGAGAGGCTCTTGGGAGCCTCAGTCTTCAAAGGAAGGAGAAGGAGCTGCTAAAGGAAAAGGAGAACATGAATCATAAGGGAAGGAAAAGTCTGAGAGCCTTTGCTACTTGGTGACAAATTAACTTATATAAAAGCCTATGCAGAAGACAAACCATTTCAGGCTCATAAATTATATAGCCAGATTTTAATGGGAAAAAATTCCTTGAGGAAAGGATTCATTCAAAGTACTTCACTGGTTATAATTCACAGAACATTGCTACACCCAATTATGCAGTTAGTAAATGCTTTCCAAGATTCATGGGAGTTTGGTAGAAAGAGAGAAAAAAAAAGTCTTTGAGGGAAGGGAAAAAAATGCAAACAGGATTTCAGGAAATACAACAAGTGAAACACTTCATCATTGGGATTCATCCAGTGAGACTCTGTGATTGAATATTTTGTATAAAAGATTTGAACAGCGGAAATAATTTATAGTCTTTTATAATTTAAAGCAGCCTTTTGACATTTGGTCAAACTCAAGGTCAGATTTATCAGTGTTGGGGAAAAAATAATCCACACTGGGATATTGTTAAGGAAGAAGCTCATTTATTGAATAATTCTCTCTAAAGTTACTAGATGAATGTGTCCCAGTATTCATTTGGAAAGCTCTTCCTCACATGTCTCACCCAGCGTGTTTGGGAGCTGGGAAGCAGAGGACCATTCCTCACTGTCCTTTGTCCTCTTAACATTGAGGATCTTCCTGAAGTCATGCTGTTACTTTACTTTGTTCTGAAAAAAAATAAGTGCCACGAAATGGCTCCAATCAAACATTGTATTTGCTAGAGGGGTAAGGGAGACAGACACATGAAGGAAAGAATTCCCATGGGAAATTCCGAAGTTGAGGCTCTGCTCATCCCCAACACGAGACCCTCCATCCAGACGATAGTCTGTGTCTCAGTTACCTCTCTGGATGGTGACTAAACCTCGGTTGGAACAAACTAAATATCAACAACAAATATTTGATTTTCTTCCATTGACATAGAGAGGAGATTGTGATTTAAAAAGAAATTGAAGTCAGCCTCTGAACTTGGCTTCCACATCCATCAGATAGGGATTTTTTTTTTAGTTGTATGCAATCAGGTATACAACATGATACATGCAAACCAGCTAACATATTCCTTATTGTATGTGGTTTTTCCCTACCCCAGGCATGGATGTGGAAAGAACACCCAAATCCACTTTCGTAGCAAATTTTCAGAACACAGTATAATACAAAGTATAGTTCTCTTGCTGTACTTTAGAACTCTAGATTTGTGACAACCTCAGACTGTTGTTGTAAGGAACTCAACCATGGTCAGGCCCAATAATAGTTGGCTCTTTTGAGCCTGTGATTAGCACTATTTAAAAGTGGAAGTAGGAAATAAGTTTTACTGCTGCCAGTTAATGTCAGAATGCTCCAACACCTGCCTCTGAAAATCTCATAGCTGCACAGTAAGTTGGCAGTGGATCTGTCTACTCCTGAAAGGGGTCTCCAAGGGCACATCTCTCTTCCAGTCCTATGATTGACTATGACAGAGAAGGCGCTGCTGACTTTAGCTCTTGCTTTCATCCAGTCATCTGCATGAGAAGGATAAGCCATATACCCCCAGAGAAGCTGCACTTGGGCAGGCAGTGATAGACAGGTTGATGTGATCTGAAACTTAAAATTCTATTAAGGTAAATGTTGTCCTTTTCAATGGCTAGAATGACAGAGGAAAGGAAACTAAAATTGTAATCCAAAATCAGGTGGAGAGTGACTATCAATAGATGTGATGTTCTATTTTGTGAAGATAAAAATGCTCTAAACATAGATTGCAATGTTAGTTGCTCAGCTCTGAAGACATAATAACCATAGTTGACATATGCATGTGCATTATATCCCGATAAACTGGGAAGATTTGAAGGCATTAAAGATGGTATTCTCCAGTAGTACTGGTATGAAAGAGAAAGGGAGTTGGCTCCAGGTCCTCATAGGCTTATATTAATAGTTGAGTGTCCCTGAGCAGACTGCCTACTATCTCTGCATGTGTTTCTCACCTCTCCCATGGACATCAGCACAACTCCTCCTGCAGTGTATGCCAGGGGAACTGTCTACATACATCTTCCTTGAATGCTTCATTTATAGAAAACTCTTCTGAAGTTCTAGTTACCTGGGGGAAGTAAACATGCTGATGTGTTGGAAACAGGAGAGTATTTGAAATGAGAGTTCTGAGCCCCTAACACCTGTGAGAGAACATTGGGCCATCCCATTTCAGGATCTATTTCTTTACCTGAATTGTATTAAAAGAAATATTTGACTTTAGTGTATTTCCTCAAAGAGCTTCTCTTTCATTACTCATTCCCTGGATTAAACTGGGGATGGGGGCAGTGAGAAATTAACAAATTCAGCTAGGTGAAGATGGGTTTAGCAATCAAACACAATTTGTAAGTTCTTCAGGAGCATTTCAGAGCCTTCTACATTTTTGCTCTTGATTTTCTGTAGAAGAAAAAAACACTATTGCAAAAGAATAGTTCTGGGCCCATTATTGTGCTTAGCTCAGAGGGGGCCCTGGCATAATATTTTCTACAGCAGATTGATCTTTCCATGGAGTGATGTGGGCAGAAAAGAATCCCTTCCACAGAGTTGAGCCAGGAGCCTTCTTGGTGCTACATGTTCTGTGTCCAGGTAATGTAGTAGGAGCATAGCAACTATCCTTTTGCGAGATGCATTGATTTTTTCTGTATTTAGTACAGGGTCTACAGGGTCTCACCATGTAGACTGGACTTGTACTGATTCTCCTGTTTTCAGCCTCCTAAGTACTGGGTTTATAGGCGTACATCACCACGCCAATCTCAATGGTCATGGCTTCCACTTTAAAAGCTGGCATTGCAATGGGAAAATAAAACAAAATTAAAAATGAATAAGTATAAATGTACCAAGGTATGGCCGGAGGAGAGGACAGCAAGCCGGTGCTATTTGTGGCTTGCTGTAACCACAACACTTCCCGAAGGCTTATTGAGACAGTCCCTGTGCAGCCAGCCCATCCTCCTCTCCATGAAACAGGTGAAAAGCTGCATATACAGAGCCTTTCCCAGTCCTCGTCACAGCCCAGGAAGTGCATATTGATAATCCCATGGAAAATGTAATGGAATTTTAGTGAGTTAATTCCAAGCTATCATGTCCAGTGCAACCCACTTGAGAATAAAGACGCTAAGGCATATTTGTACTAATGGGGAGCCCAGGGATCGTGGGTCCAGCCATGATGATGGCTAACCAGAACAAAGGCTTTAACTCAGGGTTAAAAGCCAGGTTTTATTAACTCATGAAGAAAAGAGGAACTTGAAAAGTGACTATGAGAATGGCAGGAAGTGAGTGTGCACCAGGAGCTGGGCTAGGCAGGAGCCCTTAAATCACCTCTGTGATATGCAGAGAGAAAGATCTGTAGAACGCATAACCTGCTGGCACTACTCGGATAGTATGGAATGTTCTGAGGTCAATGCCTCAGCTCTGGGGGTACGTTTTTATGCTCTGGGAAGTCATCGCCTCTTATCTTGAGGCTCAGTCCCAGCCCAGCTACAGCATGGAACATGGCCCTTCCCCTCACTGAGGCTCCCACCTGCCTTATTTGGGAGCCAGGGCGGGGCAAAGAGACACTGCCCCATTGACTTTGCTTCAAAGACTACATATTAGCACCTCAGCTGAATCCATTTGCCTTGCTTGAAACTAGTTAAAGGATAAAGAAAAGTCCTAGTCAGATCCACTCACTTCATTACATAGAAATAGGGCTAGGTTCAGCCAAAATGGAGGCAATTGCTTCTCGTTCAGGGACAGTCACTAGGTGTAGACCTCCACAGCTGCCCACAGGTCAAGAGATGTAATCCAAGGCCTTTTAGTAAACACGGAGTATTCTGGACCAGATTTTATCCAAATAGTTGCTATAGTATCAGTCAGTCCTTAGTATCCCTCTGATCCAAGGATGCTCCAATTCCTTCTATTAAGTGATGGAACATTTGTAAACAACATGCATACATGCTACTGTATGCCTTGCATTATCTCTAGATCACTGATAACACATAATACAAAGTAAACATTAGGTTAATGATTGTACTTTAAAAAATAAAAATAAAAAATAATTGTACTTTTTGTTTAGTAAATAAAGAAAAGAAAAATACCTGTACAGGTTCAGTGAAATGCAGGGTTTTTTTTTTTTTTTTTTTTTTTTAATATTTTCCATCCATGGTTAGTGGATTTTGAGACATCTAACAAGGAGATATGAAGTGCTGACTGTCATTAAACTCTGTTTTTCTAATTCGTAGAAAGCATAGTTGCTACAGGATTTCAAGGTGAGATGATACACAAGAAGGTATCTTGAAAATATGAAAGGATTTAGGTAGGAATCACTCTGATAATCACCTCCTGCAAAGTTGTAAGTCTTTGTGTGACAACTTTCAAACATACATCTTTTGCTTATTTACTTATTTTGTCTATTGGCTGGAATAAGATAAATTTTGTGTTTCACACTCAGAACTTGGCTTTAGGATGATCTTATGTGCTAATGGGAATAGATCCCAAGAAGAGGGCACCTACCCTTGGATACTGATACTACAGGAATGTGTTTCAGTATCCCAAGTAGCAGAACAGTCATAATACCTGTGCAAGTGCTCAGGAAAACTGTTTTCATTTAGCTTCTTATAAAAGAAATCAAAATTGGTCACTACAATGTAAAGAAATTATTTTATTTTTCTTATTTCTTATTAAGGAAATATTTTTGAGTTTTTAGTTAATAGTTATTTTTTTTTATTTATTTATTTTTACCAAGTTTTACTGCATCCGTCAGTACTCAGAGGGAGGGGTTCACCAGAGGGTTGTGCTACCTGGAGAGAGGTGTGATTGTCCAGCAGGAGGCGGGGCCTTTGGCATCCAGGTCGGGCAATGTGCTCAGTGACCAGGGCAGTCTCAACAAACATCAGCAAAGCATAATCTTCAAGATGTGAAAACTTAGTCCTGCAGGACAAAACCACTAATTTCCCATGAAGTAGAAGAAGTTTCCAGGTCAATTGTCATAGGAAATATTCAAGATAGTGACATACTCTTATCAATGATATCAGGTTTCTCTAAAACTTTTTCAAAAAAAATCACAGTTTTTATTATAAAGAAGTTAGACAAAGAAAAAAGAATGTATTACATAAATTCTTTTCCAGAGGCCATTTACCCTGTTTCCTCAACTGAGCAAACAAAGATCTCTTGTTGACAAGTAATTTCAAGTTTATGCACTAAAGTTTGTACTCTACCGAGGGAAAAGCCCCTCAAATCTATGGTCAGAGTGGGTTTGTTGCTAGTTAAGGTGGAACTCAGGCACTTCTGTGGCAATAAAATGTGGTTTGCTGAGGACAGCCACACTGGGCTCAACCCACCTGGTGCTAATTCTGCCATTGTTGTCCATTTTTCAGCAAGGGACCTGAACCCATGTTTTGTGGTCAGCCCAGCTCTCTTGTCTGTAAGTTTTAAAGCTCATAAAAAAAATAGCATACATCAGATGCGGAGAGAAAGGAAAGGCTAAAACAGGATGGTTAGAATGATTAGTGAGATATTTCTATGTTTTTAAACAAGGTACTTGGTTAAGTTGACTTATGAAATGGAATTCCTGGTTGTTTGTATTCAACAAACACATACACTGTGTACACATGAGTATATGCGGGGGCCTAGGGAGCACCCACAGCCCTGCACCTGAACCTACTCTTTCATGTGGCTCAGTTCTTTCCCTTTCTCTTTTGCAAGTTAAATAAGCAAAACAACTGCTCAAGATAGTCTTTTTGAAAAGTATGATGTTATATGGACCTTCCTTCCTAAATTCATTATACAGGAATCTGTGGCTTGGAATTCTAGAAGGAGAATCTGTTTTATTTATGAACACACAGTGATTTGCTCCCAGCTTGTACAAGTCTCTTTCCCAAGTTTGAAAAGATCTTATGTGCTTTGTTCTGGAATTACACAGAATTCTCAGGTTTCCTTTTAAAAAATGGGAAAGTGAATTGCTGTCAGCTGCTATTTTGCTCTGGAACATCCTTTGATCCTTGAAAGATCTTGCTCTCAAAAATCAGATACGAGAAACACATTGTTGTCTCCCCCTTGATCCCACCATGCAGTAGAGTTCACTGCAGACACTGGCTTCATTCTTTGATTGTCTTGTACTTTGATTTCTTTTTGTTTTGTTGTGTTTTCATCACTCCCATACCATCACTGGATATCTATCTATATCTATATCTATATCTATATCTATATCTATATCTATATCTATATCTATCTATATCTATATCTATATCTATATCTATATCTATATCTATATCTATATATATCCTAGACTCTCTTGGTCTAATGAGAACAGTCACACTAGGGTGTTTTCCTCGCCCAACTTGAATCCAAGAGGCACATTTGCACACCTTTGTTCTCCAGCAAGGTCACGGGGCCACCTCCTCTCTCTTCTTTTTTCTCTCATCAGTGCTGCTTTTTGGGATCCTTTGAGGGGAAATGCAAAGAATGCTTTGGAAGGATCATTGCTGATGGTCTGGCAAACAGGCTTTTATACGTGTAGAAACAGCTCTGTCTTTCAAAGGCTAATCTGAGTTAGTCTATTTGATTGGTGTATAATTACTTGCAGTTTTGCAGTCCCTACCATATCAAAAGTGCACAAGTAAAATATGCACTGTAGGTGAGAAACATCCACTGGCTCTGGGTTTGTTTATATTTAGGAATCAGGGAATGCTGTGCATGTGAAGACACATTTCAGTTGCTTTTGTCTCATTGCTGGGACAAATAACCTACACTCAACATGAAGGAAAGAAAGGTTTATTTAACTCACAGTTACTGGAGGTTTAAGTCCATACTAGCTGATTCCAAGGCAGAGGGGTCACATGGGGGAGGGCAGCCTTTCATGGCAGTGGCAAAGAGCAAGAGAGCATGGGAGTAGTAGCAGCAGCAAGGGCTATAGAAAGCAAGTCTGTGTCCCTTATGCTGCATTCAGGCTGTCTGCCCCAGACTGGGTTTAGTACTTGCACCCAGAATCCCAGCTGCACTCACACCCACAATCCCAGTGGATCACGAGTTAATCATACACAAACTCTTAAGAGTCTGCCTCACGACCGCATGAGATTTTAGGGGGACAACTGGACCTAAACCATAACACACAGTAGTGAAAAATGTAAGGCAAATTTAAACTTGGGCAAGATGATTATGTGGACGTAATTCAGGGAGCCAGGCAGGGTCACAGGAGGAGATGGAATTTGGAGGAAGCGGACAGTAAGAAAAGCCCACAAGATGGGGGTAACCCTAGACCTCTAATGTGTACAGATGCTTTGTGAAGTCCAAAATACTGCATATAGAGTCTGTATTACAGTGGAAATATACACTGGTTCACAATCCTAGATTGTTTTAGGGGATCTAAAAAGAAGAACTTTATGGAACTGATTTCCTTTTCTCTCATTCTTTTATGGAAGGTGGCATTACATAAATATGTAAACACACAAGCCATCCTCTACTCAAGTTCGACTAAGTGGTATTTTTACTTCTTCTATACTAAGGTTTACTGGAGAAGAAAGAAAAAGGGAAATTGCTGCTGAGCAAAAGGAGTAAGCAAAGGGGAGAAACACTGCTAAAAGCCTTGAAAGTACTGTGTTTTGCAGAAAAGAGGTGTTTCTTGGATAATAATGACATGTCATAACTTTGGAGCAGTAAGCACACAATGCAATTGCTAACATGCTGTTCACCACATATTTAGTGAACCCTTTTTTCCAGTTATATTTTTAAAAAAAACAAACGAAGAAGCATCTCATATCTTGCATCTAGTGTTCTTATTAATATTTAAGTATATTGTACCTGCTACCATGAATAATGGTAATATTAAGTAAGGTCCATCCTTTATTCGGATTTTCTTTGTTTTTATTTATTGTCCCTTTTCCTTTTTTACAGTCCCACCCATGGTACCATATCACTTTTAGGCAGTGATTTATTTTGTAGGTGGTTGCAGTTTCAGCCTCGGGGATGCAGTGAATATCTCTGCATCCCTGTGCATTAAGCTCATTACTCTTATAAATATACTGTGAACTCTATCCCAGAGCTCACTCAGGTAGCCACTCTATCTAAGCAAAACACAAGAGAACCTTAGCAAGAAGTTTTTAAAAACAGCCCAGAGGAGACACAATAAATGGGAGCGTGCCAGCCATATCCATTCCATCACCTCTAGAATTGCTTCTCGAATTTGTACTGACTGGGTTTTACTTCCCTTATATTTCCCACCATTTCATTTTTACCATAAACTAATGGATATCCATAAGCAGTGGATGTGTAATTGAAATTCAAGAATAAGTCTTGGAATCAAAGGACTGAAAAGATAGCAGCAAAATGTGATGCTCTTTGTAATTTTAGCATATTTTGAATTCGGCATACTCACAATGCCTCTGGTAAAAAAAAAAAAAATAGCAGAGAAATAGTAAATAAAATTGGCTTGATGTAGGCTGTGCTCTGTCTCAGAAAGTTTTGAACTTACAAAGGGGTTTGGAGATAGACAAAGAAATCAGCCTTTTAAAACCAGGAGTCATTAGACAGTTAAATAACTGTGACTTTATTATTCTAGCAGAGAGGTATAAAGCCAGAGGCACCAGCATCAGGGGACCCTAGGTCAAGCTTTTACCAAGCCAGTCATGAGTGGCAGACCTCAGTATGAGGTGTTAACTGCAAGGAGCACATCCGTTCCTTCAGCCAGTGCTCCTGTTAGAAGTCACGAGTTCTGAGACTCCAGGCTGGGGCTAGGAGCTCGGAGGCTGGTGCCACCAGAGTCCAGAGCACTCCCATGGGTCTCACATTTTCACTAAGGCCAAGATGAAGCCTGGGATTTTTCCTAGGAAAGATTGCAACTTTGTGATGCAGACTGACAGTTGTGCCATCTCATTAATGTCACAGAAAGATCATTGTGTATTCTCTGCAAAGCGAGGGTAGGACAGATAGTGAGGTACCTTAATTGGGCCAGAAGATGGGATTCCAAATGGATACAGCAGCACAGGTTGTAGCACATACTCCAATTCTGAATTTATTTTCAAAATAAAACCAGCAAGATCTGCTAGTGAATTTCATACAGGATTTAGGGAAAGAGTCAGAAACACATCTAGGTCTTTGATAACGTTGACAAGAGAACCATGGCTTCAAGAAGGAAATTCAGAATTTAGGCTTTGAGAAGTCTGTGAATCATTTAAATAAAGATGTCAGGAAGACATGAAAACCTGCCTTTACTGGCAGGGAGAAGAGGGCTTGGAGCCATGACACTGGCTAAGAACTTGTCACCAGAGGGTAAGCACAGAACAGCACTGCTGAGCTTCAACATGGTAGGTTAAGAATCTGGAGGAGAAGTCAGTGAAACAGGCAGGTGGTCTTAAGGAGACCAGGAAGGTGGTGCACACCTGTATTCCCACACTCTACAGGCTGAGGTAGAGGATGGAAACTTTGAGTCCAGTCTGGGAAACTTAGCAAACCTGCTTCAAAATTAAAAACCAAGACAGGACTGGGGACCTTGCTCAGTCTGAAGGCTCTGGGTTGTTCAAAAGACCAAGTGGAGGTGCCATCCTAGCTAAAAGACAAAGGCAATCACCGTGTCAGACTCTTCTGCAGGCAGAGAAAGAAGGACCCTAGCTATAATCACAAGGTTAGGTAACATGAAGGCTGGGAAATCCACAGTTGGTGCACTTTGACCTGGGATTAGTTACAGCGCATGTCTGTAATTAAAGGAAACCAACATGTAATTCATGTTGCCCCGTGCCCTCGGAACAGCAACTATGCAGCTCTGTTCAGTGCCTGCATGCGTGGAGGCTGTAGATCACACCAGAAACAGGCGGCTGTGCAGAGGCTCCCATGTGATCTGAAGGCAAGGCTCAGCCATAGCAGTCACTGTCTGTCCTAGCACAGTCACCCTCAGATAGGTCAGAGGAGAATGCCAAGGTGGCTGACACAAAGTTCTTCTCGATCTCTGCTTCCCTGGGTATTTCCGCATCTGGCCCGAGATTTGTGTGTTTACTATATGATGAAAAACAAACCTGTTCATTGGAATTCTTCATTTTCTACAATGAGTGGGTTTTAGAGCTTTTGCCTGAGAAATAAACACCTCATGTTTCTTTCCTCTTCTGGAGTCTGCTTACTGTTTCCTTAAAAACAAAAAAGCAGATGACTCATGATCCCAGGCCCTCTGAGCTGAGCTGGCCTCCCTGCAGTAAGAATACAGAGGAACCAGGATCGAGACAGCAAGACCCTGATTCCTGTGTCCCAAGCAGGCAGCTGAGCTCTCTGCAGCCCCATTACTTCTACGCTTGTTTCCCCCACTTGCTGTGGTCTTCTTCTGCCCCAAGTGTTAGAACTGCATCCTTCCCAACTTTGCCTCCATATTGGAATTGCGGGAAAAACTGAACATAATGCCTGTGTCCTGACTCATGTTCTGGTTTCCTGACTTCATTTATCCAGGCATAGACTGAGACATCAGTGTATTTTTGCAGTTAAACTTATTGTGATATAGTTTTCAAGCAATAGAACTGACCCTTTTTCATGGATAGTGCTTTGAGCATACACACACACACACACACACACACACACACACACGTGTCTTGCAGGCAACACCACCTCAGGCAGAGAAAGGCCACCACTTCACACAACTCCCATGCACTCTTTGTGGTCCTCTCCTCCCCCTCTGCCCTGGCCTGGGGACCATGCACCTGTCTATTTCCTGTGCCATCAGCGTCTTTGAAGGAAGGAAGTTCTAACTGTATCAAGCTGAGTCATGCTTCCCTGGAAAGCCATTTAGAGATGCCAGCGAGCAGAGACCAAGAACTGCTGGGCTTGGTGGCACAGTGGAGGAGGCCCATTGGATGACCTCCCGTGGAAGCTTTCTACCACAGCAGCTGAGAGAAGGCAGGCCTAGCATTTCCTGTGTTTCTGTAGTGGTTCCAAGAGGTAAAGGGTTGGAACAAGAAGAGTGGCATCCTCTAGGGATACTGGACTGGTGCCTACATGGTGGATGCTGAGGGCATCAGATACAAAAGCAACCCTTGCTCAGTGCCCAGCACTGTCCCCAGCAGTGTGGACATGTGGCGGGCCATGTGTACAGCATCTCTGCTAAAGTGGGGCTCTATGCACGAGTGCAGATATGCAATTACAGCCTACCACGAAGAAAATAACCTATCCCAGAAAGTGCCTTGCACAGAACTAAACTTGGTGACATGGTAGAGGGCATCAGGGCCACTTGATACTTGGTAGCTCAGGAATTGTTTCTCTGGTCACATTCCCTCTGAGACGCCAGTGTAGAGGGGAACAGCTGTAGGGGTTAAGGATTATTTCTGGGTGAAGAATGGCTTGTGGGAAGTCCTTTCTAGTGCCAGAGAGATTCATGGGAGGAAAGGCTGAAAGTGGGTCAGTGTGTCTGGTAGAGATTAGGGGCAGGTAGGGGTCACATCTCCTGGGACTTCTAGAGTGACATGGAAATAAATCTCTGTCTCGGTGTCACAGTGTGTTGTTTAAGGCAGGGGAGCAGCATGTTCCGCTGCATGGATTGCTGGGCTATGGTAGAAGAGTGGTGTCCATGGGATACAGGCTGATGGACAAGAGGCCAGGGAGGCGTTGTGTGTGGGGACTGAGATGGCACTCACCTGAATGGAGAGCAGTGGGTTTTTTAAAAATTTAATTTAATGTGTGTGTGTGTGTGTGTGTGTGTGTGTGTGTGTGTGTGTTTGTATTTTAGGGAAGGGTCTACAAGGTGCTAAGGGTCTCACTATTAGATCAGACTCATAGTGATTCACCTGTTTACAGCCTCTCAAAAGCACACCACCACGCCCCGTCTCAATTGGCATATCAACATGCCCTAGGGACAGGGCTGGCACAGCAGGCCTGGGGATCAAACCCCAGCCCCTGCATGCAGGTGCTTTAATCCACTGAGCTATTTAGCTGGCCCTGAGAACAGTGGCTTTAGAGATAGCTGTGTTGGATCAGGGTCTCCTGGTCTTGCTGATGATTAGGTATGGAGCATAAGAGAGGAAATAGAAGCCAACGTGTGCTGGATTTTGGGTCACTTGTGATTGACTCCACAGTCCTCACCTGGTAGAACCTCATCTTTCCCATACAGACTTTGCCAGTCGCTTCCTGGATGTCCAGCCTACTGTTTCCAGACACAGGCCACAGCTGTGGTGTCACTCATGTGGCAGTTGATTAGCTCTGCGTCTGATGCTGCCCTCCGACGAATTAACACAAGGAAGAAAGAACTCAGTGTGAACAAGGAGAAATCCTTGCTTCATAGCAGTGACTGTTCAAAAGTAATTAGCTACATATGCTCTGTCTGGATAGAAAAGAAAGTCAGAGGGCTGGGGAGATAGCTTGGCAGCCTAAGTGCCTACCTGGCAAGCACAAGGACCTGGGTTTGATCCCTGATACCACTTGCCATGCTGGCCCTGCACCAAGTTGGCCATGGAAACTGGGTGTGGTGGCACACTCCTGTAATCCCAGTACTGGGGAGGCTGAGACAGGAAGATCACTACAAGTCTGAACTGTGTAACAAGACCCTATATCAAACAAACAAATAAAATCAGAGAACTATGACCATTTGGTGCACTTCTTTTGGGTAAGATAGGGATTGAATGCAGGACCTTTGTACTGAATTGTATCCCAGATCTTCTGCACTTTTTTTAAAATTTTGAGATAGGGGTACACTACATTGCTAAGTTGACCAAAGTGACTTGAATTTACAATCTTACTGCCTCAGCTCACCCTAGTGCTGAAATCCCAAGTGCTGAGCATCACTATGCCTGGCCACACCTGGATGTAATAGCATGGGCAGCCATCCAGTCACAGGGTCCTCTGGAGTGGGGCTGCTGCTCTGACATGCGAACTTTGTCCCTGCCATTGGCCTCACTGCCCTGCATAACTTGCTACTCATGTTTTCCTTTCTACTCTTGAAACTGTGTGTGTGTGTGTGTGTGTGTGTGTGTGTGTGTGTGTGTGTGTATGTGCTAGGCATTTATCTTAGCCTCGTGTCACAGGCTGATTATTTTTGTGCCTTTGATCCAATGGGGCTTCTGTCCTGTTCCCCACTCCTTCATTTTGACTCCAATTTTGTGGGGAAAATAGATTAGAGTAAATTATGAAAATCAGGTTTGTTGGACTGAGTGGATTGAGATGGACACTGAGCAGTGAACACACATATGAAGAAGAAAATGTTATGCATAGACTGGACCCAAGTGATTGGACAGACTCAGACCTCATAAACAGCTGACCTCGAGCCTTCTCTTCTGCCCTCTGCCTGCATCCACCAACACAGACTTGTGTCTCAGTCCTAATTCACAAGCCCACAGAGTATCACCAGGTCGGAGAAGACCTTCCACTTTGAAAATAGACCTTGTATATTCCCAGTCTGTCCATGAAAAATATGGCCTTCGTTTTGTTCAGGCTTATGGCTATAAAATGATAAATGATCACATTAATCTTGGTGCTGTTTCTTTCCCCTGTGGACTTCATGGGCATGGCCAAGGTCGGTGCAACAGTGTGACCTGATTCCTTCCTTTCCTATATAGAGTGTTGATACCACCTATTATATGCACTGCTTTTTCTGTAATCTTCCCAACTTCCAGCTCCCATTATAGCTTTTAGAGTTACAGAATACTAACAAGACAGTAACAAAGGATTTGTGCTTCTTATAACCATGTGTGAACTGATAAACTACACACTGCCCTAATCTTCACTAAAATGGAAATACGCAGACTCTAAGCACGGGTCGTAGTGAGTAAAACACACACTACTTCAAGTTTGAGACTGCTGTGTTCTAGGGCACACTGTGTTCAACATATCTTAGATAATAATAGGGGTTTGCCATGCACCACATTTGCATACCACAGCTGCACACATCAAAATCAGCCAAGTATCCTGATGCTGGGACCCTCACTAATTCTGTGTCCCTTAATGTTTCTGTCCTGGTGATAGTGTAATCTTCCATTGGGAGATCTACTATGCAAGAACTGGGTTCCTAACAAAGTCACCTGTGGAGCTATTACTCCAGGGAGCCACATGAGGAAAAGTCCCCAACCATTCCTGTGTAGCTTTGTGCTTTGAGAATGATTCTGCCACTGCCAGGTAATAAGTGTGTAAGTTTGCATCTATCTCCATAAAAAAAAATGTGCTCTCTAGTGTAATGACTACTGGCCTAAATTTGCATTGGGTAGAAACAAATAAAAAAGAAAAAATTAAAATTTGGTTACTGAGTCACCCTGGACCCTGGCAAGGGCTCAAACTACACACAAATGCATGAACAGCAACAAAAACAAAAACAAAAAAACCCACAAGAATACAAGTGGTTCTACTGGGCACCACCACAACACTCCCTTCCTGAGTAAAAATAAAGACATTTTAAATCTATGCACCCTGAATTATTCTGGATTGCTGTCTGCATTCTCAGTTAAGTCAACATGATGTTGATTACAGGTGGAAGGGAATGAATTCATATGAACAAATAAGTAGAACTCCAAATTTTATTTATCTAAATAAGCTGTGTGTTTGCAAATGCTGACTGTCAGGAGTAGAAAGAGGGATTGGGCCCCGACTAGATTAGGTAATTGGATTTTCCCAGCAGGAGGCTGCGCAAGGCTGCCACAGTATCTCTGGCTTTCTAGTCCTCTAGCAATGCTGTTGGGTGGCTCGTGCGCTCCACTGGTGCTTATTTATGGTGCGCTAACCAGAAAAGTCAGAATTGCCCCTTAGCCCTTCAGTTCTGCTTATTGTTGGGTTCATGGTAAGGTACACAGAAGTAGGGATTCATTTTTTACTTTCCTGGGGAAAGGAATAGAGAGGCACCGTGCTAGTGCCCCGCTCACCCTGCTGCCTTGCACCAGAATATGAAGCATACTGCATGGAGTGAGAAAGCACAAAAACCTCTGTCCCTCCTCTTTCCTATCCCTGGATCCAAGTGCTAAGGGTCTCCAGGAAGATGAAGACAATGCATTGTCTTATTAAGGAAAGAACAGCACTGCTTTGAAACAAATCAAACCATCTTCCCACATACTGTAACATGCTGTAACCTGTGCTTCCCATCAGGTGATGGTATATGATGTGAAGGGAATCCTTTTGTGAGTCCGCGCGTCCACGTACAGCTGTCCCTACAAACTAAGTCATATATACAGTAGCAGCAGAGGCCTGTTCTCCTACGCATTGTAGAGAGCTTTGTCTAATTCTTTGAAGGAAAAAGCAAGAATTTCAGAGGTTCCTAAGCATCAGGTGTCTTAGTGTGCCTTCTTGGCAGTGTATGTTGAAGTTCAAATCCCCAGCAAGGCAGTATGTGGCGAAGGAACCCTTGGGAGGTCACTAGGTGGGAAGGAGATTGTGCAGGTGCTGCCCTCGCAAAAGAGTTAGTGCCTATTAAATAAGTATGGTTGTCTGGAGGGCAAGAAGTGGTCCCCAACCCAACCAAGTGGCCTCCTCCTTCTAGGATTCCAGCATGCAGAACCATGAGAAAATATATTTCTCTTTTTAAGCCACCTGGTTTACTGCATTTTGTTATGTCAACCCATGCAGACTTACACACTTGGTTGCAGAATATCTTAGAAGGGAAATATCTGGAAAAGGTAGAAGCTTGTCTTTCCTTAAAGGAGTCCTATCTTCTGCGGCTGAGACTTCGAGGTACTGCTGGTGGGTAGAATATTCAGAAAAAAATAACAATCAAGAAGATATCAAAAAGTCCATCCCAATGTGTTAGGATCACTCACAGGACCTTCCATGCCTCATTCCTCACTTCCATTGATATAAAAGTAGCAGTTGTGGAAATACAGATACTACATGGGCAGTAGGTCAGTGACCTGGAGCATCCAGAGGCAGGTTGACTGTGTGGCTGCTGTGTCCCATCAGTTGAGGCCATGGGGGTAGGAAAATGTCAAGCACAGGCTGAGGCAGCCAGGGAAACATTGGGACAACAGGAAGGGGGTGAGCTGGAGGTTGCAGGACAGGTGTTGTCCGTGGGCTTGTCGCTGATGCCGGTTGTGTTTGGCTTCCAGGGAGGCCATCTGTGTCTGGCCGTCTGGTCGAAAAAACAGAAAACAACGAAGTTAAGGAAAATATTATTTTATGATGGGGAGATAATGACCATAGTGAGTAAACACTCAAACATCATCTTTGGATATTGGATTAACCCTCAGTTGCAGTTTCCAGGTGGTGTCATTCAAATGGCCTGACTCGACTGTAGTCCACTGTAGACTTGTTTAGGGTTTGAGTTGCCTCAAGCCAAGCATATCTTGAAGGCATGTGTGGATACATCCAGTACCATCCAGCCAACCAAATGGGACAATATCTTCTAACAAAACACCTGCATTTTGGATTGGCAAGAGATCTGTCCAAATAGAGCTTTTGTAGGTTGTATTACGGAGCTGAACTTCCTCCAGTCCACTTTCTTGTATCCCCCAGTCATGCTTGGGAAATCCTTGCCATAGGAGAAGAGAAGGGTTTCCTGGCAGCTGCTCAGTCCTTTTCCGGCCTCCTGTGCCATGGGGTTAGTGGACACAATGGACTGTAACCCGGTGAAGGAGAAGGGCTGATCAGATTTTGGCTGACTGCAGCAAGGAAATGAAAACATAAATGTCAGCCTCGAATGCACAAAAGCTTTTCAGGTTATTGAAAGGAACAGAAGAGAATGTGTGACCTTCCCATCCTGAGCACAGGAACTCTTGGCATTGGATGTATTCCGGGGAGAAAGCTTCATCACCGATTTTCTTTTGTTAGAATCATGAAGGGCTGCTTCTCCTCTTTTAAGTAGGAGAGTTGCCATTTTATTTGTTGTGAGTTAAAGTAATGGGTGAAGAAAATTCTGCAAATTAACTTCAATGTCTCGTTTTACAATTTCCTTGGGAGCATGTTTTTTATACTGTACTAAATGCTTCAGTGTTTATCACCAGTGAATTTCGTATTTCACATCATTGTATCGCTGCTTTCCCTCTGCACATCCTCACATTTCTCTTGGGTACATCCTTCTCCTGAGACACCTGAAAACTCGGACTGCAAAATGACTTTTGTTACTTTGGTCTTTTCCTCCCACATCATGGGACAAATCTGCCTTACAATCTTTTTCCCAGGCCCTCTATTGTTAGGATTTTGGGCCATCAGAGACCATCTCTACCTCTTTCCTTCCTAGATTCACAGACTCTGCACTCTCAAGTGCCTGCTTCCACAGGCTGAACATGGAGCCACCGGTAGGGAGTACCCCCTTCCTGGGAAGATACACACCTGTGGTGTTTTTGCCCACAGCATGCATTTCTGACACTGCCTTTGCTTTCTTTCTGCCTAACACGGCTGATATCAAAGCCTTATTTTCATAAGCCCTGTTCTCCTGCATCCAAAATGCTAAACACCATCCACCCTTGCCGGGAGCCTCTGCAGTAAGTAGGTGGCAAGTATTTTCAGCCCGTTCTATTGAAGCAGAGGCAGAATCCACCACAAACACATACACATAATCACACACACACACACACACACACACACACACACACACACACACACACAGATCCCCTAGGAAGCAGAGCAGT
>PVKA01000586.1:153287-191247 GCA_004027165.1 Ctenomys sociabilis | reverse complement strand
AGTGCTAAGTTATTTAACAGAAAGCCTGACACTACCACAGAGTCCTTTCATAAGATCAGGTAAGAGCCCTCTAGAAACACAAAAGATATCAGCTCCGAGGTTTCTAGTAGTATTCACCGCAGCTCTTCACGGTCATAGAGAGTGGGATGGGTTCTTCCAAAGCACACTGGGATATCCAGAGCGCAAAGGTCCCAACGTGCCGCAGCATTACTCCTGTTTTATGTTTGGGCAGTGGACACAGAGCGCCACTAGGAGAACAACCAAAACTGGATAGTCTTGAATTAGAGGCCAGCTCCAGCATATCCCTGACCTGCAGTCTCAAACAAGTTTCTTAATCTCTGCATCCCAGTTTCCCTAAGAGTGAAGTGGAGATAATTACCCCTACTCTAATAGCATTGCAAATACTTAAGAACCAACACTGACATGTAAGATATTGTAAAGCACACGGGAACAGTAGTAGACAAAAAGGATATACTATGCAAAGGCTAATTATAATATTTTCCATCAAAAAGGGATATGCTGAAAAAGATCACTTTTTCAAAAAAAAAAAAAAAAATCACCACAACTACAAACGGTGTCAATCAAGTTGTGGATAATTTGATGCAGCTTTTTCATATGAAAAATACAACACATGGTTGCTTTTTTCCCTGCGTCTCCTCATTTTTCACCGTGACCTCTGGAGGAAGCTTCGCAGAGCCAACGTAGAGCTCCACAAGCACGGCACCATCTCCAGAGTGGGAAGCTTCCCTGGATTATCTCCTCTCACTCTGGGCAACTGAGGAAACTTCTTTACTTGAAAGCCTCGTTGCTGGCACAACTTTCAAAGTCGAAAGCTGCCCTGAGGAAAGCCAAGCCCAGGCTTTACAGAGGACTATAAGAAAGATTCCCCACCGCGCCAGACTGCCTCTCCAGGCCCTGTACCAAGCGCCTGCAGGTCGCCTCCAGAGCCCTTTCCATAGAGGGTCGTCCACTGAGTGAGGACACTGGCGTCCCTGCAGCGCTACCCGTCCCTGCCTAGGGGCAGGCTTGGTTCTACTGGCCTGTGTGGCGTCCAGGGCGCTGCTCCCCACCTAGTTGAGTGTTTTCTCAGCCTTGGCCACAAGGTGCTCGGTGCATCTCGTGGTCGCCACCAGGGGGCGAAAAACACCCCACCCTCCTCTGTCCAATGAGCCCAGCTTCCTGCCCAGCACACAGCAGCAAGGAGAAGCCAGGCTAAAGGCCCCACGCGCAGTTAACTGGCAATGGTCAGCGGCGTCCCCAGAATCACCTAGGCTCCGCCCTGAGGTCTTCACGGCCCAAGCTCCTCTCTGGGACACTGAGGACGACAACCCCCGTGGAATTCTGGAGAATCATGGGCTGAGTTTCGAAATCCTCATGACTACAAAGCACAGAAGTGTTTGCCCAGACTTCTGCCCTTATCCGGATTCTCATTTCTCCCACGAGTTAAAGAAGTGACCTCAACTTTCACTTTAAACAACAACAATATAAAAGAAACTACATTCTCAGTCAGCACAAAGTTTTCCTGTCAGACAGCAACTGGCTGAGGCAGAGGCTAAGCAGATAACTCCTGGCTAGGAAGGAGCTCAACCCACCACACCCTCAGGACTTGAAACTCTTGAGTTCAGAGGTCGCAGAGAACTTGGAAACCAGCGCAGGGCCCAATCATCCAAGTTTACCACACATGGCAGAAACTGCAAATGCGAACCCTGGAAACGTCAAAGGTGTGAATTCCCATGCAGCTGAAAGGTCACCCGGGGCTACTGTCCGGCTTGTCAGGACAAGCCACAGCGCCCTCCCCCGCTCGGGGTGCTGGCGCTCAGCCTCCAGGGCTACACAGGCAGGGCTGGCATCAGATGCACCTTCCTTTCGCATCCCAAACCAGCATCTTTCACCAGGCAGGCAGCTTCCTAAGGGAAACGCCAAGTCCTTCTGCTGCCCATGAAAGCCACCCCGTCTTCCAACACCTCTACCCGTGCTGCCCATCTCCACGAGCCCCTCACCCACAGACTCATTGCAGATTAAGTTCAAGACAGAAAAGTAGTGAGGACCGTTGCAGAGAGCCCGAGAAGTTCGGTAAGGAAGAAATGTTTTAGTGAGCATCAGTGAGGCTGATGGCTTTATATAGTTTGCTTCATTTCATCTCCATACCACCACTGAAGGACAGGGAGATTTAGTAACTTGTCCACCGCACCGGACAGCGTCCCCGAGCCCTGCACCAAGCGCCTGCAGGTCGCCTCTGGAGTCCCTTCCATTGAAGGTCGTCCACTGTGTGAGGACACCAGCACTCCCTGCTGCCTGCGGTGCTACCCGCCCCTGCCTAAGGGCAGGCTCATTTCAACTGCCCTGAGTGGAGTCCGGTGAGCTCTTCCTGGTCAAATAACCAGGAAGAGACAGATCAGAGATGAGAAACCATGCATCTTATAACCCAGAGTTCTCTCTGTTCACTACCACAGCATTTCTCTAGCGCTGAGTTCAGTAGGCACACGGGTCTGGGATAGTGCGTGTATATTCAGCACACCCAGCAGGGGACAGTATACAATTTACCTATTCAACACACTCCAAGTAGTTATCATGCACAGTGTTTATTTTGTTGAGGATTGACCCTAACTCCTTTTACATGCTAACCACCCGTAGTATGGTCTTTAGGACTGTCCCCTCACAGATAGTTGCTATACTTACAGGGCAATGGAAGGTGAAGTGAGGAGCTACTGGTGAAAATAAGCCCAACTTTAGAAGACCCAACAGAGTGTTAACTAAAGCATCACATCCATGGTCTAATGCCAAAAAGAAACAAATGCTTTTTCTTTCTGTCCCCTTAAGAATCTTGATTTCCCAGTGCCCAACAAAGGAACACTCAGTAATCAGTCAACATTCACAGTGTATGCATTGTTATTTTTCTTTGGAAGTTGCTAAATGAACATAATCATCAGGGCAAACCTTCAGTTTCTGAAGGGTTAGCTTCAGGATGCCACCACCACCTGTCACCTCTGAGTCCTCCTTGGGAGACTGGAAACTACCAATCTCTGAAAGACAAGGTGGTGAAGCCTGGGGATGACAGGATGAGATCCGATCTCCCCTCGCAAGCAACATCTGGCCATGAATTGTCTTTGTGGTGGCAAGCTTCACCAGCCCACTTCCTAGAGAGGAACAGAAGTCTACTTATACATGGTAGCTTTAGACTGAAATCTTCTTTTGGTCAAATTTAAGAAATCACAGTGGCTGGGGAGATGGCTCAGTGGAATAAGCACTTCTCTGGCAAATGCAAGGTCCTGAGTTCAATCCCCAGTTCCGAAAAAAAAAAGAAAAGAAATCACAGTGAATGCATACTCTCTCACAGTGAATGGTGGTGCACAGCCTCCAGCCTCTTCCTCAGTTCCAGCTCTTGAAAGAATTACACAATTCCTTCTCACAATATCCCTGAAAAATAGCATCCCTGGAAAGGTCATTCTTCCTACAGCATCCGGGATCCTGACACCTCTAGCTGTCAAATTTTCATTCTAAATTTTAATTTATTAATTTATTTTCATTTTAAGGAAGGGTCCATAGGGTACTCAGGGTGTCACTACTAGATTAGACTAGTAGTGATCTCCCTGTTTACAGCCTCCCGAGAGCTGGGATTACAGGCACACGCCACCATGCCCAGTCTCAATCAATATCTCAGCGTGCCCTGGGGGTGGGGCCCACACAGCAGGCCCGGGGATCAAATCCCAAGCCCCTGTGCCTGCTTGCAGGTGCTTTAACCTGCTGAACTATTTGGCCAGCCCTCTAAATTTTAACATGATAAAGTTTGAGTATTTAAATCAGTTTGTCTGCTGGTGCTGGACCCACCCCCAGGGGCAGGCTGAGGTGGCAACTGAGTCTGGGCATGGTGGCGCACACCCGTAAACCCAGCTTGGGAGGCTGAAAACAGGAGAATCACTATGAGTCCAATCTACATAGTGAGACCCTGTAGATCCTGGACTAAATATAGACAATAAATAAAATCAGTTTGTCATCTAGCTGAAGAAGACTAGCTCTGCTCTAACTAGTTACATGAATGTAAATCAAGTCTAATACTATCAACAGCAATAGACATACAAGGGCTTCAGTCAAACAGCCCCTTTATAATATTCATCACAAAATCCACATAAATTTCCTGACCCAATAAACATGAAAAGATTTGTAAGGGAATCATAGATAACCTGCACTAATAATTTAGTCATAACACTAATATTTTCATTGTCTTGTATTGTCTAAAGTGGTACAGTCCATGCAAACAAAACTACTACTCAACTAAATACATGCCCATGTTCTTCCAATAGAAAACACATACATATCTGATATGCACAAAGAATGGCAGCTTTTTACCCTCATCACAGGTCATCCAACCACACATCTATTTTCCAAATGCACAACAGTTCATGTTTAAAGAGTTAAACCTGGGGATGGGGAAATACCTTAGCAGTCTAAGTGCCTGCCTGGCAAGTGCAAGGATATGAATTCAATCCCCAGTACTGCAAGCTATGCTACCCCCCCACCCCATCCCAGAACCACAGGCTGGCCCCAAAACCAGACATGATGGCATGAACCTATAATGCCAGCACTGGGGAGGCTGAGACAGGAGGATCACTACGCGTGTGAACTACATAATGCGACCCTATGACAAATATTAAAAAAAAAAAAAAAGAATTAAGCCTGATAACAATTTAGATAGTAAAGCAACTGATGGGTTACAAACATTTTCAAACAATGAAATGAATCAATGACACAACATTATTTCAAACAAATGCTATTTTCCTTATGTACTTTTCCCCAAGATGTAATACAAATAAAATATTCAAAGGTATAAATACGCATCTTGAAAAATCACACAGAGGTTATAAATCAATGACACAACATTATGAAGCTGTGTAGCATTTTGCACTCCTCTCAAAAAGAAAAAAACTTGTCACAGTATGATTTCATGAGCTGAACAACATACAGAACAATCTAAAAGATTCATAAGGCACCAAATAATTTTATGGACCTGCATGATATCAGTAAGTTTTCCTTAAATCTCTCAACTTGTAAATTTACATCAGTGATATCATTTATTTGACACAAAAATGCTGAGTCATTTTTAAATGATGCTGGCTGAATGCAAAATACTACGGAACCATTTTACATTTCCATATTACACATTGGGTTCAGGTTCTTGGATGACTGAAACTTCTTATATTATTACACAAAAAAAAAAAAAAATGACAACTTCATGGATTTGTTAATTTAGTCTGCTAATAAAAAGTGAGAGGAAGACAAGGCCAGACATGCAAGGAGGAGAGAAGTGGATGACCCCAAACGGTCTCACTCAGTCTGAGCACACTCACGCGCTCTTGCTAAGCCAGTCCTTTATAAGGGCTATGCCGCTGCTGGTTCCAGCCCTTATCAAAAGATGAAGGGAACAGAAACTTGGGGTAGGAAGATATGGAATCATGGAGATTAGGGCTTCCACCATCTCCACTGAAAGATCTAGCCCAACCCGATAGGAATTCTGTGCACTTCGATATTCTGCTACCTAAGCTGCTTTCATTTAATATAATTCAAGCTTCATTTTTTTTCCCAAGATGCTCAGATTATTATAATTTCAGGTGGAAATCTGAAATGTGGTTCTCCGTGGACATTAAAATTTTACTGGCCAAGAGTTCACAGAACAAAGTTTCATGGGACATTTTTATTTCACTACTACAAATTAAGATCTATAGGAACTTCAGGCCAAACAGGTATTTCCCAGGCCATGGACCAAGAAGCACATAGAGGCGTGGGAACTGTCCCCCAAGGACAACTAACCATAGGGCCCTACTTGCTTCCTGCTGCCTGTAATTGCAGCTCTCTCCCACCGCCAGGTTCCTGGGCCCGAAGGCTCCTCAGGGGCAACACTAATTCCAGCCAGCAGCCCTGACTTCCGGTGACTGCTGCCTGAGGCCTGCTTCACCATGGGGTTTTTCCAGTCCTTGTCCCTAGCTGCAGGCCACCCCTATTGCCTGGAGTTTCTGGTTAGTATGGTCATGGGGGCGGGGACTAGCAGCCCTCAGCACTAAGGCAGCCAGCACCACTGTCTCTTCCTTCTCCAGTTGAGCTCCTCTTCCCAGCCTCAGCCCATTGTTCTGCTTGACCTTGGAGCCAAGAGACCCTCTCCTTCCTCAAAGGCAGTTCTAGCTGTGTTCAACAGGGGAAGTAGGCCGGCTGAGCATTCCTGTCAAGTTTGCTTTTACATTGTGAAGTGTTTCTCTTTACAAAATGTGTTTCCTTCCTTCTCTCCTAAAAGATGAGCTGTATAGGGAGTGATGCTTGCCCAAATAGTCTCCTTCTGAGGACTGTCCCACTGTACCCAGGGTCCCCAGTAACCCAGGGTACAAGCTTTTTTCCCCCTTCTGCAGCCTCCCTGCCTGGGCCTAAACTATTGGCCCAACTGTGGAGAAATGATAGAAGGTCAAGCACCAAAGACGCACAGCATTTTGGGGGTCAAGTGTTAAAGCATCCAGAGAGCTCCACCTGGTCAAGGGGAGCACCAGGGTGTCCTCTTAGGGGAGTACCAGGGTGTCCTCTTAGGGGAGCACCAGGGTGTCCTCTTAGGGGAGCAGGAACACTGAAGTGGACACAGACGTCTATATTTGCTGAGACTTGCAATTTGTGGCAACAGGACATTCATGGCACACAGGGACACCTTGGCCTGGAAATTCGTTATTTATGAACCAGGTCTAGGATAAGGACAAAGAATAATCCAGTCCCCCATACTTCCAACCTCCTGACAGATTCCAACTTGTGTTACCTAAAAACAGAGAAACTCCTAAAAGAGTTTCAGTGGCTGGATCACTTGGCAAATATTTACAGACTAAGAAAATCCAAATGGTGTGAGAGACGCAAGATTCTAAGATAGTTAAGACAGTTACACAGGCCAGCTTGCCAGCCAACCAGCCCTCACTCACCACCTTCTTAAAGGTGCTCAGTGACTTAATCAAAAGCATGCTTGAAGCAAACACCAGCCAGCTCAGTTTATTTTGAGATTGTTGGGTCTGTGGGAAGCCTGGACTTTAAAAGGCCCTGCAGTCCCCAAAGTGTATGAGTGAGTGACTTTATCAGACAAAAAGGAGCTGTTTATTTGCCACAGCAAAAATTCCTAAATCTCACAGCCAAAGAGCAGGCCCCGTTAAGATGCTGCTGTTAAGTTCTCATGGAACAGAAAGAGTAGCAAAGCCACCAGGACGGCTGGAAGAGAACTGCAGATCACAGGACACTAAAAATATTTGATTTTTGTCAGCCTTTTCAGAAAAATACAATGGTAGCAGTGATGAAAGGGGGTGCCTTCAAGGAGAATCCAAGTCCTGCCTGAGCCTGCAGCTTCCTTTTGCATTTGAATTGAGCTTCCAGTTCTCAAATGCTTCCCAAAGGAGAGAGAAAAGGCTACAGCCCTGGGCCTCCTGCGGCACTCCTGCTATAGAAACCCAACTTGCCCGTTGGCCCTGTACCCCTCACCACGCCACAGATACTCAGGCTACTGGAGGAACCCATCCCAGGAGATGTCCTCCCCGAGGACCCATGGCCACCCAGACAGGAACCCGGTCGCTGCACTTACTCTGCACCCTCCAACAGAATGAAAATAAGGAAGGTCCCCATCAAAGCTGAACTGAAAACAAGCTGTGTGATCTGGGTCCAGTTGGTCTACGTACTTGAGTCTTTTCTTCCTTAGGATGGAGATGAAATCCTCACATGATAAGGATTACAAAATTCTGTTTGAAAAGAGTCTGGAACACCCAGACTGTTCAGTAAATACTTATTTTTCTATTCCTCTGTGATAGAATTTGTTCCAGTTACCAAATAACAGACCACAAAACACCTCAAAACTACATAAACTTATTTACTAAGTGCAGAATTTGGTACGGCTGCTAGTTCTTTGCAGCAAATAGTATCCAGATACTATTTGCCAGGTTAAGATGATTTCCCAAAGTGTCTTACTACCTATGAATAGTTTAGAACCCAGGTATGCATAGCCTTCTCTAAATCCTGAAGGATGAAAATAATCCCAGACAGGACCAGACAGTCAAATGTTTTGTTGTACTTTAACTCACTATGTATATACTTCCAAACATCACCTTCCTTAAATAGAATCTGGGAACTAAAAGTATTTCTACACATGGGACAGGGCTGAGGGCTTCAGAAGACATAGATTATGCCTCAGTTCCAAGCCTGCCACTGAATTATAGAGCAGCTTATCCTTCAGTACTTCTGTTTCTTCATCCATGAAATGAGGACACCACCCCACTGGCTAGGCTATGTGGATTAAAGGTAGTGAAAGACTCTCCCAGCTTAATGGCAACTGTCCTCACCTGAAGGTTCTGCTGAGAAAAAATGAGATTCTTCAATTCTTTTTAAAGCAAAAATATATAAACACATTGACCTAGGGTAAAAACCAGCTTTCTAAAGCAAAATGCAACAAACTCCAATCTATTATGAACAAGCTATCTTATTAGAATGTGAAGTGCTTGTGATTCTGCTAACCGAGGACCCAAAAAGTAGCAAGACGGAGCTGTTTCTAGGCAACAGCTGGACATGCATCCCCTGTGCCAACACTACATGTTTTTGAATATGTTTCTACCATACTAAAAATGTCACTTGTTATGGATCCACCACATTTGTATTTAAAATGTCATACTGCATATTCTGGGGTATAGATTTTCCCTATTTAAAAAAAAAATCAGCTATGCACACATGTGAGGACTGCCTACATCCTCAGCTTTCCTCGAGGCTGAAGTAGAAGGATCATAAGTGAGAGTCTAGCCGGGGATATTTAGTGAAACCACCATCCCTAAATAAAAACTAGGAGAGGGCTATTGGTGTCGCTTAGTGCAAAGACTCTGAGATCAACTGCCAATAACACAAATTTTTGAGACAAGTAAAAAAGGTTTCATTGGAAAACTTTTTACTAAAAGAGCCCCAAATATCTCAATATTTCCCAGGTATACAATGTCCAACATTTTACCATTTATGACAAGACAACAGCAGTTTGGGATTTCACAATTATATTGCCCAACTGTTGGTAATAAATGTTTCCCTCAAAGTAAGGGCTTCTAAGTCAAATAAATTTGCAACATACTGCTTTGCCACCAAGTCTTCATCTGTCTTTTCTGACTCCAAGTACTGCCTAGGATTGTCTATGTGATGAGACAGCCTGCAGGATCGTTGAAACCCACATACTAACCTACAAAACCCTTTACAATGGCAACACTTAATGACAGTGTTTCACACACAAGCTGTGAAATAAAGACCCAACCCACACTAATCTATGGAATAAATTTTATTTTAACTAGGTTAGCAAAGTGTTAGTCTCTCCTAAAATCATAAATAGCTCATAGAATGAGGTTCACATTCCAAGTCAGGGCCTGGACTCTGCTTCAAAAGGGGTGCAAAAGAAAATCTTCTTTCCTTGCATGTTAAATGGGATTGACCTGATTTCCAAACTGTAGAACAGAGAAGAGGAACATGGGAAAAAGTGTATTTCCCTCAATGACGCTAAAATCGCAGAGATTACTTGCATAGGAACAAGCACACCAGTGTCTCTACAAATATGTGATTTAAATGTATGCATCAAGTTCCCAGAAAACACCAGGAGCCCACAAAGTATTTTCTTTCCCCTAATTTAGGACAGGGCGCACGGGTGTTCAGGTGATCCTCCTGTTTTCAGCCTCGCAAGCGCTGGGATTACCGGCTTCACCACCACACCCAGTCTCAGTCACAGTGTCAGCACGACCCGGGGGCAGGGCTGGTACTGCACGCTGGGGATCAATCCCAGCCACTGAGCTCCGTCAAAGCTTTAGTCTGCTGGGCTATCAGGCCAGCCCATCACAAAGTATATTTAAGCAAACATAATTTCTCTTTTCATTGTTTTTTTAAACTTTATTTTATTTTCTGTATTTGAAGCAAGGGTCTACAGGGTGTTCAGGGTCTCACTACTAGAACAGACTCCTAGTGATCCTCTTATTTACAGCCTCCCAAGCGTTGGGATTACAGTCGCTCCACCACTCAGTCTCGACTGCTGTCTCAGCACACCCACTGATAGGCCCTTTTTCCTTTACTTTAAAGGACCCCCCCCCCACTTCAGACGGCTTCCTAGTTAACGCTGTTTTTCTATGTTTGAAGGAAGTATAGCAAGGAGCCACCAGGGATTAATAGTAAATACAATCAAGCAAAAATAGCTGAGCTGGAAACAAAGGACATCCTGGTGCGATGCTATGGAGGGAAGTACTACGCAGGGATCAAAGCGTCTAGGTGACTGCGAAATACAACTCCCAGAGAAAACACACTAAGGAACTCCGGCCTATTAAGTTTGACATGGCTTCTGAGATGCTGTGCTTGTATAATACAAGACCTCGAAACTATGATGGGCTCCCAGGTACGGCCTCTACGTCCAACAGTCCCGCAGAGGAAATAGCACTGGGTGTAAGCGAAGGGGGCCACTTCAAAGACTTGGCCGCTGGCAAATTCAGGGAACGCCTCAATTTATAGTACAATGAGCAAAAAAAAAAAAAAAAAAAAAGAAAGAACAAGAATATAAGGTTTTGGGAGACCTTAACCTTATGCTAGTTTGTCACGTTTTCTAAAGTCATTTCCCAGGATCGTTTTTCTCAAACTCAAATTGGCCCTTGTGCCTAACATCAATTTTTAAATTTTAATTTGATCTGAAATTGTCTCATTGCTATTTGTTCTTCAATAAAATTATGGGGAATAAATTTTTTTTTAATTTAGGGCCAGGGAGATGGTTCAGTAGAATAAACATTTCCCTGGCAAACGCAAGGACCTGAGTTCAATTCCCGATTCTATAGAAAAAAAAAGAAAAGGGGAGTGGGGTGGGGAGATGGCTTAGTGGAATAAGCGCTTCTCTGGCAAGTGCAAGGGCCTGAGTTCAATCCCTGGTTCCACCAAAAAAAAAAAATTTAAATTTAGAATTTTGGGGGTGGCAGGGAGTAATTTTGAGAATTAAGCATAATCTTTTGGTAGAAAAAAAAATGATCTACAGGTAAACAATTCTGCAGACAACAAAATCCCAGTCCTCCCCAACTATCAAATATTATCCAATTCACAAATATAGATAGTTTAAGGTGTTCATGTTCCTAAAGGCAAAATTCTCCCATAAAAGACTTAAGGTCTGAGGATAAATTCACACAGGAAGTGCATGCACTCTACTATTGGGGAATATTGAAGCTAAGTTACACAGGACAAAGATTTTCTGTTGAAAAATAATTGGTAGTAAGATCAGGAAAAGCAGGCAGAGCAAGAGACTGGAATGCCAACTGAGCAGCTTGCCACCAAAGACATTGCCATCTACTCCTTCTCTTTCCTGCGTGCTTGGGACAGACCTTCAGGGAGGGGTGAATCCTGTTCACCAGGATCATGACTCTATCCTGTGGCTGGCGGGCCCAGGGAGCCCAGCTGTGTGGCACCGGCTGACTTCTGAGGCCAGGTCAGAAGAGGCCTGGTTTGTAGGTGCCACCCAGCTTCTTGAGAGGCTGGCTTTGCAGCAGGAGGGTAAGAAGTGTGCCAGTGTCTGACACCACCAAGCTCTGCAAAGGCCCACCGGCCACATGGAGACACTGCAGGAAGGTAAGGAGATGCCACCAAGCAGGGATGCCAGCTGTGCCCATCCAGACGCCTCTGACAGACTGCTTCAGCCCATCCAGCATGAGGGCCCCCAAAAGAACTTAAATGTGACCGACCCCCAGAATCACAACAGAAACTATCACTTTCAGTCACCAAGTTCTAGGGTGGTAGATGGCACTCCCATGGATTCTTGGGGGCACCACCTCCTCTTTCATGACAGGGATCACAAAACAGGGACCTGGGAAAGGTCCAACCTACAGAAGGATGTCTTGGAATTTTGAAAACTGTAACTAATATTTCCAATCAATATCCAATTTGTTTTTTAGGCCTGCACTTTTTGGACATCCATTTACCTCATTTATTATACTATCTGCCAATCTGCTATTGATACTAAAGTTTATGATGTTGCTCGAAAATCTGGCAAGCAGGGATTAATCCATCCACAGAGTTTCCTGCATATACACAGAGGACTGTGTGTTTATACCATAACACAGAATAATTTACACATTCTATAATCCAAAAAAACTTCAATCTGGAAATACCCCAGATTTAATAACTGAGATTAACACCACTATAACGATGATGAAAAAGTTGTAGTTTTTATTTGATAGCCTAGTGGGCAGATCATTATAAATCCATTTTCAAGGATAAAAAATTATCAATGTTTTGACAATTAAAATATCACATAGGTTTACTCCTACCTTAACCCAAAAATCCTCCATCAGGTGACAACCACAGCATTGGCTGTGTTACTCCAATGACGGGAAATTAACAGGTACATACCTGGTAACTCTAGTACAAAAACATTAATTATAGAACACGTTCATCAAGTTACATGCTTCTAGACCACCTATAAATAGCCCATGTTCCTAGCCACTTCCAGGAGCCAATTATCTTGGCCAAGCTGCATCTCAATTACTCAACAAATTATTTTAAAATTCTATATCACAGAAAGGGAGCCATGCCAGGCTGTCTTAAATATGAAGCTAAGAAAGTTGCTTTAGAATCCATTCGGATGTTATTATAAACTTCTTAAGAGCAGAAATTCTTATATTTGTTTTGTTCCTAGGTTTATCATTTGTAATAAGGACCTTCACAGTTGTTTAACTAAGACACATTAAAATTGTTAATAATTTAAAATTTTAGGTATTGCATATTTACATATCTTTGTAAACATTTGAGTTATCCAAATTTCATCATAGGTAGAATTTTAATTTTATGCCATTTATCAATAATATATAATATCTATTTTTTTCAGATATATAGTATCTGACATTCATTAACATTAATTTTGTAATTTCTTTTTTCAGACCCAGGGATTGAACTCAGGTCCTTGTGCTTGCCAGGCAAGTGCTTATTCTATTGAGCTATGTCCCCAGCCCATCATTAACATTTAGAGATACACCAGATCTCTAATGGCAAACCAGGCCAATTTTAAAATTACTGTTCTTGTGAATCCAGAGATTTTTCTACACAGTTCTAGCTTTATAACAGCATAGTGTTAATGCGTTCTTTGCTTTACTAAATTAATTACATATATAAATTCTAACCTTAGTCAACTAAGTCACAAGAATATATGTCAATTTCCATGTCTGTAGACCTTCCAAAGGCAGTGACAAATATCGACAACGCACATCTCTGACAGAAGATGGGCACATGTTCTGGAAATGTGGAAAGAGATATTTATGAGTCCACAAAATTCCTCACATATCTTCTGAAGGACAGTACACTGCAATCAGCACTACAGGGCCAACAAAGGAAAAAAAAAAAAAAAAACTTTTACTTCACAAAAAGTTCTGAGAGGGGGAAAAAAAAACACTAAATAGCTGCCCTCAATTTATTTTAAGATTTTATTTGGGTTTAAAAGTTTATTTCAGAATACATTTTTCTATAGCAACAATGTCAAAAAAAATAAGTGACTATTTGAGTTTTTGGGCTAATGAAAATAATTCACAGCACCTGATATAGCAGAAATGGATGAAGGGGATGGTGTGTGGGACTGAGGAAACTGTTTGTCTGCACCCCGTGCTCACAGTCTCAGGTTAGCTCTGCTTCACGATACAGTGCTTGTGGGCTATGGGATCAACAACTGTCCAAGAAGTAGCTGAATATATATATATATATATATATATATATATATATATATATATATATATATTTTAGCAGAACCAGGGATTGAACTCAGGCCCTTGTGCTTGCCAGGGAAGCACTTGCTCTACTGAGCCATATCCCCTGCCCCAAGCTGAATATATTCTAAGAGCAACATAAGTATAAGTTAGACTTTTCTCAAGCACTTTAGCCACAGTCAAATATTACCACTTTTACCTGCAAGTATTCATCTAACCCCAAAGTCACTTTGGTCTCTGAGGAAAGGGAGCAAATACCTTCTTGGTCTATACCAGACAACTTTTTCTTTATTAAAGCTACCACATGACTTACAAATTTGCATGCATCCAGCTAAAACACAAGATGCATTCAAAACAGTCACTTAGGCTTCAGTTCACTACCTCTAAAATTCTTTAAAAAAAAAAACAAAAAACCTTTTTTTAGTATTCAGAATGACTTATTTCAGGTTTATTAAAATAAAGAAGCAGACTATTATTATAAAGAAAAATCCACTTTCTGCACCATGTACAAGTTTAATCTCAAAAGTGCTTTTCAGCAGCATTTCCAAGTTCCTTCAGTCCCAGAGAGTAGCCTCGGATTGCCTTTCTCTGTCATAGAAGATGCTTCGTCCTCCAAGTCAAGTGCTCTTCTCAAGATGTGACAGAGGTTAACTCAATTTTCCTAACAGCCCTTGAGTCCAGCATCATTATCCCCAGTTCACAGAAGAAAAAAGAAAGGCTGAACCCTGAGACATTAAATAACTTGGCCCAAAGTCACACAGCTATTAAATGACAGAATCAAGATGCCAACCCAGGCAATCTGGCTCCAAAATCTGGCTCCAAAATCTGCATGCAGTAACCCCAGCTGCTCTCTCGTTCATTCAGTCCACCTTCTACTCCTGCCATAAAAATATGGATCCTAAGTACTGGGAAGGAATACACAAACCCAAGTAAGTGAGAGTTTCTTGAGATTTAAAAACATTGCTTTAAAGGAAGCGTGCAAGCTCAAAGGTCTCACAAGCATACACCTGAGGATGTACAGAAAACCAATAAAATGCTAAGTAAACCGGTAACTTCAGTGTGACAGCACTGGTTAGGGGAAATGTTTGGGCGAAATTTTACAATGTACTGAAAGACTTGTATATACATTTTTATGATTAACCGAGTGAGGCAACAAAGCCATTTTTATGTCAATTCGTACAACAGGAAACCCATGAAGCTATCAGTCTCTGAACATCTTAAGGATAACATATGTTTCCTACAGGCATCCTTTCCCATAGGTCTTACTTCTCTAGAATGACCCACAGGGTCCAAATCCTGTGCTGCCTGGGAAACATACGCTGGTCTGTTCAAAGAGATTAATTTGGCAAATCTGATTACCCATTTTAAAATGCGGAGTAAAGAGATGGGTTGGTTAGCCGCAGTATGGAAAAAGAGGTCACTTCGGAAAAGCCCATCCACACTGAGATGATGAGACCCTAAAGCCAGCAGGGAAGAAACAAAGAGAGCACGGCAGTATGGCTTAAGGGACACACATGACCGTCCCTGAGTGCACACGAGAGGCCTCCTGTCTGTCTGACTCAGACCCTGTGACACGCCTTATCTCCCCTGAAGAAGGTCTGAGCATTCTTTGTGGCCAAAACACAATCAAACACCAGCATACAAGGGCTGTGGTTCCCCAGTCTGTCCACACAGAAGCTTGGATATTCTGTGCATCTGATACAGAAAAGACTCCAGATACAAACACTGCCACAGAGGTTCCACCACTTCCACTTAATTCTTAAACTTGGTCCATCCATAGTGGCAAACAGAGAGGGCAAAGCTTTGCATCCTCAGAGGCAGCTGGCCAGCACCCTTTCAGTTCTTCCCATCCAGTCTCTCCTGCACTCACCTCACCTTCTCAACTTCTTATGCTCAGTCTCATTTTATCAAAACAAAACAAGGAACCCACAAAGTATCATACAGAAGAAAAATTTTTTCAATAGACTATTCTATGTCAAAATGCTTGCATGAAATGGGAGGTTCAGGCCAGGATGGTAAACTCTTAGCGGAGCTTGCTTGGCTGAGGGTCAGCATCACCTTGTGCCTCTGTCTTCCGCCCCTCTCACACAAATGGAGTAGATGCAGTTGACAAGCTGGCTGGGGCCAGCAGCTCGAAGCCCCATCTCTGCAATCCTGAGCTCACCCCCAGGTACACGATTAGGGCAGGAAGGCAAGGAAAGAGCCTCCTCAGCACCTTGAGGCAGAACCAAGTCAAAAAAAGAGGCAGCCAACAGGAGGGAGAACTCACATTTGCGGATCAGCAGCACCCAGGCAACTTCCACTTCCACCAAGGACAGCCTTGGCCTCGAGGACGCTGGGAACTCTCTCCAGTGGGTGCGGCAGATCCATATTTACACCAAGGCAGAGAGTCAAGAGGCCAAATACCACCTGTCCTGGTGGTCGGTCCAATTATGAGACACCGTATACACCTAGCCGCCCTGCTGCCCTGCAGCAATCCTGTGCCTCCAACCACATCCACTGACTGCTACACATCCACTTAGATCCAACGCTAATAGAACTGGAGGTACTAAAAGAGCAGTGAGGAATTAGGCAGGCCCTTCTGGAACACAAGGGAGAGGACGGTACAGCTGCAAGCAAAGAAGGCGCAGGTTTGCTTTGGAAAACAAGGCAAATCTTCAGCACGTTTTTTGACTTTGAGTGTGTGTGGGTGTCTTGTGATTTCTAAATCCTTACATGTGAAAAGCCTAAGTCTATGATAATTTGAACAAGCTCACACAACTCACAGCCTCCCAGATGATTCCAGTAAAAAGGCAAATAGCTCATCCCTAAATGAAGGTAAAAATGTCAGACACCTGGTGCCTCCTTGAGTAATGCAAGAGGAAATTATAGAGAAAACATCTAAACTGCACTGTTAAAAAAAAAAGGAATCTAAAAAAGGTTTTTATGTGCCATGAAATTGAGAAAACAACTTAGACAGACAGGTGAAAAAAGAACAAGCAGCACTGTGGCGCACTGAGCCCTATAAAATTAAAATGAGAATCTGTGCCTTAGTTAGCTTTAGCCCAAGAACTGAGGCGCAAGCTGGCCTTCCTTCCCCAGAATAATCTCAGATCACACAGGAACTCAGAGGAGCTCGATTAACATAAGCGTTTACAGCGCTATGAGATTCTCATAAAAATGTTGACCTCATGAAAAAAGACAAGTGTGTCCTGATCTTCTGGCCTCCCTCCCTTCCGAAGCTGTTTCCAGCTCACATGTCCAACTCTGGGTTTCAGATCTCGGTCCGCCCACCCTGTCTTACCCCCCAGGAGACTGCTCATTTGCACTGCTACCACTGCAGTTGGGAAACCCTGCTTACAAGACCTTCCCTGCTTGTTGCTCCCCTCCAGCCTCAGGGCCCAGGACCTCTGCCCAGGGCCCCAACACCTCCTCCACCACCTCCTCCACCTGCTGAGTGCTGCTGCTCTTTCTTCAGTTCAACAGTCAACATCACAGCCACAGGGAACTTTCAGAACTGAAGTGCCATCCAATCTTCCTGTGCCCAAAACCCTGCCCCTCATTCAGTCAGTGTCTTTGCATCTAACCATTGGCACAAATGCCATCCCCAAAGACTCAGTAGAGACACCCCCTCCCTTGCCATTTTGCTTTCTCTTCCCCACTCCCTGTGTGCCAAACAGTCTCCTGGCTCCTGGGGGAATCTGGGAATTTGCTCTGTAGGCTCCTCAGAGCTTAAGGCTCCCACACTCCCCACCCTCACTCTGCCTTGGACATTTGCACCACGTATCCGCAGGGCTGGGTCCTTCCACTCTCTTCTCACACGGGAAGTGGTCACTTAGCTCTCCTCCATAATGCCAGAAGCTAGACAGCTGGCTGGCACTCAGCAAGACCTTGAGGATTAGACGAGAAGGACCAAGGGCCTGAATGGCTATGCTTATAGCACCCAGGGACACTTGACACATGGAAAGCTCTGGAACTGAGATAAAGGTATGGAGAGGGCAGATTTTCCCTCCACATGCTGGGTGGTGGTTCTTAGAGGTGGAAGAGAGAAGGTGGAGGCAGGAGGAAGACCAGCTGCTGGGAAAGAATCCACCCGCCCCAGTGCTGCCAAGAAAGTCCGGGTTTGTGAACTCTAGGCTGATCATCCGCCCCAGGTAAGCCTTCCATGGGCAGCCATTCCTAGTTCTGAGCACAGCAGTTGCTGTGGATCAAAAGAACATTTCCAAGGTCTTTCAGACTTCAAAGGCCTCAACTCTGGCCAATTTCAAATGTGTCATTCTTAGTTACGCTCATGGATCGTTCCCACGCACCTTAACGCATGGCAGAACGATATGGATACAACTGCTCCTGATCCAAGCAAGAGTAGCCTTTCTCGACCTAGATTTAAGGAAAGAATCAGATAGTCCACAGTGCTCCACGAGGTTCATGTGGGTCAACATACTTAACCATCCCAATGAGGTGAGTATCGTTGTTGCAGGCAGCAAGTTAGATAGACTTGTAGGCAGTCAGTCAGGGTCAGGCCCTCAAAGGAAATAACAACAGCCAGATGCTTACAACAGTGGCAAGGAAGGATGCTCCTGCTGTGAGCCAGACCTAAAGACCAAACAAATGCTCACCTCCCTAAAGACTGGCTTCCAGGATTGATCATTACTCAGAAAGAATTACTGTCTGAAGGTCACCAGATAAGGTTCTGTTTTACATTCATGCCCACTTACTACGTGACTCGTGACTTGCTACCCCATTTGGTCCTGGGTACAATCAATTTTATGTGAACAATGGTGCTTGTAATCCCATTGGTTGACCATAGTTTTGTCCCACCCCACATCCACCTAGGCAAGTTCCCATTCTTTCCATCTTAGTCCCACATGGTTTTACACTATAAAAGTCCCTGGAAGAGACAGCTTCCTGGGGGAACTACCAGCTTGGGCCCCCCTCCTCTCCCTCTCTTGGACAGGAGCTTTTCTTTCCCTCAGTAAATATATTCTGCTTATAACCTCTGTTTGTTCCTAAAATTCATTCTTTGGTTTTAGAGAACATGAACTTGTCCGGGTCAGGTTGGGAGATCATTTTTCCCTGTCATTTGTAGGTCACCCACCCAAAATCAGTTTTTCTCCCTGTATTACTATCGTCAAGTTCAATCTACAGCAAGGACCTAATGTCCAAGGTCACACTGCTACATAATAAAGGACGGGGACATGTAGCAGATGGCTACAGGGCATGTGTCACTACAGTATATACCACTCTTGTCCCACCCACCCAGCACAAAGGCCTCCCCATGATGAATGCCACATATCTGTCCAAAGAAGATGTAGCAAGATTGTACTCTCCAACCTATTCAGGTACAAAGTTAAAAGGTGTAATAAGAATGAAAAATATCACTTGACACAATATTAAAATATTTATAAAAATTATAGCCATCGGAGGCTAGGGAGATGGCTCAGTGGAATAAGTACTCCCCTGGCAAGCACAAAGGCCTGAGTTCAATCCCTGGTTCTGCCAAAAAAAAAAAAAAAAAAAAAAAAAGGTATAGCAATCAGAATAATTTTCCTTTAAATGAGGGCAAAATAGAACAGTAAAAATAGACAAGATGCAGTATTCTTTGAAAAACTACTTTTTAAAAGTAAATATTAAGAAACCTCCTTGGAAAACAAGTAAATAAGGTCTTATAAATATAGCTGCTCATAAAAAAGTGGTTTCCTCTGGAAATTTTTGACTGTGGACAATTTCACCAGAGCAACTAATGTTAACATGTTTTTTCAAACCCTAATGTTTTGACAACACATTTTATTTTTTCTTAAGAATGAAAACAAGATTCTACAAATATTTGAGAGGCCTTAATCAGGAGTGGGAGGAATTCCTTAAACCTATCATTCAGTGAACATCTTCTGATAAAGGATAATGGAATGGAAGGAATTTTAGACTAACAGATTATTTACAAAATATTAATTATCCATTATACCATTTTTCCAAAGGCCTGAACGATGAAAAAGGACTTAGACAAGGACTAAATATCAAACATTTTCTGTAAGTAACTTAGATCACACACCATTTTATACTTTTTAAATGGCATCATATAGACATACACTTATCTTACTAAATGTTTGCTTAAATAGTTCATATTCTTCAGAAGAGATAAAATCTTGTGATAAGAAAAGTTAGGTTTTATGTTGCCTCTGGCAGTTTTTACCTAGGCAGTATGGAATATAGAGCCTAATTTACCCACCCAAGCCTTTTCTTTGGTTGTCACTTCAGAGAGAGCTTTGCCAAATGGCCTCAGCCACCAACCCCACCCCTTGGAGCACCTTCCAGTACTTGAGCCAACAAAGCAGCCCAAGTAGGTCGTGTCCACCACCCCATCACTGCGCTGCTTCAGAAGCTGGTCACTAGTGCTCTCACCCAGCCCACCAACCACCCCTCCTCTCTGCCTCCCCACCCCATGCTAATTCCAGTGTCCCAACCCTTTCAGAATTTACAGGGTACCTCTCCCCGAGTAACTTCATGCTTATCTGATATTCCACGCTTGAGGAAGAAGCTAGTGAGCCCTGTTCCTTCCTCCTTCCTGACTTTCCTCACTCACAGCACTCAAAGCAGGTTCCTACCTACTCCAACCAGAGAAATTCCTACCCTTGGACTCCAAGTCAACAAGTGGGGACTTGGAGCCAGTATGGGCAAGCAACATGGCCGCCAGCCAGGGAGCCTTTCCTCGCAGATGTGGGGCACGCCCCACCTGGGAGCCACCTTTCCACCTCCCCACCCCCCCACCCCCCCACAATGCCTCTTGGTTCTACCTCAGCTGCTGCTGACTCTGGTGCCCTCCTCTCTTTTGTTCATTGGACCCACAACCAGCTTCCAAACTACAGAACCAGAGAAAACAGGGTAAGGAACTGGATATGCAGCCCAAGGCCAATCCTAGAACCACAGACCTTTCAAGAAATTAAGGAATACTGGGGTCTGAGCCTTCAAGGTCTCAACCCAAGCTTCATCTCAGACCGTCCAGCACCCCTATCCCCCCAAGGTCCCTAAAGAACACGCTGAGCTTGCATAATTCTGGCAACTCCGCCACCATGTAGAAGCCAAGTTATGGCTGGCACAGGGTTGGCGCTGCAGGCTGCTGAGTGCCAAAAGATTACTCATTTATTAGTGTTCTGCAGAAAAATGCATGAAAACGATTTATGATCTTCACAGGGAATACTTCAAACAACAAAAGTAATATGAGGGCATATCCCTAGCACAAGCAGTGATTCCCTTTTAGCTCTGGCAATGAATTCGTTCCGTGGGTGCACATCGGGGATACCACATGGGAAAAGACGATCCAGTGGCCTGTGACCAACCTGGGGTGTTATAGCCACTTCTTTCATTTTTTCCACCTCCTCCACAGTTGGGGATTTTACAACAAAAGAAAGCAAGCATTATTTCAGCTTACAACATGGGCATAAGTCACATTAAGAACAAAGAAGGCTTTATTATCATATTAAGCACAGAGGAGGAAATGCACTTAGTGATAACTAATTTAGTATCCCAGGCTGTGTGTCAGCATTTGCTTTTTACAATCTTCCAGGCCAATATTTGCAATTTATATCTAAGACTGGAGGTAAAAATATTCAGCTAGTGAGAAGGTCACTAAGGGGAGAAAGAAAAAAAAAATCCCTTGAAAAACAGAACAAAGTACACAGATAGAGAGAAAGGCACCCTTTGCGCCTCAGTGGTCCACAGCGCTTTTGCCCTCTGCCTATAAAGTGATTTAACATTAACTACGCTTCCCTCCAGCAGGGAGTTCTAGCTCCTAACCAGCACTCCCTTCAGAAAGCTCCACTGGGAGGGGAAGGAACACATACACACAAAAGAATGTGAAACCTACTGCCACGGGCCAGTGTGTTGGGCATTTTGCCTACGAGGTCTGCTTTCAGTGGAAGGGGAAAAAAAAAAAAAAAAAAAAAAAAAAAAAAAAAAAACAGCAGCAGCTCCACAGTGAGCAGCACGCCCGCTTCTTGGCAGGCTTTCCGGGCGTGCAGTTCCAGTTGCCAGTCCTGAGCCCATTCAAGAATTCCATCTCATAGGAAGCGTTTCAAATATGGTCATCTGATCTTCCCAGCGCCTGCAAAAGCACCTGCTGAGAACCAAGGCGCTCCATCCCGGTGCCTCTGCCCCCTTTCCGTGGGCGCCCTCAGCCTGGGGCCAAGGCAGAGAAAAAGTCCCCACAAACTACACCTAGCGCTGCTGGTGCTGCTGCAGGAGGTGAGGTCTCAGGGGCAGAGGTCATTCTCCTCTCCCCACCCAGTTCCTTGTCACTTTCCCCTGGAGCAGGTAGCAGGTTTGGTTTGGTTTGCTGGCTTGGGAATGCCAGGACTTACCTGGAGGAGGAGGCGGGCTCCTCTCCCTGCTTTGCATGGCTGTCCCCCACGGCCTGGTCCCCCACGGCCTGGTCCTTGCTGCTGGCATGGTAGGCAGTGAGCACAACTCCCTGGGAACTGGAGAGCCAGCTCATGGTGAGAGAAGGGGCATAATTTCTGCGATCCTGACACGGAGGGGAATGGAGTTCCTGTCTCTGGCAAGCAACTTGCTCATTAGCATGGGCGGCTCCTCCCGGGGGCGGGTCTCCCAGCCCGAGCTTCCTGGCTGTTGTGCTAGAAGCTGTGAATGACGGCACTGGTGACGCCAGCCCGAGGGGCCTCAGCTCTGGCAGTGGGGGTCTGGGTGCACCTCCCGGGAATCACGTTGACCCCCGGAAAGCGTTCCACTGAATACTTCGCTCATCAGTGAGCGCACAAACGCGCTGGTCTGCTCGGTGCCTTTCCCCCTTCCTGATTCCCGTTTCCATCTGATAATTTCTGCTACTTCATGTAATGTGAGTAAGGGAGTTTGTTAACCCTGCCCTGCACAGCTTCCACCAACCACAAGGGCAGCCGAGCAACGGCAGCAGCAGCAGCCCCTGGGGCGATATGATCCGCGAGAAGGGCTCTGCCGCTGCTAGCAACCCCACTCCCCCACGACCGTGTGTTCAGGAATGTCTTCCTTCACTTGGGGCCATGGCAAGTCCACTCTTTGCTTTATTGAAAAATTCTGGGGCCAGGGAGACGGCTCAGTAGAATAAGCGCTTGCCAGGCAAGCTCAAGGGCCTCAGTTCAATCCCCTGTTCCACCAAAAAAAAAAAAAAAAAAGAAAGAAAAGAAAAATTCTTCAGTATCAGAAAGAGACATCTACCTAGGATTTGGTAACTGTTATTGTTGAAAATGAAAGTACCCCTCACAATTTGTTCCCTGTGTGTGTGTGTGTGTGTGTGCCAGGCTTGTGTGTACACACTTGTGTACTGGTGTATAGACACACACACACACACACACACACGTATCATCAATAATGTAAGGAAAATAAGGCTAGGAACAGGAAAAGTACTGTAGCTACTAAACACAATTACTAAGCTGCAGAAGCAGGGTCTGGACTATCCTTTTCCAATAAAATTCTGCTCAAAGTGTCTGAACAGTGCAAGCTGTTTCTAGATTCCATCTCCTCCAAAAGTTCTATCCTTACATCTTTAGTAATGGAAAGTTCTTGGTGATCTTTTTGAGCCCCTTTACCCTGTCGGCAACCCCTCACCTACAGGCTGTTGGTTTCATCCTCCCCTACACATGGTTTATTCTTTCCATCGTTTGAAACTGAGAAAAACAGAAGCAAAAATCCCGTGCTATCCGGGTGAATGCTCATTTGTAGAAGTCTTCTTTAAAAAGAGGTTATTCCATGTCGCTCTCTGTGCATCACAAGCCTCGCTCCAGCTCCCCACTTCTGCTTCCTGTGGCCTCCTGTGCTTCAGCCACTCAGAGCCCCGCAATTAGGCACTGGCTTCCACCTCTCTGCAGGCTTTAGCTCAGCGCCTGCTCCTCTGCACCACTTTACATACCAACATCCTACTCCCCTGCCACCCTAAGGATGTCTCCCCTTGATTAAAATCCACCCTGACTCCCCACGGTCAGGGGCCTCTACCACGCCCCCACCTCCCAGGTGTAGCAGAGCTAACGCTGTCGGAACGTTCATGAGGTCAGGCCAAGTGCAAAGTTAGTACTTATGTGGACTCCTCCCCTCTCTGCATTGCTGTCCCCCACAGCCTGGGACCCCATGGCATGGTAGGCAGTGAGCACAACTCCCTGGGACCTGGGGAGCCAGCTCATGGTGAGGATGAAACCCAGACTGAGTAGGTTAACGTGTACATGCTTTTTCAGTTTTTATAATTATGTATTTGTGCTTGTAGTATGTCATGGTGACAGCTGTGGTGGGGAGGTGACACAGCTTCACTCGTCATGTTCCCTTTCCCTCCCTGTCTCCTTCCCCACTCTCTATCTCTTGGTCCCAGTTCTACTTGTGAAAGATGTATCTCCCTGTGCCCCATTATCTTTCTTCAGTTTTTTTGCTCCTATAACATTGATACTTTGGTTTTCTCACATAAAAGAATCTATGCGAAATTTAAGCTCACGTCTAGCTTATTCCACTTGACATACTGGTCTCAAGGTGCACCCATATTCCTAGAAATGAATCAAGTTCACCCTGTTTTGTGACCAAGTAGTACTCCATTGTGTATAAACCCATTGTGTTTGTCTATTTGCCAATCATGGACATATGGGCCACTTGCAAATTTGAGCTATTAAGAGTTGTGCTGCTATAAACACAGGAAGCACATAGCACGAAAACATGTGGTGGGTTGTCTCCTGATGCCTCTGGGTGGGAACTTTTTGCAATGCAGCAGTATCAGCCTCTATGTACACACATGTAGTTCTGATGTAACTCTGTAGCAGAACTCATGCCCAACCAGACTGTAAAATGTTAGCTCACGCCCATCTATGGGAGACAAAGACCCAAAACTTGTATGAGAGGGCACCACTATGCTGTGCCCAGCCCTCAGCCCCTGGTCACGAAGCCACTGCGTCAGTGCCTGCAGGAAGAAAGCTACTTCCTGGGGACAAGTCCTCTGTGTTCTGTCTCTACATGAAAATCCCACAGCAGGGTGTCTCTCATTCCATGTTAGCCTTTTTAAATAAAGACCCATTTTATAAAAATAAGCACTCCTTTACTCCCTTCCTCGAACATTTTAAACAAACCCCGAGAAGCCCATGTCTTGGAGGATGTCAATACTCCAAGATGCTGGGATCCTGCTAAATGCGTCCTGTGAGGGTGACTTCAGTATACTTATGTGGAAAAGTGGTTTGTGCTCCTCGCATCCACGCCTTATCTTTCTGTAGTTGTGTGTTGTGAAATGCGAGACTACTGGAGCCACTCTGCCGACAGCACTGCCTGCACCTGTCCTCTGCAAATTCTTCCTTTCCCCATTTTCCTCTTTGCCCCTTTCTTTCCTTTATTCCTGACCTTCTTCCCAGTTTCTCTTCTACTTTCCCTCCTTTCTCTGCTCTGTCTTTCAGGGACATCACCAACCATCATGAATCAATTCAGCTTAAAAGCAAATTTTGGTCATTTGCAACCAAAACAATAATTAAATTATGAGCTTGCTGAATTATAGCCTCTTGTTTAACGACACTCATCGTGTAGAGGTTGGACAGTAACTATTTTATGAGTTGAAACTAATATTTGAGTTTGAGTAGCCAAGCCTTTTAATTTCAGTGAGGCAGAAAATAAAACGTGACGAAAACTGATTTCCACAGCATAGCATAACATTTGAGTCCTACTAAGTTTTTTTTTTGGCAGAACCGAAGATTGAACTCAGACCATTGCATTTGCCAGGCAAGTGCTTATTCTACTGAGCTATCTCTCTGGCCCCGAGTCCCACTAATTTAATTTTCTAGGACCTAGAGGTTCTCTGGGGCCCTCTCCGTCCTCCCACCAAGATCTGTTTTTATGCCTCTGAGGTACTGCATGGCAGAGGTAGGCAGTGGTAGGATTGTGCCTGGTGTGTATAGCCTCAGGTATACAACTCAAGTCACAGAAAAATCGTTCTGGAATTTTCCTATGTCATCACCGTCACAACCCTAACCACAAACATGGCACCTAATAAGGACGCTGTTCTTATTTTCCAGACCCTGAATTTTATAAAGCTTTAGCCATGATCAAACCCTTCTTGCATATCCACCATAGATCCATTGTGCACAAATAAACACACTTCTTTTACTCCCTTCTTTAGTCATTTTAAGCAAACACTGAGAACCTCAGACTTTGATGTTATAAACTATGGAAAGCCTGCCAAATATTTTTCTGTTGGGAAACTTCTTAGAAAGTAATTAACAACCACAGGACAGTTTAAACATGCATTTTGTTCACTGTCTTTACATGAAGTGTACTGAGCATCAGAGGAAGGAAAATGAGGCTGTCACCTCTGTCCCCAGATAGCTTGTTAAAAATAGGGTGGTGCTGCAGGGGCTGATTTGAGAACCCTGTTCAACAACAATGCAACAAATTTCTTAGGAGCAGTGCAACTGCCACCATAGAATTTGTCAACTCACTTTTGTATTCTGACGCAGAAGCTCATTTCATAATATGGGGTCTATCTGGAAGGAGCTAAAATTATGATGAAATCAACATATTATTTAAATGTTTTCAGGTTATTTCATTTTTGAAGGAATTAAATGAAAATCACATGTCCATTTTTCTAATCCCTGTAAGGCAATATGAAGCTTATATAGAGACATAGAACCAGGGAAAATGACTTATTAATTAGCAAAGTTAAAGGCAATTTACATTGATGTTTTAGGGAGTTTGAGTGAACTGAGAACCTCAGACTTTAATGTTCTAAACTACTGAAAGCATGCCAAATATTTTTCTGTTGGGAAACACCTTAGAAAGTAATTAACAACATCACTCTGATGTTAAGGCACTACCAAAGAGATACAAACTAGATTTGTAGGGGTAGCACAGACTAACAAAGAGGGAGGGTTTTACCTCTCCTTTCTGATGCTTCAGTGGGTCTTTGCATGAGCAATTCCTGAAAGCATGCATGCTAGCCCACTCTGTGCTGAGGAACTGGGACTGAACAATAGTCAACATACAGAATCTAAACCCACTTTCAAAGCAATGGCACCAACACTAATTATATCTGCAGCAACAGGGTTGAAGCTTCCCCCTCTCTGGATAGCTCTAAAGATTTCTGCATTATTATCAAAGTTACTTTCTTAACTATTCCTCCAGGTTAAAAACTAGGAACCACGCTTAAAATAGTGTGTGACTGCTATTATCAGATGCTAATTTAGGACTCTTGGCAAAACATATAGAAAAAATACTTTTATGATTAGGCAGGGTTTATTTACCGATAAATAAAAATTGCTAATATTTGAGTGCTTATTATCACTAGACCTGGCCCACCTGGGCTCTCCATTGTCACAAACCTAAGAAATATGAGAATTCTGCTTACGTTAGAGAGGAAGAATTTGAAGTCACCCCGCTAGGAGGACCTGTCACCCTTAGGCCTTTGAGCCTAAGCACTTAAACATTATAGCTGTCATGAACTGACACTGGTTCATTTGTGAAAAGAAATATATGAATAAATAATAAGGTAAATAATCTGCAGCAAATATAACATGTTTAACAGGAATGTTGATGCTAATGCAGTATTTTAAAGATTTTCACTCAGATACCCACACATAGATTGGTTTCTTTCCTGACAGTTTGAAGCTTGTATTTTTATCCCAATTTACTACAGCTGCATGGCATGGTATACTCACCAGTCCAATGGGCCACTGTGATTATGCTATCCGATCTAAAACTGTTTATGGGGGAAGGCCCTTTGGGATGGCCGCTGTGAATGAGTCGGGCATCTTGTGAGCATAAGGAGCTGCAGTTAGCCTGCAAGGCCGAAGCTCTGGCCTCAGGCTGGGTGCATCAAAGAAGCGACTGTGGGTGGCCATGGGTGGCCAGAACCTGCGGGCTGAGCTGGACTTGTTGCTCCTGCAGCTGCCCAGAGACCTGGAGGAGCTAGAGACAAAACGCATGGTGCTGAACGTCAGGTGGAGGAGAGCTGGCTGTCGCTCGCCATGGCTCCATAGACCATGGGCGCCAAGCTGGTGGGGGACCTGCAGTACACCTGTCGCATGGAGCTGAGGGTCTGCGTGCCAGACGGCGAGGACCAGGATCGACTCCAGACATCTAGGGTGGTGAGAGCCGATTCCCAGACTCCAGAGGAGGTGGGGCCTCAAGAAGCGGGTTTGCGCAGGTGAAAGGGCCCCACCAAGACTGCAGAGCCAGAGCTCCCTGCTCCACAGGACCCCTGAACTGATTTGGAATCCTCATTCCTCATGGCTTGCGGCAGGCCCAAGCCAGCTTTCAGGATGGCCTTCACCTAGCTGCAGATATAGCCAGCTTTCAGACCCGAATAGACCAGGGTCAAAGCCAGTTCCAGGGGCTACAGGAGAGACACAAGCAGCTGGCCTCTGGTGCCACCTGACCTGTGTCCACAGAGTCGGACGCTGAGCACTGCTGTCCCGGGTGTGGCTGCCTGATCTCAGGCCTTCTTTCTTCACGGCCCCTTCTCCTACCTCTGCCCCAGCTAATACCCCTTCTTAAAATGCGTCCCACTGCATGTTCTAAGTTTACAAGATACGAAGTTTGAAAAGGCAAACTGAGCAATGCTGAAAGCCAAATAATCCTGAAAGCCAATTCTAGGCCCAAGTTCTCATAGGCCTCAGGCCCCAGGGAACAGGGAAAGGGCTCTTCCAGTTTATCAACAGTGGAAGACCTCAGATCACTCCGCTGTGACATGGTTCCTAGGTAATGAAACACTGTGAACAGGGGTGGCAAAGGACAAGAAGGGACGCTTCAGGGTCACCAGATCATCAGAACCAACATGGATAGAAAGAACGACCATGTGTAACTGACATAGCCAGACAGGGTGACGTCAGTCAGTATAAGCCCAGCCACTGGATGTAGTGATGCGCACCTGCAGTCCGGCTACTTCAAAGCTAAATTAGGAGAATTCTTCACTGAGAGCTCCAGTGAGGAATCAGCCTGGATCACATAGTGAGACCCCCATATAAAAACAAGAAGAGCAAGACAAAACAAAAACCAGATGGGTAGATGAGCAGTCCTCAACAAGGTCTAAACAAGAAAACAGAAGTTCTGATACAGGTTTTCAAGGGAACTCTGAGACCCTGCAACTTTATAAGTCTGCCTTTATTTTTCCTGGAGTTTATCTTTCTGTCTTTACATATAGAAGGGCCAGTTGTGTCTCCTGCTCTGGAAACTGTCCTTGCTTGGCTTTTCTACTATGTTACTACCTTTGTAGTAACAGGTCTTTCATAGATGGTACTGTAATCCATTTTGTTTATAATAAGGTGTAAATAGTTTTTCCCAGTTTGTCTTTTTCTTTTTCTTCTGTGTTTTAGGGAAGGGTCTATAGGGTTTACTACTAGACCAGATTCATAGTGATCTGCCTGTTTACAGTCTCCCAAGAGCTGGGATTACAGGTGCACAAGAAAACCACGCAGGTCAATAACGTGAATTACATTGTTCACTCATTTATTCTGGCAGGTCCTAAAATGCAAACTCCTCCAGCCACTCAGTAGGTTTCCATGAGCCAAGTCTTAAGACATCCATGAATGCTGACTTTTGAGGACAGATTCCAAGTTGTAAAGTCAGGCCATCCCAATTGCCACACCCATCCCAATTGCCAGCTCAGCATGCTCCAGGGGCAGGACCAGCATAGTAGGCCCAGGTATCAAACAGGCGCCTCCCAGCCCCTGTGCCTGCTTGCAGGCACTTTAATCCACTGAGCTATTGGCCGGCCCTTTTGTTTTTAATGTTTAAAAATTTTCTTCATTGCAAAATAAAATAGAAAGCCTGTGTTTTCAAATCAATTTTCAAAGTAATAAATAAAATTGTTTATGATAATACAAAATGAAAGTAAAGTACTCTGACCATTATAATTAGGAATATTCTTTATTCTTTAGTAACAAGCAGTTACAGATTAATTTCAGGTTGTGGGCCTAAAAACTTATATTTTTGTTAACCACGGGGCCTTGAAAAGAGCCTAAGGAAGACCAGACCTGTGAAGGTTCAACTTCATTTGACTTGGTAGGAAATCTACCCAGGACACCAAGAGCAGCCCCTATTTAACACTGTTCAAGAAAAGAAGGTACAGTGACCCCAGTACCACCCTTCATCTTCACCTTACAATGGGCTGCTCAGAGACCCATGTAGGAAACACTTGTAGGCGGAGGCATGAAGCCAAGAAGAACGTTTGGGAAAGGGAGACTTTTCCTTTTTAGCAAATCTAGAATTGTAACTCTACCTAGATTTGTCCAAATATGTCTTGGCTGTAAGTAAATTATGAGGCTCATCTTTTTGTCCTGTTAAGAACAAAACAACACTGTGATGGAGGAAATGCAATGACACTGCCAATCAAAGCAAAACAATGAGTTGATTTGTGACCTGGAGAAAAACAAAAGGAAGGAACGCAGTGCTGACGCTCTACAATAGTTTCTAGAATAGGCATCTTATTCTTCTTGACCAAAGTACTTGATGAAACTACACAAAGAGATGCTATCAAAAAGAATCTCTTTCCATGAACCCTTTGAGAAATTTCTAATTCTGGAAACATCCTTAAAAATTGGACTAGCAAACCAGGTGTGATGGTACACGCCAGTAATCCTAGCACTCGGGAGGTTGAGACAGGAGGTATCACTGTGAGTTCAAGACCAGCGTGGAGGCTACACAAGTGAGTACAAGATCAGCTGGAATAGCATAACAAGATGCTGTCTCAAATACAAAAGTAGCTAAGCAGAGTGGCATAAGCACCTGCCTGGCAAGCACAAGGTTCTGAGTTTCACCATCAGTACCACACACACACACACACACACACACACACACAGGAGCTACACATGGAGCACCTCACACACTCAGCAGCATACCTAGCTTTGCTTCTCTAGGAAGGAGAGTAGGTCCACACGTCACGGAGAGTCAGTGTTCTGTACAAGTGAGCATGCTGGTGGCAAAAACAGCTACCCAGGGCCATGGAAGTGGTTGGTCATCATCAGATCTCAGGCCCTCACAATGGCTCCAGGGGGGCCACCAAGAAACCTGGGGACATGTGTGTCCTCCTTTAGGCCATACAGCTTCACTTGTTTTTTGGAATCTATCTGCATTTCAAGTTTCTGTTGTTTAAGAAAATCCATCAAGAGAACTCAAAGAATTCAGTGGCAATAGAACCTGGCTTACTTGAAAGTAATTCCAATCAGTTGGTTGGATGAGTAAGTCTTTTGATGTCTAAAGGTATCCCTCCCCCCCCCCAAAAAAAAAAAACACAGAATGGTTTTGTATAAGCAGACATGTCAGCCAAGGCTCAAAACTGAAACAGCAGACAAAGTTTTGAATGCCACAATTTGGATGCCACAGCTATATCCCAGTGTTGGAAGCAGCAACTCCCACAGGATACCTCTGCAGGCAGACATCTCCACACCCTTCTGCAAATCTGTTTCTCCTCCAACAAGTGGAACAAGGAAGGGGTCTCACATTCCTGACCCAACGTCAACTTGGGGGTGCGGAGAAGTCTAGATAGGCCAGGCCTGACCCAGGCCTAGCCATGGCCAGTGGAGCTTGGGTGGTTTTTAATTTCCTGGTTACTGCAGACCTTCAAGAAGCAGGGTTTTCAGCAATTGTTACTATCAAAATGAAAGCATAGGGCCGGGGAGATGGCTCAATAGAATAAGCGCTTCCCTGGCAAGCGCAAGGGCTTGAGTTCAATCCCCAGTTTCGCCAAAAAAAAAAAAAAAAAGAGAAAACATAAGCATGCATAAAAGAAAAACAGCATTGTATCAAAATTTATTTTACAGAATGTACTTGGTCATCTGATCCTGTTTTTTGGGAATAACATCTTAACTATAGCTTTCTTAAATAAGCAAGCCATGGTTCATTTTTTTAAAAAAATACCATATTTCCTCTTTTCTAAGACACAAATTTTAGCACAATTGAAACAAGTCTATCACCTAGAATGCTGAGGATCACTTGATATAGTAGCAAGACTTTTTTTAGTCAAAAAGACATTAAACTTGGTACATCTACCACACAGCAACACAGAAGCAACGAAAAACTTTATTCTTCCAAAAGCGTAATGTCAGTGAGGAGAATGTCTTCACATCACTGGTTATACATTCTGTCTCTGCAAAAAAGTTTCTAGTCAAATTAGTGGGCCCTATCCAAAATTTGAAGTACAGTTGTTTACTCTGACCTACTTTTGAATCAGGAGCCCTAATTTTCAATAGCTTCTTAATATGGTGCCAGAAAAAGATGAAAAATCATTGAATCTAGAGATATTCTTAGTTTCTACCCAAATGCCTTTTGCCCCGCTTTAGTTCCAAGGTATTGCCTTAAATCATACCCTAACTCCAGAATGGTCCACACACCTGAAATGTGCTGTGGAAATATCTGAAAAGGCTGTCTTCCTGCATTCTGTTATGCAGCTTGGCTTGTTTGGTAGCAAGGCTCAGCAAACACAGCTATCATCATGACAATCAGCCTTCTGACATTTTAAAAGAGAGACTCAAAATTATACGGTTGGGGCTGTCTAAAGGCTGTCTACATCCAGCTCAAACTACTGTAATAGAAGCAGCAGCTGCTAAGGAAAGAAAGGCCAGACAAGGGCCAATCAAATGGCGACAGAGCAAAGACTGAGAAAAGCATCACATCCTGACACCAACAGACCTGCTGGCTACAGAGACAGCTCCACCGCAGATCTCTTCAGCTCAGGCCTGGCTCAGCTGAAACGTCTCAGAAGGTACGTCAGCCCTCACGAACCACTCCTAAATATTGCCTTGGAAATCCCAATGCCACCCCCAAAGTCCTGCAAATAAATAAATCCCTCAGAAGAGTGGTTATAATTCAAACAGAAAAAATAAAATTCCAGTGCAAAGAGTAAAACAAAAAAAAAAGCACTGTTTCCCATCAATTTGTCTTCTCAGTCAACAATATTTCATCTCTGTATTTTTCTTAAAGTATCGAAGACCTATTTTTTTTCCTTTCTCAATAATAAAATTACAGCCGGGTGTGGTGGCACATGCCTGTAATCCCAGTACTTGGGAGGCTGAGACAGGAGGATTATTGTGAGTTCAAGACCAGCCTGAGCTACAAAGTGAGCTTAAGGCCAGCCTGAACTGCATAGTGAGACCTTGTCTCAAGAAGACAAAAAATAAATAAATAAATACTTAGTATCAGATATGTTGCATTCCTGCAGGTGAAGATTAGTAAGTATCAATAAACATAGTAAGATTCCCTAATCGCATTGCTTCTAAGCCAGCGCAGTGCATTTCACCCGGATATGAAATACACTCATATGTGGAGCCTAGACACATTCATAAACAACAGCTTTTATCACAAGTTAGCACAAGAGAAGCAAAGCAGAAGGCCTTGTCTTGACAAAGGTAGATGACTTCCTCAGACTTCACACACACGTTGTAACATATTGCCTCTTCCTCTTAAGCAGAAGCAATTCTTACAAGTGCCCAGAAGGTGACTACAGTCTTCCATATCTGAGTTTAAATCTAACATTCTCGTCTTCTGGGAAATGTATATCACTGTAACTTCTCAAGGATTCAAATCAAGGCAATAGAGCCAGATTTTTGGCCAAGAAGATAGATCAGAAGTCTCCACTTTGGCAAGCACAGGGGCCTGAGTTCAATCCCCGGTTCCGTCAAAAAAAAAAAAAAAGTCTCCACTCTAAGTCTGCTCAGCTCAAAACTAATACTTGTTTTAACCATTTTAACCTTCTTGCAAAGATCATCAAAACAGAGTTGTAATGAACAAAATGAATGCACCACTTGGAGAAAACACAGTGAAAGGTACAGAGTCCTCTTTGATTTCATTCCTCTTGAGATACTACCTTACCTTACCCTGGTAGCCTGCTGGGGACATTCACATGTCAGAGAAATATGAAAGGACATTTAGTAGGGTCTCCCTCAAACATTTTTAAAGGACTTTTTCAAAGGTTTCAGTCCCAGGTGAAAATTCTTCCACCTCAGTGTGGATGAGGGGTACAAAACAAATCCATCTGATACTCTTGTTTTGGCCACAGAGCAAGTGCCAGGCCCCAGCGATGGTCCCACGCTTGCGTTGGTGGGCACTAGCAGGCTACTTTGTAAAAAGAACACAATTCTTGACCAGCCCGTAGTGCCAGTAAAGTCACATGAGAGCTCACCCCACACACTGACTGTCTCCTTTCTAGCAAATGCCTGGGAGAGGTGTGCATGCCTCCCGTACAACCAGCACTCGACAGCTTCATTTTCAGTCCCGATGGACAAATGTGCATCTGTGTATAATGCCACACCTGACATGCCAAATGCAAAAATAAACACAGAAAAGTGTACCTCAGTACAAAAGAAACAACTGAAAAGAGGTCAGACAGTCTAAGGTCTATTAAGGCAGGCACAGTTCTAGTAGTGTGCCTCTTTGGTTTCTGCCAAGCTTTCTGTAGGAACCATTTATTACTTTAGAACTAGAGGGCCAGCAAGATAGCTTAGTGGACTAAGCACCTGCTTAAGGCAGTACAGGGACTGGGGTTCAATCCCCAGTAACTGCCTGCTGCTCCGGCCCCGCCCAGTGGGTTGGAAACCCAGTCCAAAAGTGGTTGGAAATGCCTTTAATCCCACCATTAGGGAGGCCGAGAGCAGGAGGACCACTACAAGCCCAAACTGTGTAGTGAGACCCTGCACCAAATACATTTAAAAAACAAAGAAAAAAAAACCAAAAAAACTAGAGAAAGTGCTGAAAACACATTTTGAGGAAAGCAGGGCTTCAGGACCTTCTACAGGACATTAAACCAATGACATGGTCTCTGGTCAACTGGTCACAGGAGCCAGTGAGCTTCTAGTCACAGCACTGTGGCACTGCATAAAAGAAGTTCCTGCGTTCTGTGTCACAGCAGGAGGACAAGGTACTCATACTGTATCATGTACACATTTTACAAAGAACTAGAGGAGAATCTGAAACGTCCTAACACAAATATAAGTGTGTAATGAGATGAACACACTGATTACACTGATTTGATCTTTAGCCACTGTGTATGAGCATCAGTTATTAAACTGTGCCCCATAAATACATGTATAGTGACTATTTACTATCAATTGTTTAAACTTTTGGCAAGTTCTATGAAGGATGCAAGATGGTAAAGCAGAGGTAATTTGTGTGGAAAAATGTGAGCTGATTCCACACCTCAGAGACTCCTTGCGCCTTGCAAGTATGCAGTCTGTGTCCCACAAGTGTGGACAAGAAGCAACCCAAGTTGAGCTTGATGCAGCAGTGACACAATTCAATCTATGCAAAGGAAGAGTGGGTGATTGGCTGTGAGTGGCATGGCCAGAGGGAGAAAAGGAGAAGAGAGCATCAGCCCGGCTAGGCAGATCTGCCTCGCCTGGCCTCTCGCACCTCCCGCCCCTCATGCTCCCGTCACCCCCTCCCCCTCATCCGGCCTGGGCTATACAAGACAGGGCCTGGCTAAGAGAGCCCATGACTGGGTTCTGAAGGATCTGGCAGAAGGTGGAAGTGCAGAGGAGGAGCCCAGAATCATGGCCCCATCTCTAACCTAGATGAAGGCAGGTGTCTAGCCAAGCCACCACTGGGTGGACAGGCTGGATGGGCATGAAGGCCTCAAGCCACACATGCTCCCACTGGACCTGGAGGACAAGTGAAAAAGTGTTAAGCACTCTTTCCACACCTTGAGCTTAGACCCTCTAGCCATTGCTGCCCCCCCCCCCACCAAACTAGTCATCCAGTTTTTCCTGTGCCTGTACTACTTGGTGAGCCCTGTGCTTACCCATCTGTTAGTGAAGTTCCATTTCCATATAAGCAGGCCCCATAAGACCATTCAATTTCAAAACTGGTTCAGTTTTTAAATCAAGGGTAAAGAATTCAAGAGAAGAAGAAGAAAGGTGAGCTTACTGAGTATCTGTGAGAGGTCAGGCACTTGCTACGCCCTTGCAGATATTTTTCTTTCTCCTTCTGACATACAAGGTGACAAAATCTTTAAGGTGCTTCTGTGACTTAACAGTATGACATTAGGTCTTGGTGGAATCCAAAAATGGGTGAGGTTTTTAAAAGTTTGGTGATAGTTTATTAAATAAAGTCTGTTTCCTTGTTACTTGTTTCTTTTACAAACTAAAATGCAATTACTAGATTAAAAAATGCTAAGGCTCAAACAAATATCACAATTAAAATGTTTCAGACTGGACTAAGAAATTATAGAAAATGTCCCTGTCCTGTCCCCAACTCCGCCCTTTGGGCTCAAGGCCCATAGATCTAACATCTATGGCCTGCAGTTCTGCGTCAGCAGGAAACAGAGAACTTGTACTCAGACTTGCACCAAGCTCTGCAGTTCAAGCAATGAGCCCCACTTCCTTCCATCCACCCTCCTGGTTGTGCTCCATCCAAGCCACGGAACAGCATGAATTTATTGATGAATCCCATGTTTTGGGACATTTGGTTTACTCTGCCACAAATCCATTCTCTGCAAACAATGAGACCAAGAAAACATCTGGGCCAGGTGATACCACACCCTCTTCCTCTTCCTTTTCCTCTGCTTTAAATAGAGGCCATCCATGTTTACAGGATGAAGGCAAGAGGAAAAGCCTTTTTCTGAAAAGAATACAGCATATGACACTGCTATTTCTTTGTCACAGCACATTGTGTAAACTTGTCACACTGGCCGTTGGCTGGCCCATGGATATTTAGCAGAAGAGTAGCAAGGTCTTGTCTCCATTCCTGTCCACATGGGAGGAGCCTACTGGAGCTCTGAAGAGTACACCAAAACCAAAGGCAATAGGCTTGGGATGGAGCTCAGTGGCCAAGGGCCTGCCTCGCATGCACAATGGCCTGAGCTCAATCTCTAGTACCATCAAAACCCCAATAAACCGCAGACCACCGGCTCTAAGGAGACCCCTCTGAGCTTATTTACACCACTATACCTGCTTCCAAGCCAAAGAATATGGCACATTCCTACCTAATTGAGTGTTCTAAGGCACAAACAAGGTGGTGAGAGAGTAGCAGGTAAAAAAATAAGCCTTCACTGATTTTTTTCATTCTGTATCTACATAATACAGAGCCATAATATCAATGTTTTATTTCCATCATAATATAAATACACTCCCCAAGATTAGCAATGGAAAAAACTACACCTAGATTTAAAATAAGGTGGGGAAAAAAAGGCAGAGACAGGATTCAGAATAAACTTTCTTCAATCCATAAATCTTGGGCCAGAGCGCAGCAGACGAAGCTCCTGCTTTGGCAAGCACAGGCAGCAGGGTTCATCCCTGGTCCCACATGCCGCAGCAGCCCAGCCCCAAGTCCTGGTGTGTGGCACGCCTGAAATCCCAGCACTGGGGAGGCTGAAAACAGGAGGATCACTATGAGTCTGAGCTGCAAGACCCTGTACCAAATACATAAATGGAAGAAAAAAAAAACAGAACATAGAGAAATCTATGCTTCTCCCATCCTTTTATCCTGTGTGTCAAGCAGCAGACACTACTGGGATGTTCTGTTCCTATAGCTTGCCGGCTGAAGGACTTACCTTTCCACAGACCTTCTGCTCATTAAGGCACTAATGAAAGCCTGTTGCCAGTAATAGGACAGCCAGACTCCACCAATGGTGAACCGGGCCCGTTTCCAAAATATTTTCACATCAATTTGACACACATCTTAGAATAAACTAAATATAGAAATGAGACCATCAATCTAACTATATTTAAAAGTCACCAAAAGTTACAAATTTGCTTAAAGTTTACTAGATATTTTAAGTCTTTAATAAATGATATGTACAGTGTTTCATCTGGGCAGTATTTGTACATTTACTTAACCTCTGCATGCACTGTTCTGACCTCCAAAGACAAGAGATATGTAACCAGTAAGTGGCAATCAAGTATCATGGCAACAAGGACAGGAGGCTGCAAAAGTAAGCAGGGCACAAAAAAACAGATCTCTTCATGATGAACATAATTGTTGAATTAGGTAGAGGTACATACCTCAGTTTTCATACAAACAAATAACTGACGTCATATGCAAAGCACTCATTTTAGTATGAAAATCCCTACTCTAGATCTCTCTGTTCACCCTTAAAAGACTCATTGGACCTTGGTGGGGTAGCACAGAGCTGATGTCCTTCAGCCCTGAGGCAGGGTGACCTGGGGTTCAAGGCCAGCCTGAGTAACTTAGGTAATTCAAGGCTGGGCTGGACTATATAATGAAATCCTGTCTCCACACAAACACACATTCTCTCTCTCTCTCTCTCTCTCTCTCTCTCTCTCTCTCTCTCTCTCTCTCACACACACACACACACACACACA
>PVKA01000586.1:0-143124 GCA_004027165.1 Ctenomys sociabilis | reverse complement strand
CATGCCATAGTAGGCAGAATAATGTTCTCCCCACAAATTGCCCGTGCCCTGAATCCTGAGAACTATGGAACATTATATAGCAAAGGGAGATTAATGTTGCCAAGTCAGCTGACCATAGAAGAAAACATTCTGGATTGCCCAGAGGGACTCTAACAGGAGCGTCCTTGGATAGGATATCATGTCTGCATCTTGTACTATGAATAACTACTATGAAGACAACAATAGGCAGTGTATTAATGATTGTAACTGTCCTACTAACCTGTTTTGAAATTGTCTCATTGCTATTTATTTCTCAACAAAATTAATTAAAAAAACAAAAAAACAGGCAAAGGCAAAAGGGTTTGTCACAATGATCCAGCATGGTGAGGCGTGGGTATATCACTGCCGTCCGCGGGCTTTTTACATGAACAGGGCCACGAACTAAAGGAGGCAGTCACCCTCCAGCAGGTGGAGACACCAGTTGTTCGCTAAGCTTCCAAAAGAAACCCAGCCCTCCTGACCCACAGGTGTCAGCCCAGTGAGACCTGTGCCGGATTTCCAACACACAGACTGGAAGATAATAAATTCACATTTTTTTTTTTTTTTTAGCCATGAAAGTTCCTATAATTTGCAGGTGCAATAGAAAACTATGGCCCATACTCAGACATTCTACAAAGAAAAGTGACGTACTATTAAATCAATGCCTTGCACTAATCTTAGGAGTTGATAAGGTTTTATGAAAAATATGGAGTGCCACTGCTTCTCCTCTTTCAAAGAATTGGAAAGACACTCATATGGTTTTTTGGGTGTTTTGTGGAATTCATTAACGAGGCCATGTATGTCAGCAGTACTTCTTAATGTAAGGACATTAATTACACATTCAATGTATTTAATAGTTATGGGATGATTTCAGGGTATTTTTATGGCAATTTTGTTATATTTAACTCATTAGGAGCTTGCAAGTTTTAAACTAATTTCCAAACATATTGGCATACAGTGGACAGTGATCTAATGTCCCATTTCTTTCCTTGCTGTTGGTGTGCCTGCCTTCTCTTTTCTTACCCTTAATTTCACCAAAAGGTTAGCCATTCTTTATCTTTTCAAAGGGTCTGACTTAGGATATGGTTTTGTATTTCACTGCATCATCTTTGTTGTCATTGATTTATGTTATCTTTACCTTTTGTATATGGTTTTCTTTTGCTTTTTGTATTTTACGGAAGAGTCTACAGGGTATTTAGGGTATCACTCCTAGATTGGACTAGTAGTGATCTGCCTGTTTACAGCCTTCCCAGCGGGGATTACAGTTGTGTGTCACCACACCCATCTCAGTTGCTGTCTCAGGGGGCCTGGAGGCAGAGCCAGGCCTGCACACTGGGGATTGAACCCCAGTCCCGCTGAGCTATCTGGCCAGCCCTGCTACTACATTTTTCACCGTCTTTGCTGTTTTATTTCTCTCTGTTATTCAAGTACTTCTTCAGAGTGGCCCATGGAAATTCCCCTTTCCTCCACGCAGGAGGAGGCCGCTGGCTATCAATTTGTTCACCCACACATTTCTCCAAGTCTTATGTCACAGCCACTTCCCACCACAGAGGAATGAATTGGTGTCCCGGCATGTACTCCAGCCCTACACGTGTTAGTTATGAAGCAGGAATGGGGCTGTGAGGTAAACAGCCCTCGGATACCCACAAGGACTTCCGGGCCACAACATCCCAAGCTGTACCACAAAGCACCTTACGGATCCAGTGAAACCTGTGGACACTTGAGTTTTAAATGACTGACATGAACAGGGTAGCAAATCTAGTCAACACTTTTAAAATGTGGTTATTGAAACATTAAAGATTCTTGATATTATAATAGGTGGGTTCTTCATTGCGCCTTCAAAGCCAAGCTCTAGTGGCTGTTCTGGTAAACCATGACAATGTCCAGTGAGGAGGAGGAACAGCTTTTCATAACGTGTGACTCTCTGTGGAAGCAGACACATCCACGGGCTCTATTAGCATCGAGTCGAGGTTCTCTGGCTGACTGGCTATGCCCTGAGGGGAACACCCAACCCTATGGCAACATGACTGAAAACGAATCTGTAACACACATCAGCCCACGTTCACAGGCCCTGAATTCTGCTCATGAAGGGGCTCTTGTTTGTGCGGCATATGTTCAAGGCTGCTGTATCAGGTTGTCAAGTCAGAAGGTGAAGTGATTGCGTATTGCTGTCACCTCGAGCTTGTTAATCCTGGACAAGCTCTCATCCACGTGATTGCTCTGCTCCCCTTTCTCAGCCTCGCTATTTCTCATTCTTTAGCTTAAAATAAATTTTGTTTTCCACCAATTCTGTGAGTTAGGGATCTAATAACTTTCTTAAAATATGACTATTTTCTTCTCTTAGTAGCTAGAGCAGTCTATTTCTCTTACTGTATTTGTTAGATCACACACACACACAAACAATGGTGCTCAGAGCTTCAAGCATACTAAGCAAGCACTGTAGCACCAAGCTATGTTCCCAGCCGGTGGGCACATACATGCAGGAACAGGGGCCGGGGGTTCAATCCCCAGGCCTGCTGTGCTAGCCCTGCCCCTGAGGCATGCTGAGCTGGCAATTGAGACTGAGCATGGTGGCACAAGCCTGTAATTCCAGCGTTTGGGAGACTATAAACAGGCAGATCACTACAAGTCTGATCTAGCAGTAAGACCCAGTAGACAATTCCCTAAAATACAAAAAAAAAATAATAAATAAGGGCCAGGGAGATGGTTCAGTGGAATAAGCACTTTCCTGGCAAGCACAAGGGCCTGAGTTCAATTCCCAGTTCCGTAAAACAAAAGAAAAACAAAAACAAAAATAAAACTTAGTACTGGAGATCCAACCTAGTGGAAATAAATCTACCACTGTGTTACACCGCAGGCCCTTTTATATTTTTTTTTCTTTACATACTTTCTCCCTGGGGCTGGAGATTTGGCTCAGTGGTACAGCACTGCCGGGCAAGTGTCAGCAGCTGAGCTAAATTCCCCAGCAACCCTCTCATAATAAAACAGCAGCAAAACCCAGAAAATGCAGGCTCCCTAAAAGTCCCACAGGCTGGCCTTGAACTCGGATCCTCCTGTTTCACCCTCCCGAGTACCTGGAGGAGACCAGCAGGCCACCACACCCACAACAGCCCTGCTTTCAGGGCATGTGCCCTGTTGGCCTGGCCGCCTGAGCTGCTCTGCGCCACCTCTGTGCTTGAGGTGAACAGCAGCTGCAGGCAGGGCTGCCCTTGGCAAACACCAGCACAGCAGTCCAGCAGCCCTACACTCATTGCTACGGTCCCCCTGCCCCGGTGACAGCGTCAACGCGAATCTGTCCCTTGGGCCAACCTCCTGGTAAGTGTCCCTCAACCTTTAAGTTCAAGTACAACCTTCACTGCCCCATGCTCCTGGGAGGCGCAACAAACCTTCCTTGCTGCTCCTAGGACCCATTTCAAACGTCTCCTCTCTAAATATTTTCCCAATAAAGAACAGATTGTCTCCTTATATAAGCCCATATATATATACACATTTCCTAGGTGGCAGAACTTACGCATTTTTATCTTGGGGTTCTTAAATGAACAAATACATGATTAGTAACTAATAGTATAGTTCACTTTTCAGGGAACTGAAATGAAAATGGTAGAGGCTTGGGTATGGCTCAGTGGCAGGTCACCTCCCTTACCATGTCATGTCACAGGCTCAGTTCCTAGCACTGACCGATGAAGTGTCTGTCTTGTTATCTATCGACTGATGCATGATGTTTGCAGTCTTCCTAAATGAGTATTTCTGGCAGCTCCTAAGCTTTATCAACCAGTTGAAAAGCAGGTGGACTAAATGCCATTGAACTTCACACTTAAAAGTAATTACGATGATAAATTTTATTATTTATTTCTGCCATTCTTATTATCCAAGCACTCTTTACAGGTGATCTAACCAAGGTTTTTCAGGTTTTTTCCTTATAATTAGGTACTATAGCTTTGATTTTTTTTTCTTTGTGGAACTTAGGTTTATGTGCATTGTTCAAAATATAAGATTTATTTATTACTGTGGATCGCAGTCATTGCACCAGTACAGCCAGCTTAATGTGTCTCGAGGCCTCTGCTTACAAGTCTTCTCAGACTTCTCTCGGTAGATTGCTTTGATTTAAAAAAAAAAAAATGATCAATGAAGAAATAGTTAATCACACAAAATGTTTCAAGCCCAGAACAAGAAAGCTCTCTGAGAAGCAGTTGCAGTACAGGAGGCAAACAGCAGTAATAACTCCTTTAAATAACACTTGGGAGTTTTCTCTATCACCTCTTGTAGCTTTCTTAAAAATGAATAAAAATTTTGAAGTTATTGTTTATGTCCATGATTTTGCAGGTGAGTTTAATATTTCCATCATTTCACTGAGATTGAGACAAAGAATTCCTGTACTTGCATAACCTTTCCCCATGTGTCATGCCTTAAGTTTGTCTCTATAAGTTGTGCTGGAAATACAGAGTAACTGTTCAGTTGTGCTGCTACCCAAATGGATACGCAGGGATCCCCATCATTTATCGTCTCTGGGGAAGCTATCGAGGAGGAGAATAGCTGTGTCCAAAGGAGTTCTAGTTTTAGGTCGAAGGAATCTCTATTTTCTTATAAATTATTCAGTTCTGGTACATAATTGTAGCAACAGAAAATAGACTAAGACACCGTAGTCTGCTCCAGGCTGCACTAAGTGGGTTCACCTTTCCGCTGCTCTTCTGTAAACAGCCCAAGACCTTACAAGGGAGGAAATCGGTCAGTGTAGAATGAGGATAGCCAGGAGCCGTCAGCTTCTTCCTCCCCACTCTACCGAGAAACTGCTCAAAGCTGGGGCTCCAGACGCAGCCCAGCACCCTCACTGCCTTTCAGTTTCTCATTTCTGTCCACTTCATGTGTGGGCCAAACAGGTAAATTTTGGGGGTATCCAAACAACTAATATCTCCAAGATTAAAGCTACCAACCAAGTCCACATAAGCTTCCATTCATCCTGAGTCTCGTTTCCTCTGTGGGACTCCAGGGGTCGATGTCATTATTTTATTCCTGCTTGCTCTTCTCATAAGACCTGGATTCAGATCTCACACATGGACACGTGTGACACAGCTTCCATCCTCCTCATTGCAAGATCACCTGCTCAATTCCCTGTCTGTCTGTCAGTCTGTCTCTCTCTCTCTCTGTCGCCTCTCCTGCCTCCCCCCATGTGACTCTATGCTTGGATTTTTTTTTTTTTTTTTTTTGGCAGAACTGGGAATTGAACTCAGGCCCTTGCACTTGCCAGGGAAGCATTTATTCCACTGAGCCATCTCCCTGGCCCCAACACTTGGATTTCTGACTCATCTTCTGCTGCATCTTTCTATACTGACACTTTGCTTCTCAGGCTGTGGTCCTGTTCCAGTTCTCACAACTTGGTCAACACCCTAAACTTGACTTCTGCTATCTCAGACTTAGAAAGCCAACCAGTTCCACTTCTAACTAATCAAATTCCAATATACCAGCATCCCTGCCCTGCCATTGTAATTATAATTTTAGACTAATCTGCATAAATGATAAGAAGTTATCTTGTAATGCCCAAAGTATTTCAGCAGAAGAGTGAAAAAACACATTTTCAGTGCCAACAACTAAGACTTGAGATTTGAGAAGAGACATACCAAGTGCAAGACTGCATTTTGTTAGCAAAATATGCTAGAGCCTCCACAGAACATGATAACACATTAGATCAAGCCTTATTATCAGAACTTGGAAGTTTGCTTGTTTCAAATAAGTCCTTTTGTTCTCTTTGAATAATCACGCATGTAAAAGCATGTCAGGATAACATCGCAGTGTGGTAGTGAGGGAGATACAGGAGCAGTGCGTGTTCCTTCCACCTCTGGGTATGTGGAGCAGGAAACAGCCAGCTGCAGTGCAGCAGGTCGGTCACCCAGCCCTTGGAAGACTGAGGCAAGAAGATCTGAGTTCAAGGCCAGTTTGGGCAATTTAGAAAGACTCTGCTTTGAAATTATAAGGTTTGGGGTGTAGTCTATGGTAAAGCACCCCTGGATCCAACCCTCAGCACTGCAAAACACACATGCACACACACACACATGGATGTGATAAAATTTCTCTCGGTCCTTTCTAAACACCACTGGCAACCAGAACATTTGAAACTTTTACCTTGGTAAATGGAGCTTTCCTCTCATCCAAACTCATCCAAGCTATCCACATTGACAGAGAATTAGTAAACTAATTCGCTAACCCCTGGTCAGGCCTATGGCTTTCACTGAGGAAATTACTGAGTATATTATGCAAAATGAAGACAGAGGAGTTCAAAAAGAATGATTCCTGTAAGAACTAAGTTGAATGCTTTCGTGAAAGCAAGTTGTCAAAAAGTTACATGTTGAACTAGGTGAGAGCTAGACAACCCTAAACTGACACAGGAAAATGTATGCACACCATAAATTCTGCACCCATGTCAGGGGGTGTAAGCTATAGTATAAGACACTTACCATTTTGGAGACAGTACACCCCAAAGGCACTTACAGCCATGTATTTCTACATGCTATATAAGCGTGGAGAAACGTGTATCGAGTTGTAAATACAGGTACCCTTCTTTTGTTGTCCCTTTGAAAGTAATTATGGGAACAAGGAACAACAAGAACATTAAAAAAAAGTTACACAATAAAAATACTCATGAAAAGAAGACATTAAAACCTTAAGGAATGGTGCCATAAAGTAGTTTAAACTTTTGCATATTTCTTTGTCATCTGAATATCTTACAATGAATATTGCTTTACATAATCATAGGAAAACAAAGTTTTCATTTTGACTTTTTTTATCAAAAAGAGAGTGAAAGCTGAAGCCATAAGACAAGAATTAAAGCCATCGAGGCCCAGCACCTGCAGGAACATGACTTCTGCATCCTGCTAGCAGAATAGCTGGCCTGCCATACCAGATGGGTCTGCAGGGTACCGCGGCCAGGGCCACAGCTCCAGACCTGCAACTCCATCTTCAGGGCTTCAGCGAGGGATCCACTGTTTTAATCCCATTTTCCCGGCTTCTGGTGTTGCATCGTTTTGTCCATCTTTTCCTCTAATACTTTAGGAAATCATGCTCGATGCTTCTGTCTGTAGCCTGCAGACCGAGCTGCAATTCCAAATTAATGTCTCGCTCTGGGCCAGCGCACGGGCTCTGATCTAATTGTAAAGGTGGATGCATTTGTGTTGTATTCCCAGCCAACACGGAGCTTCAGCCTTACCTGAGTTAACTGAAAGGGGTCTCTGACATTAAGTCCAATAATAGTTCCAAGTACAGAAAAAAATTTTAAGAAAATTATGATTCTTAAACTGTTTAGGGGCCGGAGAGATGGCTCAGTGCAATAAGTGCTTCAGTGGCAAGCACAAGGGCCTGAGTTCAATCCCTAGTACTGCCAAAAAAAAAAAAAACTGTTCACTTCAAAGGAAAACAAATTCTAGAAGACAACTTACAACTTTGTCATAATCCAAATGATTGCATAAGCAAGATGTGGGACAAGAGACAAGCACTCAGCTCTTCTGACCCAGGGCTTAGCAGTTCTTTGGTGATTTTAGTAAGTAAACACTCATGTATTTTTTTTTTACAGTTGGAAATCTAGATTTAATTATTCAGCATATATTTACAGAATTTTCATAGAGTTTGATCCACTATCAAGTATACTTTTTATTTATTTTTTATTGAAGTACAAATATCAGTGAGACAGTTTTAAGACTCCTTAACAGGATGGATTCAATAAATTAATACATTGCAAACTGTTTTCATAATGTTTTGATATCGTACAAGGTACACACACGATATTATACTTACAGACATTATTATAGCAAATGTCTCTTATCAGTAAATTCAGAATGTAGCTTTACAGACAAAGGATCTACAGAATAAGGTACAGGATTACAAGATAAACCCTGAGGGGACTTCACTGACCTCATCAGAAACAAAAACTCCATGTTTTGGTATATAGGCCTTGCTCTATCTAGGTCTTAACCATCCAGCAGAAAAGTATGAAAATGAGGTATACAATGCGGGGCCATAATAATAAGTTGAGCTGTAAATGGCTATGGTCGACAACTTCTTCAGATAACTCACTGTTGTGGAATGCTGGACTGTGTTGGATTGTGTCGAGTTCAGGCACCTATATTGGTTGAATGACAATGGAGCACCCATCTTTGACCAGTGTAGACAAAGGAAGGGGTATAGAAAGGAAGAATCATGATGTGTATGTATGGACAGTACAGTTGGGATAGATAACGCCGTGCTTCTACATAATTCTATGAAAGGCAAGATTTGCACTAGTGGTGGTTGGACAGGATATTATGTCAGCTTCTAGTACTATGGACAACTACTAGGAAAATAAGAAGGTAGAAAGTATTAAGTATTGAATCTTTGATATAATTCAGGCATAAAAAATAAGACTCGTGTATTTTTTAACACTTTGTCAACTTGATTTTTTTCTTTTGCCAATAAATTTCAAACCTTGAACTTCAGTACCACTTTAAAGAAAATCCACCCAACTCCCAGTGTATGCTTTCTTTTCTACCAGTTCAATTATTTACTAGACCAGCTGAGAAGGCAGCACCGTTTTCCACAATCGACATCTGGTACTCATTAGGTAATTTATGTATAGTAGAGATGATCCCTGAAAGTACAGCCTCGTGAGATACTTCACCTAAAGTCAGCCAACAGAAGGCAAACTCAGGTTCACACAATTTCCTTTCCCCATACAGACATGAAGTGGTAAAAATGGAATTCAAATGCATGGGGAACGTGCAGGACACCACCTGAAACAGGATTCAGTGTGTCTTGAATTATGACACATGACAGGGACACGGCATGATTCTTCCACACGTCCATTTGGCTGTGGACTCCATTACTCAAAAACATTATCCTTGGAGATTCTGTTTAGGTTCAGGCACCTGCTACCTTGGATGTGGCCCGGAGCTGTGTGCCCAGATTTCTCCATGATCAGCAAACAGATGTGCATACATCATCCGAGAGCTTCTGTGGATTGGAGATCCACTACAAAAGCACATGAATGACTCTGACTGCAGAGGACCAGGGCTGGGAAGAAAGGTCCCAGATGTGGCATGTGGGTTCACACCCAACTCTTCTGGAAACTGCCCTCACCCAGAGGCCTCTGGCAGAGGAAAATAGGCTGGACCTCCACTCATCCGCCTCCAGCTCCTTCCAGGGTCTGGACAAAAACCCTTCTGCCTACTTCGCTTCAGGGCTCTCCTCATCCTGAATAATAGTTCTATTTTTAGCCTCTCACATATACAAACACACATGCCCCACACAAATGTATTGCTAGGAATTACTGGTATATTTAATATTAATCTCAAGACCATGTGTTCAGAGCCCATTCAAGGCACATATTTATTCTTCCCTGGGCAGACAATGTAGCTAATTCTACACATTTTCCTTGCAAATAGACCACTCAGATACTATTTATTCCATAATGCACTAAATGGGGCCTTTTGATCTCATGTCCAATGTACAAGTAAAATACAAAGTCAATTAATTTGATAGGCAGGATGGCCTGATACGCAAATCATCTGCTTTTCATATTTTTTTCTCTACACCCAGTTATTGTAAAAACACACCCATAACATGTGGCTGGCCCTAAACATGGATGTCCAGAGCCCAGGACTTAGTCCTGTCTGCTCCTGACCTACTATTGACCACGGACAAACACCTTCACTTCTTTGGTTAAAGTCTCGCACTATGTGAAAAAGGAAGAAAAATGAACAAGTCGGACAGCTCAGCAGATTAAAGCTCCTGCAAGCAGGCGCAGGGGCCAGGGGCTCAATCTCCAGGCTGCCTCGCTGGTCCCAGTCCCGGCCCCGCCCCCGGGGCATGCTGAGGTTGCAATTGAGACTGGGCGTGGTGGCGTGGCCCTATGATCCCAGCTCTTGGGAGGCTGTAAACAGATGGATCACTATGAGTCCGCTCTAGTAGGGAGATCCTGAACACCCTGTAGACCCTTCCCTAAAATACAAAAATAAAATAAAATAAAAAAGGAACAAGTCACTTCTGAGAGCCTTTTCAGTATAACCTCCAAGTTGGAGACGGCTCTGGCTGACTAAAATGTTCCCTATTTTGAACTTACACTGGACCAAGTGTAAACTTTTACGGTCACCGTCCAGCATTCCTATTTTTAAAAAGGCTGATTAAACATCTGCCCTCATTTGGGGGAGGGGGAGAAGCAGGGAGCAAGAGGAATGCATGAAATGCAATCTGTGGGTATTTGGCGCCCCAGACAAAGGATGTTAGGGAGTACTGAGGACTACAAACGAGACGAAGGTGCAGGTTCTGTTCAGTGGTAACTGACAAGGGTGGGAAACAACGGACACTAGATCATTTCACAAACTTCTTTCTGCTGTATTTTGGGGTGCCAGGAAGAACTCGGGCCACCCTACTCCTGAGCTCCTGAAGGCAAAGGGGACCAAAGCCACCTGCAATTAATTACTCGCTGAGTTCGCTTTAGCCAGGAATATCTTTCCTTTTGAGCTTTCATCTAAGAATCTCTAAGAACTTTCAAGTATTAATTATAACACCGACTTGAAATGATTTTTGGCTTTGATTAAAAACTGCACGTTCTACTTTCCACTCGTCTCCTCAGGTGTGTTCTGAAGAATCCTAGGAGGCTGAAGCTCGGAGAGATGCTCGGCACATCGGGCCGCACATTGGCCACATGCTCTGGCCTCTTGCAGGTTTCTGAGTAGACCAGGGAGGGACTTAACCGTTCGGTCCTCAGGTCACACAGCAGATTCCGCAGAGCATGAGTCACATCCTGGCCTCTGTCTCCCTTGAGCTTGTGCCAAGACAACACACTTCCCGATAGCCTTCTCCCCACTCCACTCACAGCCTAAGCTATTTTAAAAAGTAATTTATGCATAACTTTCTTAGAAAACATCAGCATGCAGCTGAGAATACCCCGCTGGAAATCAGAATGAGTGAGGCAGCACAATTACACCCAGCCCGTGAGCCGCACGCAACGCTAGAGATGAGCGAGGTGGAAGCGGCCCCTATCAAGCCTAAATCTAGATTAGCTGCCTATTGGCATCAGGATTGGGGTTTGCGCATGATCTTATCTACAGAAGATAACGAAAACAGGTGAAATGGCTAAGTTTCCCAGAAGCCAGGAAGGAAGGACACAGAGAACTGGTGAGAGAAACATTAACACTGAGAGGGTAGCTGAAGATCAATTAATTCCCAATGTGCCACAAATCTGGCCCTCCAAAGCCATTTATCAAAGGAAGACCATACTAATGAGGGTCAGAGTTGGGCTCTACTCACATAGCGGGGTCCTACACCCCGCCTCCTGCCACCCCAGGCTTGTTTATTAACTGATGCCTCAAACTTCAGGCATCAGGGAATAAATGTGATGGTTTTATCCATCACGTGAGTTGATACTGTACTCACTGAGCTCCCTTCATGCCAGAACTGGTGGGAGAATTAAATGAGAGAATCAACAGCGGGAAAAGTTATTCATGAGTGAGTGCGCAATAATTTTTCACTAAACCTTTAAAGCAATTGCTCCATATAGTTTACAATATGGAGCAACGGAGCTCTAGGGCCATACTCAGAGGGATGAGGATGTTCTGCTGTTGGGAGGGTGTTTCTAAGGGAGGCTTGTTTGAACTAACTCTTCAAACCACCATTACCTTCATGGCTTTAGGGACATCCAGGAAATGAATGAGGCTATATAGACCTGGGCTTCACTAAACTATCTAGTTTAATAATTATCGTGATCCTTGTAATCCCCTTCCTTGGTTCTCTCTGCCACTCTAGTTCTCAAAAGCAGCACAGGCCATAAAAAGTGAAAAAAAAAAAAATATGGCAAGAGTTGAAATTCAAGCCAGATGTGGGGTCACATGTTGGTAATGAGCACGAGCACCCAGGAAGCTGAGGCAGGAGGATCCAAGTGCCTTAGAGGTCAGCCTGCACTACATGGTGAGTTCAAGGCCAGCATGGACTTCTTCATAGGTAGTGAAACTCTCAAAAAAAAAAAAAAAAAAAAAAGGAGCAGGAGAAAGAATAGATATAATCAAATTAATGGAGACAGAAGTCTGGAAGTTTCGTGACTTAAAAAAAAATTCTTCTCATTTTTTCTCTTTGTTCTTGCTTCTATTTTTCATTATTCAAGTTAAAATACAAATAAATAACTTAGAAAAAAAACTCTCTAAAGAATATGCTTTTGTTTATGTTGTTTGCTCTTTGCATAAGCTCCTGTATCCCTGAAAAGTTGCATTTTATAGAGGCCATGAGAATATTTCAGAGCTACCATCTTTTCTCACATACTCAACCTGCCTTCATTTTCCTACAGTTAAGGCTATACAGTATTTAATAAAAAATTTTGTTGGGCAATCTATACAGTTAATGTTCTGTCAAAGATAAAGAATCGATTCTGTTCAGATATCAAAATCGTAGTCCAAATTGGAGATAAAACAGCTTTATATTGGGAAGATATAAGATCAGGTGTATTATATCTTGTATTAGTTATCCATAGCTTGAAGTCAGCAACGATTCATTTCAGAAAATAAAGTCAGAATTTGAAACAAGGGTCCTCCTACGTCCGTCGTGGCTTTTGTTCTCAGGCGCCATCTAGTGGCCTCGGGGAGTAGTTAACTACAGTCTCAGGTCCAACGCGACTTAAAAATGAAAGCCTTATGCTAGAGTCTAGTCAGGTGTCTGGCCCACGTTCTTCAGGTGAGCCAGGTCACTGCTCTGTGAAGGTAAAATGGATAATTCCACATAGGTTTGGGATTAAATTTTATCCTGGGAAATTGATAGTCTATGTTTTGCTCTCATGACTTCATCCTTTATTGTCAAAATCATCTAATAGCTTTGCAGCGCAGAACTGAGATACATGCAGTGTCCATTAAAAAGTAATAGAGTGGCTTAGACAATTAATAACTTCACTTCAGGCAAGATTTAGCTTCACTCAGGTGAAGTTTCACCGTCTATAGAACAGGATAACGCGTCTACTATCAGAGAAATAGATCACTGTTGTGGCTGATATCAAAATCTCGTGTGCTCATAGATTAGTTTTGGGGGCATCACTGGATTGTAGAGGCAAAATACCTCACCTGGCGGGTTCGACCACAGATGAACTGACGGCTGAATGTGCTCTTCGGGAGAGCTGGCCGCTGGGGGCGCGGCCTGGAAGGTCAGCCTTCCTCTTCCTCCCTTGAGCTGTTTCTCCTCTGCAACACCCCTCTGCGGTGCTGCCTCGTCCTGGACCCAGCCGGCTCTGGACAGAAAGCCCACAGACCGTGTGCCAAAGTAAACCTCTCCCCTTTCCAGTCGCACATGTCGGATGCTGTGCGTCTGCAACGCAAAAGCGACGAAGACAACTGCAGAGCGTTGTCCCGAGAGAATTACAAAAAGCATGTGCCATCTGCCTTGTAGAGTCGGTGACCATGGGCACTGCCACTCATGACGGCCCCTTTCAGTACTGAGTATTCCTATAACACAGAGCGCGTGAAAGCCACTCCTCCATTGGAGCAGCGTCTACAGGCACGAATGAGAGTTCTGCTGGTCACTAGACTTGACCACTAGCTTTGCTCCCAAAGGCTGTTCTCTCTTCTAGCAGTTCCTGCCCCATGACATATACGGTACGATGGCATGGCCAGAGCAGCAGCAGGAATGCTGCCAGGCGGGTCTCTAACTCCTGCCCTCCACCTATCAGCCAGAAAACCACAGTCCCCCCAACCAGGTCCACGAAGAGAGGGACACAAAGCAGGATCCAATCAGGAAATGTGGGCTCTGGGGATGGTTCACTGACAGTGCACTGACCTAGCTCAGCAGAGACCCTGGATTTAATCCCTAGCCCCATCCCCCAATCATGAATGGTTATAATGAAAGTCCTCGTGTAAAGCGCGTTGCTTACGCTTTATCTGTTTTCCTTAGATGTGACATCAGAGCAGATGGGGTGGTCCAAGCTGCTGAAAATATTAGAATTTCTATCAAGGATTTTAACTGTACAAATGCTAGTTGCAACATGGCACAGGGAATAGCCTGGGATCACAGCTGTCTGCTGGACACATAGGTCTGGGATGGTCTGGCCAAAATTTGGAGCTGCTGGTAGCTCCTGGGATGAAAGAACTGAGCTCTTGACAAATGGGCACGTTCATGTAGTGGCTACGTCTGGTAAAGAGGGAGAGCAGGAAGGACACTCCTGCACACGCCCCTCCCCACCGTCTGCCGGTCCCCTCCTCCAAGAGGGCTGCCTGTACCCTCTTCGCAGCACCCACCATTCTAATATGGCTACCATTTGTTCTTAAATCACTGAACTGGCAAATCAGGCCATAAATATTTATCACTTAACATGTTTCCAATGTGTAGACACTGTGGGATAGCTATCAGCTAATTAATATCCACCTCACCCCATATACTCATTTTTTTTAGAGTGAAGAAGATACATTGCACTTAAATTATGTTCTTGAAAATGCCTAGATTTTAACTATGGTCGCTATCTCACATAGTACCTCTGATTTTATTTTGTGTTTCTCAAGCATCTCTGCCCCAGCCTCAGACCTCTGGTCACCCTTCTGCTCTCTGCTTCCATAATTGTGATCTTTCAGTTCCACACACAAGCGAGATTACACGGCGTTGGTCCTTCTACACTACGTCATGTCCTGTAGGCTTTTTCATGGGGTTGCAAATGCCAAGACTTTCCTCCTGTAGTAAGTCTGAATAACAGTCTGTGGTGCATTTATACACCACCACATTTTCTTCATTCACTCTCTCACTGGTGGACACCAGAGCCCACATGTTGGCTATTATAAATATCACGATGAACATGAAAATGCGGGTATCTTTCTGACATAGACACAGAAAATGAAATCCGCATATTTCCAGTGGTGGGATTGCTGGACCACATGGCTTCTACTTGTAGTTTTTGTGGGACCTCCACCATGGCTGTGTGCTACTTTATAATCCCCACTGCATGCTTATTAATGATCTCTCTCTCCCCATCAACATTCAGGTTCCCTGAAATCAACATGCAGTCTGTCTTCTAGCCCCTGTATCCCCAGAGCATAGGACAGACTACCAAGCCCATAACAGGTGCTTGGGACATAGGTATCCAGGTAATGACGAGACTATGCAATGAAAATTTTTCTTCTGGGTAATTTTTATCCTTCACCTTTTGTGGGTGGTTATTGTTCTTCCTATGTCCCCACCTACATCTTAGTCACTTTCTCATTGCTGGGACAAAATAGCCAACACCTGCAACTAATAGGAGGTGAGGTTTAATTTTGGCTCACAGTTGGGGGAGATCTCAGTCCACAGTCAGCTGGCTCCGAGGCAGGCGGCAGGGCACGGGGGCCTGGAGAGAGGAGCTGCTCACATGGCAGATGGGAAGTCAGGACCCAGAGGAGCACAGAGGTGAGACAGACCCGTCGGGGTCACACCCACGGTGAGCCGCCTCTGCTCACCAGAACTGTCTTCTAAGAGCAAGCCAATTACACCACCCCATAAAGCAGTCACCTTTCAAGTGCATGAGGCTTAAGAAAACATCTCAGGGGAGCCACAACCACCCACTGTGCCTTCTGTGCCTCCTCTAATGAGTGGCTCCACCTGCAAGCCTTGGGGAGCCTCACAGATCACGGTACTGCAGCGCGGCACCGGGTCAGCAGCAGCCTGCTCCGGGGCTCCAAGGACCATGCCTGCTATGAACACAACCTTCCCTCTGAGCAGCCGGGGTCTCTACTCCTTTCTGCATCCTTCTCAATGTATTCACTGCCATGCCACAGGCTAGATTCTGTCAGCCTGTGACATGCAGTCTGCACATTCTCACCACGGATCACTGCAAGATTAAATGTTGAGAGTCAGGCCTCTGACCCAAGGAAGCTTCCACCACAGGCCCAAGTCCAGACCTCCACAGGGAGTCCTGGTTTCCCACGCTTTCCTCTACGGTGCAGGGGCCGTAGAGGAAAAATCTGAATCCAGGGCCCTGCCCTGCTACTGAGCTACATGCCTGGCCCTGAATCCTGGCAATATTAATGATGTCCTGGGCATCACTATGTATTGTGAGAGGCACACAAGTCCACATCTATCTCGGATACTTTTCTCTCATGGCTGGGACAAAATATATGACACTCAGAATTAAGGGAGGAAAGCTTTATTTAGCTCACAGTTTATGGAGGTTTCAGTCCATACTCAGATGGCTCCTAGGCAGAGTGGCACATGGCAGAGCGCAGCGGTTCACAACAATGAAAAACAGCAAAATGGCTAGAGCAGAGGGAGGAGCAGCAGAGCAGCAGGCAGCAGCCCCCTCCCTCCCTTATACTGCATTCAGGCTGCCTGCCCCAGGGGGGTGTAGCACTGGCCCAGGACCCATAATCCATGCACTGAATCATTAATTAATCAGAAACTCAAGAAGTTGCAAGAGGACAAGGCCGATTTTAGCTTCAATCTTCAGGAGTCTGAGCAGGAGATGCAGAGCCTGCTCCCCTCCCCATGTGGCAGGCGCAGTTATCCAATGGCTGCCCTGTAGTGACAGACAGACCATCTCACACATGGTACAGTCTGTTTTTCACTAGCCTGGTTATCACCCACTTACACCCATTGCATTCTCAATTTTAATTGATACTCTTTAAAACTAAGCTGGATCCCATCTTGTCTAACCAAAACCCTCATACATAGCTGGGCATGACATGAGGGCCTTGCAGGGGCCAGGGAGATGGCTCAGTGGAATAGGCGCTTTCCATGAGGGCCTTGCACAGCTCAGTAGGAAGAAGACTGTAGTTCCTAAAAGGTGCAATCACACCTCAGAGGCTTCTAAAATAGAGATTCCTGGACCTGGGCTGCAAGCAATTTTAAGTCAGGAAGATGAGGCAGAGCCAGAGAACCCAAACTGTTTGTTGTTGGGGGGTCTAATCTACCCCCCAACTGCTGAGCCAAGTAGTATAACAATGAAAATCAAATAGGAAGCTCTTTGTTTTTCTCTCATTCATTCATCTGTTTTTTGTTTGTTTTGTACATTGGATTTTTTTTTTTTTTTTTGGTGGTCTCAGCATGCCCTAAAGGGCAGATCTGGTAAGGCTTAAGGATCTAGGGATTGAACCACAGTATCCTGAGCTGACTGCTCTGCTTAAGTAGGCACTTAAACAACTGAGCTAATGGGCAGGCCCCCAATAGAAAGTTACCAGAAAGTATGGAAACAAAATGAAATTCCAAAGGGGAGAACATCTTCCTAAGCTTAGGGGACAGAGCATAAAATACAAGCACAAGAGCAGTGTTTACAAAGTACTAAGAATTTCAAGAGAGCAACAGCAAAGCAAGAACAGGACACAAGCTGAACCCAGGCAAAGCATCTGGCCTGGGAAATCCAGCCATCGAAGCTGCACTCCTAAGCATGCAGGAAACAACAGGCACTTCTCTGGTGCTCAGAACATGGATGGCCCTTGGATCGAAATCCCCTGGACTGGCCAAACCTGGGAATGATACAGAATCTTAAATATCCCCAGTGGGAAATGCAGCTCAACTACTAGGTGAAAAGTGATCAACTTAAACGAGGGCCTAGGGAGATCACTCAGTCATCTAAATGCCTGCATGGCAGGTGGAAGAACCCAGGTTCAATCCCTGGTACCGCATGCCATGCTAGCCCTGGAACCCCAAGTGGGCATGGTGGTGCACACCTAAAATCCTAACACTGGAGAGGCTGAGACTGGAGGATCACTATGAATCCAGCCTGAGTAGTTAGACCCTGTACCAAATAAATAAATAAAAGATTAAAAAAAATAAAATATATTTATCACTGAAAAACATAGCAGTTATTCTAGCTGCAAACATACCAAAACCTTAGACTTCCAATGAGTATGGTTAAGATAGTATTAATAGTAGCAATAGCAAATGTACAGTTTGTTATTTTAGGATGTTTCTGCATAGTATGGCTTTCTAGAAGCCCCCCCAAAAAAAGCCCTTAGGAAGCCAGGCATGACGGTCAGCAGATGAGACCCCAGCCACTCAGGAGGCTGAGGCAGGAGGATGGCAAGTTGAAGACCAGTCTCAACAACAAACACAAATTCCTTAGGAATGAAAGCTCCTCTTTACAGAACTGAAGGCAATATACACCTATGACTCCTAAAGGAAAGAGTTTTATAAAGAAAACCAAGTCTTCCTTCTTATTTAACTCACAATAGCATCTAAATATTCTTTCCAATCTTAATTAAATAAAAAATAAAAGGTAAAAATTGAAAACATTCACGAAGGAACTTGAGTAATTCCAATACACTTAATAACTGAGCTCTTCCACAATAGAGAAAATTATTCAGGTTAAACCATTTGTCAAACGCATGTTCCAGTATTTCACATAGTAATCAGGATTTGGCAATATGAAAGTAAGCAGTTTAAGAAGTTCATGGCTATTTGGTGAATGGATTTAGGAATCTAGAAACCCAAGTCTTTGTGATTGCTTGTATCCTTTTAAAACCAAAGAATTAAAAACAATGCACAGGCCAAACGCACAGCCCAGATGCTTGCCCTCCAGCAAACACAGTGCTTAACTCTATGGGAGTACTGTAATCCTAGCACTTGGGAGGCTGCAGCAGCAGGATCATTGTGAGTTCCAGACCAGCCTGGGCTTCAACGTAAACTCAAGGCCAGTTTGAACTTCATGTGAAACCCTGTCTCAAAGGGAAAAAGAAGAAAAAAAAAAGAGTTTCCTGTGGGTCTCAAGACTGTCATGGTTGTTATGCAGGCTGCCAAAGTGCAAAGAGCTTACACGTCCACATTTACTATTTCAGTGTTGTCTTGTCTTATTTATATTCTGTCACAATGTTTTGCTTCAGAACATCACAAATTAAATAAAGTTCAACCAGTCATACAGGATGCTGAAAATGTGGTAAAGGAGAAATTGATTCTCTAAACAAAAGTCCTTGTGGCGCCACAGGGCTCGTCCACTTCCTGGATCATTAGGGACACAGTGCTTTCTCCCTGTGGGGGGCAGGAAGAGCCTTGTCCACCTCTAGTAGGAATTGTCACCATGACAGCCATGGAAAGACAGTGACATCTGGGCTACACAGCCTTCTCAGAGTAAAACCTCAGTCATGTTCCAGGAACATGGAAAGGGCAAGTGCCCAACGGAATCACATTCACACTGGAAATGAATTTACCAACCAGTACGTATCAACTTTACTGTTTTTAAAGTTATGTATTTTGTATTTTAGGGAAGGGTCTAAAGGGTGTTCAGGGTCTCACTCCTAGATAGGACCTAGTGGTCCTCCTGTTTACAGCCTTCCAAGAGCTGGGATTACAGGGGTGCCCCACCGTGCCCAGTCTCAATTGCCATCTCAGCACACCCCGGGATTGGGGCCAGCAAGGCAGGCCTGGGGACAAATTTACTAACAAAATGGAAAAGCCATTTGCTGAGCACAGAGCACTTTTTTCCAAGTTCTAGTTTCATTGTAGTCCACTGACAAACAAAATTGCATTTAAAATTTTTCTAAAAAGGACAATATAATGAAATTTATATCAAAGTGTTGTGTTAAACTTATAGTTGAGACACCTCTCTCACACACACATTTACCAGCAAATCTCTTATGGACAGTTAGTTGTAAGAGCTTGACAACTGGGTGTGTACACTTCAAAATTATTCCTTTTAAAATACAGACCATGTCTGGGAGTCTAGGCTGTAAGTCTGAGGTGAGGTCCAACTACATTTTCTAAAACAAAAATTGTTTAAATGCCCTAAGAGATTCTGGAACAGGCTGGGACTCAGCCCCACTGTTCCTGACTAATAGCTGCTGGACCAGCCACACTGGGAACATCTTGGACCTTGTTCCAAACGCACCCTTTGGAAGCAAAACACGAGTCAACATAAACCTTAGCAATGCTTAGAAGCGCATTTCCCTATATAGGAATCTTACAGTTACTACATGGGAAATGTTCCCACAATCCCTTAGTCTGGTCACCCTGCTCTTAACTTCTTTCCTAGCTTAGAGCACAGATCAGCATCCATTTGCTGTCAACAGCCAGAAAAAGCAAGTGTTTTCAACTCTGCAGGCCACAGCTCTGTTACAAATTCTTAACTCTGTTTTACAGGACAATTAACGGAATAGCCACAGCTGGGTTCCAATAAAACTTTATTTAAAAAAGCAGGTGCCAGGCAAGATTTGACCCAAGGACTTTTGTTTGCCAGCTTCTAGAAAATAAGGCACAACTGTTGGGAAAGGAAAAAATGAAAACAAGAACAAGACACATCAGCCCACACTCACGAATGAGCACTCTCCTAGGAGCAGAATGGCTCCAACCTGGAAGCCACACTAAGGAGAGGGACAGGCCTTAAGGTACAAGGACATGCTCTGTCCATTCACTCATCATTCACATCCTCAGCCTTTCTCAGGTGCACACAAATGCCCACAGCCACACGTCAAAGCCCTGCCTGCACAGGCTCCAGTCTAATGAAATAAAAAACTAAATAAATAGAAATATTGACCATAGTGTCTGGACAGTTCCAAGAGAGTGACTGAAAACCTCTGAAGCCACAAAACAGGGGCTACTGGGCCTGCATCTCCAGCTATGCACAGGATTATGCCAGTTGGGCAAAAAATACGCCCAGTGGAGAAAGTCCTGCATCCAAAAGCTTAAAACTCAAGATGAACATATTCAAAAAATGGACCAAAGAGAAGGGGACAACTTAGAAAATAAACGCAAACTGAAATGTTCTTGGGGCTGAGAGTAGGGAGCTCAGAGGTGCTAGAAACTCTCACAATCACTCGTAATAAAATAATAGGTCGGCCTGGCACGCTGAGGCCCACAACAGGAAGACCCGGTACTGCAGCCACATGTTGGAAAGAACCAGAGAAGGATGAAACACATTCGCTAAACCAAGGTAACAACTCGTAGAACGGAAGGAAGAAAACTTGTGTGAGGGGTTTCTGAATTTGTGTGGACATTTTTCCCTACTAAATGGAATCAAAGGGCCAATGATTCTCCGTCTCTCTGGGGAGGCTTTAGAAGAAGTAAAACTGAACTGACATCAGAAATACAGCAGGAGGGGGAGGTCGGCGTAAGCATAACCCTCTTCTGGCAGAGGTGCTGGATCTCAGCTCTGAGGACAGATAAAGAAGCACAGTTTTAAATGTTGATTGCACAGAGTGACTTACAAGGAGCCCTTCCAAAAGCTCCAAAACAAAATGCAAACAAAAACACTGATATTTTCAAGCCACACCCACTATGGAATCTCTGTAAGCAGCTCTCTGTACTGACCGGGTAAGGCTCTCTGCAGGCAGCAGCCATAGTGGCTGCAAAGGGGGAATTCTCCAGTGCCACAAAAATTTAGTCTCCAGCCTCTGACAGTGCCTCTCTGACTTTGTCTCCAGCCTCCTCCACACGGTTGTTCCATCTCACACCGAGCCTCACACCTCAGCCACTTGCACAGACACGCATGCACCCATGCACATGCACACACACACACACACACACACACACACACACACACATCCAGAAGGAACTCCTGACCCCTGAGATGTGGAGCGTGCAGAGTCTGTGTTCCTGCAGCACTGAGGAATGAAGTTGCAAATCAAAGGCAGAAGGTAGGAGGGTTTTACTGGAAATTGGGAGTAAACAGCTCCTGGATGCTTAGGTGGGTGCCATGCAGGTGGCCCCCAAGGCCCTTTGTCAGAGGTAATTTTTTACAATGAAGTAACAATGTGGGTACAACATGGATCACACTACAATCAATTTAGAGGATTATAAGGATTTTTAATCCCACAGGATTATAAGATTATATTGACCCAACAGGAAAACAGTCATGTAGCAAGGGTGCACGGAAAGCACACAGGCATTTTGGCAAAGGGGAATATAAACCCAAAGGCGCTGGTTGCCCACCTACATGCCTGGGTCCTGCCTGGTCCCACTGAGCCAGGTGGTGCTAAGTATAGTATGATGTCCAGTTGCCCTTTATCCCTAGGAAGGCACTCGGGCCTGGCTCTCTTCCGCTATGCTTCGAGCCACAGTCCTGACACCTTTATGTTTTGTGCTGTTGAGGGTTCCAGCCCCTTCTGACTACTCATTTCCATCTAAGCTAGTTGCCCACCACAACTCTGTCCTGGTTCTACTGCTTTATGAGCACCTGCAGAACAAACCAAGAGACGGGGCCAGCAGTGTGCCTCCAGCTTCCATGCTGTTCCAGGCCCACAGCAAACATCTCTGCTCCAGGAAGGGCTTCCCAGGGCATCCTGGGCCATTTCTGTCAGCCCTGGATAGCACCAAGAAATGCAGATATTCAGGTTTCAAGTAGACAGGCCCATTTGCAGGGGTGCCAGTCCTCACCCACATTTACCCACCACTGCTGAGCTGTTTGAGCAGAAAATGTCACAGAGAAACAATAGCAGGCTTTTCTCAAACCTCAGTACACGACTGTCTTCTCAGATTGTATGCCCAGCAGTGAAAATCTCAGAGTCACTGGCTGGGCTGGAAGCTAATGATACCCTCGATGACAGAGAATTCCTGGCAGTCCTGGACATGAATATATCAATCCTAGAACTAATTTGATATTTCTGGCCTCTTTCCTAGATTTCAGTTAATGCTCATGTATCTCTGCTTCTGTGTAGATACAATTATATTTCCATTAAATTGCTAAAGCCAGAGCCGAGAAGCATCTAAGTAATGGAAAACTCATTTATTCCATCAAAACCAATCAATGACGAGTTCCAGGACTAAAACCTCACATGCTGTGTGAACACAGGTGATTTGCTCTCTTTTATTCTAATGGAAAAAATCTGATGATGGAAGACAATAGGAAAAGTTCATCTTTTATTATTAAAATAACACTTTTGACCAGGTCTTCCATCAAAAACTCGTAGGAACCCTGTTCCAGGTTTTGAGAAGAAACAAGCTACAGCTGAGCCCCTGTTTAATCCCTAAAAGTTAGTTCAGTTGATGCCATCTCAAAAATGGTAAAGGGGGCAGGGAGAAGAGGTAAAGAAAATCCGGAACAAATTATGACAAAAAAGAAACTGGACTTGTACATATTAGGACTGAAGTTCTGGCCCCATTGAAATATTAAGAGAAAACAGAATGCTGCTTCCTAGAATAACTAGGAGAGTTGGTACAAATTCATTTTCTATGTGATAACAGAGATGCTGTGCATCAAGGAGCTAGGACAAGTCGTTGACAGCATGCGACAGCCCGCACACCTCTCTACCCATTAGAATAGGTTGCAGAATGACTCCCCCAGGAATCGTTTTGCACCTTGGCCTGTGTCATAACTGAGGTAGAGAAGCGAGGAGGCCAGAGAGGGGAGGAACCAGGCCGCCTTTATCTGTCTTCTGTTGCCGCTCCAGGTGCTCAGCATCTGAGCCCTCTTTGTGTCCAGCTAGGCTAGGAATGGTCACCTCAGACCAGGGACCTACGAAGGCGGCCTCCAAACACCATGCCACGCAAAGCTGCAACAAGGGCCAGGGAGAATATTTTCCTGTCAATGTTGGAGACTGATGGCTTCTCTTGTTAATCCCAAATAGGGACCTCAGAGCTCTTCTGCACGACACAACGAAAGGGCAGAGGCCACAGGGAGCATCAGAGTCCTCGGCAGCTTCTGTCTGTGCGCACAGGGGCAGCAGCTCCGGAGGTGGAGATGCACACAGGATAGCAGCCAGGCATTTACACCCACGTAGAAAGGAAGGCGTGGATCTTTCCACGCTGCCGTGTAAGAAACCAGGCTCCAGAGAGCTCCCTTCCTTTCCTAAACTGAAGCCTACGGACTGAGTGCAATTGGACCCTAATTCCTATGCAAAAACTAGGATTGGGGCTTGGTGTCTTTGCGCAAGTTTGTCGTTGGTCCTTTCTTCCTAGAGGCAGTGCTCTAAGGCTGTGCCTCCCTTCCTTTTCTCCAGTGCTGACCGAGTCTGAGTCCGTCCGGAGCCCGGCTGCTCGCATCCTCTGTAATTGACCCCTGGAGGACACAGGCACCCCCTCCCTCCCGCCTCATCCATGTGCCCTAATCACAAGCATCAGCTGCGTAGCCAGAACTCCTGGCAAGCAGGGAAGAATTCGGTGTAGCTCAATAATGAGGCCGACTCTGAGCCAGGACACTTGGTCTACAGCGACCCACGCATTTGTTCAGAGTTTAATGGTCTCACCCGTGGAATGCGACATGAACACTAAGTAATGCTTTTTAAAAGGCTTTAAAAATCCATCCCCTGTTCATTGTCCCCATTACCACTCAAAATAAAATCTACCCTTGCATGATTTATATCCTACTTTAGTTTTAATAGGGGAAAAAAAAATCTCGTGCTATCTTAGAAAAATAACACATTTTTGTATATAGCACTAATAAGTTTATCTTTAAGCAAAAAATAAAGTCTGGTATTCAAGTAGGAAGAAAATATTTTTCTGCCCTATTGATTACAACTGCTAAAGGTTAAGGAATACTTGTAAATCTCCTGCCTTATTTATTTGGAAAAGAACTCTTTTTCTTCTAAAACCTCCAGCCAAATAATAGCAATTATAGCTGTAGCTATAGCACCCCAAGTAGTTTCTCCTGGGTAGTCCATAGTTAAGGCTGTTGATTCGCATACCGTTGGTTTACTGCTTTGTTTTTTTTTTACATGAGAATTCACAATTGTCACCAAAAATACAAGCACAACCACATTTGGGAGAGGCTTCACTTTCTGACTGACATCACTGTTACTGAAATTATTGTGCTCATTCAAAGGAGGGCTAGTTTTTCATTTCTATTTACATTTACAGGCTCTATTTCTGCAGAGTAAGCCTGGACGCTGGTTTTGTTCTTTTTTCAGTTTTGCACGTGTTGTCATTCTACTTCCAACAGTGAGACAGCTGCATGATAAACATTTCCACTAATCAGCAGGCATTCAGTGGTGAGCAAGAGTAATACCGAGCCAATACTAATTGTTCTCTTTTACCTGGAGAAGGCTGTCACTTACGGCACAAGTTGAATAATATCACATGAAGTTCCTTTCCCTAGACATATTTTTAAAAAAATTATTTTCAAGTACCTTTAACCTCATTTTGCAAATATTAATTTACATGGTAGGTTCAAAGCAAAACTCTCCCAAGCAGAGAAATTTTACAGAGTCTGCAATGGGAGGTTAAAAAGAATTCCAATGCTTATCTTTAACCTCCACCAGAAAGGATTGTTAAAATCACACAAAGTCTCTTTCCCCAGTCCTCCTCAAGAACAAAACTAGTAGGGTGCAAATAAAACCCATCCTTTCCCAGAGTTCTGGATTCCGAAGCAACTGATGCTCTGAAAATAAACGATAGTGCAAAGACGCTGTGCTTACCTGCGGTGCAAGCAGTGTACCAATTGTGTCACCACCGTGACCATCCTGCTCGCGTGCAGAGCAGCGAACGCCCGAACCACCGAGAGTGAGCACCGCGCGCTGACTGGTGCGGGCAGGCTCGGGGCTCTCTGCGCCGCGCCCCGCGAGGCTGGTGCGGTCATCTCCGCTCCACTGCCCGCAGCTGCTCCAGCCGGGGCTGCAGCGTGGACGCGCGGGGAGGGACGCGCGCAAGTGCTACGCCCCAGATCTGCTGCAGCTGGCGAGCGCCGCGCGCGCCGGGACGGCTGCTGAGGGCTGCAGCTGAAGACCCCGAGCAGCAGGTGCTGGGCAGAGCGTGACTTTCCAGGAACCGGCAGTGTCCTCTGCAGCCCGCCCCAGCTGGAAGGGAGCTCGGAAAGCAGCCCCAGCTACTGAGCATGCTCGGGCTGCCAGCGCTCCCATCAAGGCCTTGCCAAGGTGGAGTTCTCCAGACGTGCACAAGGGGTGTGCAAAGTGAGGAAAGGGCAAGAGGCCGGGGGCGTGATTCTAGACATGGACAGCTCCTCCTTGCACCTTCCCCAGGAAGGCCGAGCGGACGCCTTGCTACTCACTTAGAAACGGGAAATATTTTTGTGACAGGTGGACAGATGTTTGGAACGCTACCAACAGATTAGCCTTCATCTCTCTCCCTGCACAATCCAGTTGCCGCTGAGGCCACGCGCGGGGTGTAGGCAGCGAAAGGATTCAAGGGTAACCATCACAGGCAAGGATACATTAGCTATGAAAGAGCCTATTTTTGAAGCTTAAGACAACAGTCTGCTATTTAATTCCTCTATGCAAGAGGAATGTGCCACCTGCACAACTTTCTTAAAAGAGCCTGCACTGTAGAAATCGGGAATATCAACGTGAATGTCAACCTGTATCACAATAAGATTTTGAAACTTAGCTCCTCCATGTGGCAGCTCAGTTTCGGTAGAGAAAGTCTGGTAGTTTGTGACTCTACACCTAAACCTTTTCCCAAGGCGTGGGCAATGACTAATGCCCTTGATAGCTCAGAAGACTAAGTGCCTGCTAGGCAAGCACAGGGACCAGGGTTCGATTCCCAGCACCACAGGATGGGCCACCCCTGCCCCTGGGCTCTGTGAGCTGCAACCTAGTCTAGGCTTGGTGGGGCACTCCTGTAATCCCAGCATTGGGGAGGCTGAAAAAAAGAGGATCACTAGGAGTCTCAGCTGCGTAGTGAGGTCCTATATGAAGTACATTAGAAAGAGGGAGAGAATAGTGTGTCCATGACCACCTCAGCTTTCTTTCTACCCCTCAGGGGCTGATCAAGTACTTGAAAATAGGAACACACTGTACTCTTTTGTCTGACAAGCTGAGCAAGAGCAAACTGGCTTGCTCCTGCTACTGCTTCATTAGCTCTTTTTCTCCAACTCCCTAAGAGGTGATTTACTTGGGGAGGCAAAGTAAATCAGGAGGAAAAGGAACCTTTGCAGTGTCACACAGATCAAAGATTGGATAGCTAGCATGGAAACACAGAGCAATTTGTGCAGAGCTACTGAACACTAACAACTAGGGCAGAGCTGTTCCAGCCCTAACCAGAGCTAAAGGTAAAAGTGGAGACCCTACTGCTGCTCCCCAGAACTCACTTGCTCAGATTCGGGGCACACTGCCCCATCTCTCCACTACCTACTACAACTCTTGGGGTTGTTCTTCACCTCTCTGTTAGCAGAGAACAAGGATGATATTCTGCAGTTAGAAGATAACAAAATTAGTTCACCCTGAAAAACTAGCTGGTCATCTCTGATAAACTAAGAGGCTTTTGTGGCTTACAGGGAGCCAGAGTTAGCCTGGAAGCTGAGCCCGTTGAAAGATACAGAGAAAGGTGAATGAGCTGTGACCCAAGTAGGGACACTAGTCCCTACCAGGTGTTCCCTTGGCCCCTGAGCTGGTCTCTTCAGGGCAGGAAAATCACCCCTCCTTTCTCTAGATTCTCCTGCCCTTCCTTCCAGACCAGTCTGTGCCTTAGTCTGGAGCCCTTCCTGGCTGCCTAATCTCTGTACCCACCCAGGTCCAGCCCAAGCTTTCACTTTCTGCATTGTCTTTAGCTGAATTATGCCATGCCCACCAGCTGCTGTGAATTCCTTAGTGAGAGGCAATGCTGAGTGTGTACATCTACACAGTTGTGTATAGCTGCCCGATTTCTGATTTTCCAGGCTTCCAGATTAGATGATGGTGTGGGAGAGGCAGCCCACTTGGAAAAATGGTGGAATTAATCTAGAAAGGTTTCCTGGAGAATGTGATGCCAGGAGGAAAAGGAACCTTTGCAGTGTCACACAGATCAAAAATTGGATAGCTAGCACGGAAACACAGAGCAATTTGTGCAGAGCTACTGAACACTAACAACTAGGGCAGAGCTGTTCCAGCCCTAACCAGAGCTAAAGGTAAAAGTGGAGACCCTACTGCTGCTCCCCAGAACTCACTTGCTCAGATTCGGGGCAGACTGCCCCATCTCTCCACTACCTACTACAACTCTTGGGGTTGTTCTTCACCTCTCAGGTATCTTCTGTTCCAAGGCTGTCTACAGTGTCCTTAGCCCCAGACCCAAGAATCTCTCCATTTTGATGACAAAAGTCAGACTTATCCCTTACTCGCACCTTATTCTCCTCCAGACAGAGCTGGATTCTTATAAACATTGTGTTTAGTTATGAGAACTATCTTCTGGTTGCATTTATCACAATGTTACATTTCACAAAGCACCTGCAAACAGGCACAGGTGCCAGGGGTTCGATCCCCAGACCTGCCATGCCAGCCCCACCCCCAGGGTGCGCTAAGACAGTAATTGAGACTGGGCATGGTGGTACACGCCTGTAATCTCAGCTCTTGGGAGGCTGTAAACAGGCAGATCACTACAAATCCGATCTAGTAGTAAGATCCTGAACATCCTGTAGACCCTTCCCTAAAATTAAAAAAAAAAAAATTTTACATTTCAAACCTACAGTACATAATGTTTGCTAGCATCAGATTAAAACAAGCACAAGAACAATAGGCGGCATTTGGATAAAGGATAAGGAATGTTATTATCTGCCACTACTGAAGCCAGGGCTTGGGAGCCCAAGGCAACAGAGCTAATTGGGGAGCAGGGTGTGAATTCCAAGGTGCTTGGTGCCAAAGGTCATCAGCATGCATGTAGTGTTCACTCCTTAGGAACACATCCCCAAGAACATGTGGCCAGTGAAAGCTGGGGTGGGGCCAACGCCAGTTGGACATGGTGGCAAAGTCTATTCCTAACCTCACTCTACATACCTGACTCCCCCCCTATAAAACTCTTTTATAGAGTTTCCCTGGCATTAAACTTTTCTGTCTCTCAGTTAAAGTTTCCATCCTGTTGGTTCCTGCTCCTGTCACTGCCACCTCTAGGACTGCTGTTCAGTCTTCCAGCTGGACTCCATGTTGTAATCTCTTAATTCTCCAGTCTTTCCATGCAATGACCCCCCTACAAGCATCTTCCTAAAAACTCCTTTGTGATCACCATGGACATTATTAGCTGCTTTGGAAGCATGCTACCAACTTTCTCATAATAGAATTCCCAAGTGTTCAAAGCGAAGCTGACTGCTCTGAGCAGGCTGGAGGCTGCACACCACCCTTGCCATGCATTAGCTACAGAATGGGTAGGTGACCCAGCCATAACTGAAGAAGAGGCCAAGCAAGTTTATCACAGGCTTTCTTTTCTCTTAAAAGACACAGAAATCCATTCCTATATTATATTTAAACAAGGAAGCACACAGCCATCTTAGCATCTTGAAAATATCAGTCTGAAAAAGCCAACCCTGTAGAAGGAGAAGAGCAGAAATGAAAAATCAAGCTCCTTGGGGAAATCACCAAATTGGTCTCTCTACCCAAAGGCTCACCTTACTTCTTGATTTCTCACAATGTGAGCCAATAAAATGTTTAAAGCCTCAAGAATTAGATTTTCTTCTTGCAGTCTGAGATTAGCATTTTGAGTACAGAGGGAAAAAAAGCTTAACTGATTATAAATAAACTCAATTTCTTAGCAAAATATGAAGCTTCCTTCAAGTCCAGATTAAAAGACAATTTCTAGACATTAAAACTCAATTTGTGTGCATGTGGTGCTGAGAATCAATACAGGGCCTCACATGTGCAGGTAAGCCTCTCCCACTGAGTCACGCCCAGCCCATCTTCTCCTCTGTGCACCTTCCCATGATGCTTATCCTTCCATGCACAAGTCTCGGGTGTCCAGGAGGCCTCTGTCAGCCACATCTAGCTTGTGTTTAGTTATGAGAACTATCTTTTGGTTGCATTTATCACAATGAATGAGTTTGTTCTCTTACTGGCTAATAAATTTCTTAAGGGCACAGCCTATGTTCATCTTTCTTGTTCTCTCATGTGTGTCTTAGTTATTTTACTGGCCACTGGGATAAAATACCTGACATCCACAAATTTAAAGGCAGTTTTATTTTCCTCACAGGTCCGTCCATAGTTGGCTGGCTCCAAGAATCTTTCTGTTTGGATGACAAAAGTCATAGTTATCACTTGCTTGTACCTTATTTTCTGCCAGATACAGGTAAATTCCTTAGTCACCACAAGATCCACCCTGCATAGTGGAGGAGAGCTGCTAACAGGATGGACAGACAAAAAGCAGAGGGAGGAAGGACAAAGCTGGGGGGAAGAGGGAGGATACATTAAACCCTTCCTGGCCACAACAAGTGACTGCCTTTTCTGACCATACCCTGAATCCAGCCAGCTAATCACTTTCCACAGTCTTTAGCGGGACATCCAGATAGAGACCTTATCATTCCACCTCTACCCCCAAAAGACTAATGCACGTCTCTTCATGCAAAACATAGTTAGTCCCTCTCTACGTGTTGCTAAAGTCGTAACAGCTCAGAATTAGGGAGAGGCCTAAGTCCAAAGTCTACCCAGAGACTGAAGGAAGACTCTTATCACTCATTCCCTGTAATACTGAGAAGTCAAACACTGCTGGTGTACAACGGCAGAAGACAAACAGTGTGTTCCTAAAATAGGATCCCAGGAGAACATTGCTGTGTTAGTGAACTCTGGAAGGTAGAGTCTCGGATCTCTGCATGTGCAATGCCCTATCCAAGGAAAAAGGAGAGGTGTCCCCCTAATCCATGAGACCCTGCTTCCAGAAGATGTGGAATACAATGTCATGATTAATTTACTTTTAAAAGGTGACTCAGTCTCCCTAGCTTGGCTATTAGACTTCTGTAGGCCAGGGTTCCCTACACAGAAGTTCAGCTGTGAACTCTCAGTCCCTGAGAGTGGGCTAGGTAGAACACTTGCTTGCCCATGTCCCGTTGCTCACAAACTTAATTCCCAAAGATGACTGGGGATTTGGAGGCTAAATCTATAATATGCTCTGGTTCTTAACTGGAAAAACAATTGCCTCCTGTATGATACACTCTGGACTGTTCCAACTTTCAATTTTAGGCGACATGAGAATGGATTTTTCAGATAAAAATGATTAGTAGTAGTCTTTCTGTGGGGAAAGTGAGATTGGAAAAACTGTGTGATTATCTAAGGTACAATATGCATCAATAAGCTAACAAAAATGCAAATATTGGTATTTTGACATATCACTATACTCTATGTAATGTTCTATCAATTTATTCAATATGTGTGGTTAAGATTAACAATGCTGACTGATTATTATAATAAACAGTAATTATTTCTATTTTTAATAATACAATAATATCAGAATAGAAATGATTAGACCTCATGATTATCAGTCAGGGTCTAATAAGGAGACAGTAATTTGGCATGGGAAGGGCTTGAATTGCTATTTATACAAAAACTAAGACATCAACGAGAGCTCTGAAGAATTCAGTTCTTCCAGGCTGACAAAGGGTAGTCAATCAGAAAGCCCTTTCCCCGATTGGCGGTCACTACCCACCGGTTGACGAAGAACCCACCAGGCCAGAGCTGGTACACAGGCTCGGGCTGAGGTTGGCCAGCTCGGCCTCCTGGAAGGGGGCCAGCAAGTCGAGGGACTCGGCAGGACGGTGCCCAATGGGGTCCTGATAACTGAACGGCCGGAGCCGGCTGCCCACTAGCTGGACTTAACAGAAAACTGCCAGGAAGTCCTCATGGACGAGGCTGCAGTCAACTCTCTGAGGACTCACAGGGCTCCCCAGAATCCACTCGGGTGTGTGCCGCTGGCCTTGCAGATCTAGCTGGGGTCACCGCGGTACCCATCCCAAAGCTGCTGCTGCGAAGATGCAGCTGCGCTAGCCCTGGTCAGCCAGCTTAGAGGACAGCGGAGCTCACCTGGAATTGGCCTTGGGAGGCTCTGCAGCACTCAGGACTGGCCTGCCTCCCCGGCACTCTGGAATGCCCCTCAACGACCTCTGTGGCACTGCTGGAAGCCCTCGGCGGTGAGCTCCACTGCGTGTCCTGCAGGTCAGACCAGCACCGCAGGAGCTGGAAAGCTGGAAAACAGACCGGAACCAGGAAGGGCTGGCTAATCCTCCTCCTGCACAGTCGCTCCAGCGCCCTCTACCGACAATGTCTCGCATTGCGCCAGCTGGCAAGAGAAATGTTTTAGCATCACAAGCCAGCGATGAGGGATAGCTTAGGAACCGAGAGGCAATAAATTAACTGACAGCGCTACTGTCGGATAAACTACCTTATAGTGAAATGAGCTCTTCGCCCATTTGTCTCCTCTCTAGGAGCTGATAAGTGTTGCAACTGTAAGGGTAGATTTTTATATTTTATTGTGTAGCATAGTTCCTGGGATGTATCACGTTTGCCAAACATTTGTCAAAACTTGGTACTAAGTACATAAAGACTGCATCCCAAGGCTGCGCTGAAGGACTCCCGGTCTGACCAGCCCAGGTGTACTCAAATTTAGTTGGTAGAAAGGGAGATCATTAATTTCAGTGCTTGCGTACAGAAGGGAAATGACAGCTGTGGTGCCTCACATATTGTATGTCAGGGCAGATCACTGTCCCCAGAAAATTACTGAGAAAACAGGAGGGTTATATTGTAAGATGAATGCAATTTATTTTGCACAGACTTTAGTGAAGTGGAAAACAACAAAAGAAAAAAAGTATTCAAGTATCTGACACAAGTTCATGGCGCTTGAGTGTGTACCGACAAGATCTATTGCAGTCACATTCTGACTTAAAGACTGAATTGCATCTCCCATCGAAGGCATTTTCGGGGCTGAGTGAGCCCAGGAGTGGAGGACTAAGAGATGAAGTTGTTTTAACACACGTCGAATGATTTAGTGAGCATCCAATAAACGCCGCAGGCAAAGAATGGAGGAGGGGAGTGACAGAAACAAAGATTTATTTTAAGTAATTGGCTCCAGCAGTTGCGGAAGCTGGAAAGTTGGGATTCTGCACAACAGACCAGCAGGCGGGGGAAGAGCTGCTATCTGGGTCGGGGGCAAAGTTCCATCCTCCTTGGGGACCTCAGCCTTTTCCTCCCGACTCCTCCACTGACTGGCCAGGTCCGGCTTGCACTGTCGAAGGGGCCCTGATGGGCTCCGAGTCTCCTCCTGACTTAGGGCACACTCACTTCGCAGAAGGAGCGCCTGGAGGAAGCGTGCGCTCCTGCGTGGGCGCCGAGACCAGCAGAGCACGGAATCATCACCGCCGCGGCCTCGGGCTGCAGGAGGGAGTCAGCAAGCTTAAGACAGGAGGCTGAAGCTGAGAGGGGAGAGGAAGAAGGAAAGAGAAAGAGAAGGAGGGAGGCAGGGAGGGATGGAGGGAGGGAAGAAGGGAGGGAGAGACAGAGAGACAGAGATAGAATATCAGTATGAGGAAACATGCTTAAACGCTTTATGTGAGGAGAAGATAAATATCTCAGTAATAATTTAAGAGAATGATTTCTTTTTCAGTCTGTTTTCTTTTGGTGACAGTTCTTCTCTTTGTAGTCCAAGCAGGTCTTCAACTTATTATGCAGCTAACCTGGCCTCAGAGTCACTGTGCTCCTCCTGACTCCACTCCCTGCATGCTGGGATTATAGGCACGGGCCACCATGCCCTGTCTCACTTTCTGTATTTTCAAAAATCTTATTTATTTATTTATTTAATATTTTAGGGAAGGGTCTATAGGGTGTTCAGGGCCTCACTACTAGATCGTACTTGTATCGATCCTCCTGTTACAGCCTCCCAAGAGCTGGGATAACAGACACACACCACCATACCCAGTCTCAGTGCACCCCTGAGGGGTGAGGCTGGCACCTCAGGCCCAGGGATTGAATCCCCAGCCCCTGCACCTGCTTGCAGGCACTTTAATCCACTGAACTAGTTGGCCAGCCCCCCAAAAAATCTTATGTATGTCAGCTATAAATTTGTCAACATATTTATTATTAAGCTTCACTAATATGCAAAATGTCTTTTCTTATTCCTTCATCTCATTCTTTTCTAAAGTTAGTGTTCTCATCCCTGAATAACTTAACATTTGTTTGATTTTTTTGTGGTACTGGGGATTGAACTCAGGACCTTGCACTTGCCAAGCAAGTGCTTCTTCTACTGAGCTATCTCCCTGGCCTGAATAACTTATGGAGCAACGTTTGTAACTGGATGTAGTGTTTGAACAATAGTTGATACAGGTATAAATGTTTTTTCTAAGCGTTCCAAATACATTAATGTGCTGACTTTTCATTGCTGTAGATGCTACTCTGAGTGTCCTCTGCGCTTCATTGTTTAGCATCTCTGCTCTGTATTCAGTAATTTATCTAAGTATGTGTTTAGTTTTGTTATTCTTTGATTACTTGTTTTGACTCTTGGATTTTTTTTTTTAAAACACATATTTATTTATTTATTTGATACAGGATTTCACTATGAGCTAAGCTTCAGACTCATAGTGATTCTCCTGTCTCAGCCTTCCCAGCACTGGGATTACAAGCATGCACCCACTACTCCCAGTTTCAGTGGCCTGCACGGTGCACCCAGAATTCCAGGACCAGCAGGGCATGTGGTACTGAGAATCAGACCCAGGTCCTTGTCTTTCTAGGCAGGTGCTTGGGCTGCCAAGCTATCTCTCTAGTCCAAATCTTGGGTTCTTCATTAAATCCTGGAAACTTCTATTTTTATGTCATTTAGAAAATTGTCTCCTGTTCTCTCTGTGTCCTTTCATGGGTAACGGCTGCCCTTGTGCCGCCCTTTCTTGTGGTGCTCCCCGTGTCTGCCTGCCTCTCTTTCTCCATCCAGCTTTTGCTGTGTTCCCTGCAGGGCAGTTTCCCTACTACAACCTATCAATGCAGTCATTCTCCTGCCTGTATATAATCTCGTGTTCACTCCAAGTAACAATTTCTAAGTTACAATTTTTAATATATTATAATTTCAAATTATAATTTATATATCTTTATTTATATATTTAAAATTATAGTTTTAAATTTGTCATATATTTTCTTTTTTTCTGTATTTAGGACAGGGTCTACAAGGTCTCACTATGTAGATCTGACTGGTAGTGATTCTCCTGTTTTCAGTCTCCCAAGCACTGGGATTACAGGTGGTAACACCATGCCCAGTCTTAATTGCGATCTCAGAATGCACCAGGGGTGGGGCCAGCATGGCAGGGCGAGGAATCGAACCCCAGCCACTGTACTCTGCCTAAGCAGGTGGTTTAATACACTGAGCTATTTGGCCAGCCCCTTGATGGTATTTTAATAGCTTTAGATAAGGATAAAATTGTACACCATGACCAATAAAAGTGGTCCCTCCTAAAAGATCAAAAACCTGATAATTGATTAATGAACAATCTAGAGTTTTTGCAACTAATTTCTTCTAAAGATAACAGTGAATGCAGAAATGGTTATGATTGGACAATAGCTTGAGCAACTTTTTGCCGAGGCAAAGTCTTTCATTAAGGGATCCTGATTCTGACACAAAAATTTGCATCTCATTTTGAAGCTCAGTGTGCAAATGAATGGTCTTGAATGTTTGTCATTTGTCAGTTCTTTGCAATATAAAATTTATTTAGGTCAGTGTTGGCAGTCTACAAGAAAATCAGTAAGTGCATTTGTGGCTCATGGTGATAGAAATTGGTTTCATTTTTCTAAAGAGCAAAGGGGCAGTATATAATAAGATCTTAAAAATATATTTATAGCATTTGACAAAAAGAATTCCACTTCTGATTCAATTGCTTTCTTTTTATTCATCCATCTCGTTCTTTTCTTTCTTCCTTGTTCATTGACCTGCGGGGTTTAGGGCGCCAATTATTTGCCAAGCACGCTGACCACTCTATGAATAAAAAATAATTTGGGCCTGATTCTTTCCCTTGAGAAATCATAGCCCTTCCAACTCATTTCCTCTTCTGACTTCACATAACCCCCCGTCCTTCCAGTGCAGAGCATTATCTGCAAAGGTATTTAAAGCATGATCATTTATCACAGCAAAAAAAAATTCCCACCTACACTCCTCCAATGTTCATGTAAAGGCATACAGTATGAAGAAGATGTATGCATGGAATTATATTTCTGCTATGGGGATATGGTATAAGCTCCAATTAACTTCCAGCCATAAATATCTGAAATGAATGGAAGCTATAGGGGAAAATGAACACTGGGGATTTAGCTCAGTGATATAAGCCCTACCCAGAAAGTATAAGGTCCTGAGTTTGATTCCTGGTCCTTCCCCCCAAATATAGAGGAAAATAAGCATTTTTATGGTACTGGAAAGTGAACTCAGGACTTTGGACCTGGGCTGCATCCTTAGCCATTATTATTTTATTTTTTTGACATAGGATCTTGCTAAATTTCCCAGGTAGTCTAGAATTTGGGAGCTTCCTACCTTAGTTTTCCAACTAGCTTGGATTATAGGCATTCACCACTATGTTCAGCTGTTTATTTTGAATTGATGAATAAAATTTACATATTTTTCACATATGATATTTTGAAATATGTATACCTTGTGGTAGGGCTAATGCAAGCTAATTAGTATAGACATTTCGTCACGTATTCATCACTTCTTTGGGGAGAATTATATATTCTTAGACATGTTCAAGAGTATAACACATGGTTACACCATGGTGTAACACAGAGGAAAATTAGTTGTTCAACACTGAAGAATACACAATACTAGCCCAAACTGGCAAACCTGCCACCACCCAGGCTTGTTCCTCTGGCACAGTGGAATGGGGAAGTGGAAGTCTGGCACACATTCTTTTATTTTATTAACTTAATTAATTCATTTATTTTTCTGCATACCTTGAGTTGATTTCAAGATGGTTTTGTGGGGTAGATCTTCCTAAAGAAGGGGTGCACCCAAAAAAATCCTCCAGAAATCTAGGGGAACTCTTGATCTTCTCCTGAACTCCAGCGTCTCTACGCTAGAAGACTGTTCCATCAGGTCAGGCTCAGAAACAGCTTCTAAGGAGCACATAGTGACAAAGATTCAAGAAGCAGGTGATTCGCAGAGTTCACAAAGCCAGAAATTGTTTAAGGATTCTTAATGCAGGCTAGAGAGATAATAGCAAGCAAATGCAACTGGAAAAAAATGTTCCTTAGAAGTGAAGAAAAGTTGGTCTTCGAATAGACTACTCTGGACCCAAATTAAAATAACTTAAAAATAAATCGCAAATGCAGCAAAATAAACTTGACTGCCTTTCAAAAAAAACCTCACTAAACTGTTTTAAAATACGACAAAATCTAGCAACAAGGAAGACAAAGTTTGCAACATGCAATCTCCAATTGTAAATTCCTAGATATGGAAAAGAAGGAAAGCGAGTGCAAAAAAAAATAAGCTATAGAACGGCTGACGCTAGACCTTGCAAGAGACAATATCGATACTGTGGAGGTGGTGTCCAGTGGAGCTCCAGAAAGGAGAGGACTGGGAAGGCTGGGGTCCTGGTACAGGAACTGCTGAGGATCAAGCATGCAGAGATAAGCCACAGGGAACCCCGTGGAGAGAGCACAGTGACACAGCGAACGGTACCAATTAATTTAAAACACAATGGCATAACCAGGCTCTAATCCCGGTCACATCAGATGAACTTTATGAAACTTTCATCTGCTATTCCTCAGTTGAGCCATTCTTAAAATTATGAACTAATGAAAGAATCTAAGAATTACAGCAATCCAGAATGAGCAAAACACACATTATGAGAAAATCTGACTTTAACAATATAACTATGTGGTTTTTCTTCCCTTAAAAATAAAAACAAGTAGGGGCTGGGGTGTTGGCTCAGTAGAATAAGTGCTTCCCTGGCAAGTGCTAGGGATCTAGGTTCAATCCCCAGTTTCACACACACACACACACACACACACACACACACAATTAATAAATAAATGCAAGATACCTAAACTGCCAGAAGCAATTATATCATAATTTGTGAGTTATGCAGTGTCTTCTTATTCCTGACTCAGATATTACTGGGCCAATTAACAAAGCACCCTGCTTTGTGCCTGAATGGTAAAATTCAATTTTCTTGGCATATTCTTTCAATTATGTAAAAGGCATATTTGACATGTTTTTAGAGTTTGACTAAGGGATTTTTGTCCTGATAGGGGGATAGAACACAGCTATCTAATGACTTTTCAGCTTGATTTTACTGTTCAAGTGTCTTTTTAGTAGTGAGAAATAGCCTAGAGACTAGTCCAGTCTCTGAATTGATCGTCTACCAAGTGCAGACTCACTCACCTAACCAGGTGTCCCCCAGGCCTCCCCGAGGCCCCCTCCATACCCCGCCGGGCCCATTTGCCTGGCAAACGACCTCTGGGGGCCAGCTCACATCAGAATCCCTTCTGTGGAACATTAACTGGCATGGACAGGGACAGATACGCTTTCACCTCTTGGCCACTTATTGTTAGGGTCTCTGCAAATCTGGAGTGGTCATGAGTTGTTTGTTCACTTCTGTGCTATTTTCTCTAGAGATTTCAGCACGTGGAAGTGATCATAATAAAGTATACTATGTATGACGTGGTGGTGGTATCTTCCTATTGAAAAGTACCCCAACCTGTCTTCTCTGTAACAGAATAGAGTATTTCCTTAGTGTATATAAACAGCAGCTGTCAGACATGATAGCCCGGACTCCTCCTAAGCACTTCCTTAAAGCTGTAAATCACCCGTGTTAGTGCAGCCTTGTAAAATTTCTCCTCACCCCTGTGTTCTTCTTCTTTCTGTTTATACTCCCCTACTTTTATTTTTATTGTCCCCCTTGTAAGTGTGTACACAAACTGTCATTTTTGAGTAATGCTTCTCATTAATTTTTTTTTAACATTTTGAACATGTTAAGCATCAAAGATGTGTGGGCTCTGTGTATAATAACTCAGGTTCAGATTTAGGGCAGGTTGGGGAAGAAGATATTTTTGGTCTTCTTCTTTTTTTTTTTCAGTACCAGGCATTGAACTCAGGACCCTGCACTTCCCAGGCAGGTGCTTGTTCTCCTGAGCTATCTCCCTAGCCCAAGAAGATACTTCTGGTTTTGACATTAAAGAGTATTTTTATCAGTAGTGTTAAAACATATGTGTAATTATATTCATTAGGATTTTTAGCTTAATATGCAAAAAAAAAAAAAGCAGAAATGCACAAACATACAGAGAGAAACAACAGAAAAGCACTGGCTTAGGTCAAATAGACCTGAGTTTAATCTGTGCTCTCTCTTTTCCCACTGTGGGACACAGAACAATTGGCTTAACCCTAAAATTCTGAATTTCCTCATCCTCCAAGAGGGTATAATTATAGTTACTATGCATAGAGAAGTGAGATCAAATAAAATAACGGGGGCAAAGTGCTTGGCCCTTGCGAGACACTAGATAATCATCTTGACATTTTCATTGGCCTCTATGTTTGTTGGTATTATTTATTTTAACTGCCTCTGCACCTGCTTTTATGTACTAAAGTGATAAAGCCCCTCAATAGAAAGCAAACATCGTGAAGAAGCCTGGGCCAGGTGGCCTTTCTGTGCTTCCACTCACGCTATTCCTAACAAGGTTTTCTCCTGCGTCCTCCTCCAAATTATTTTGGAAATAGAGTCTTCCCAGAGAGTTCACGCAGTGATCCAAATGTGCTGCTATCCGGCACTGTACACAGTCCTCATTCTGACTATAACAGTGTCGCAGTCCCCTGGACAGATATGCTATGACTTCTATGACCATTTTGCTGTTGCAGTTTTTGTTTCCACAGTTATGTCTATAAAGACCAGGTCTAAGAGTAGAATTTCTCTGGATTAAAGCATATGAACCTCTTTGAGTTTAATATGTTTTGCCAAATTCCCTTCTTAGAAATTTTGCAATAATTTATTTTAATGTTGTTTTATGTATTATGCATCATCCTAAATATATGCATGTAAGTCAGTTTTTTGAGATTTATTTTCAGTTAGACATACTAGGGATAGGATTCAAATTTTAGCAGAGTTTATGACTCTCTGGTCAAGGTTGAAAGACATAGACTTTTATCTTTCTGTTAATATGTCTTCACAATTTGGACAAGTCTGTATACTCTTAATTAAAACCTATCCTTGAGCTGGGCATAGTGGCACACACATGCAATCCCAGCACTCTAGAGGCTGAAGCAGGAGGGTCACTGTGAATTTGAGGCCAGCCTCAAAGTGACATAGTGAGTCCAAGGCCAGCCAGAGCTGCATAGTGAAACCCTGCCTCAAAAAAAAAAAAAAAAAAAAAAAAAAAAAAAAACCCTAACCCTACCATAGTAGGCTTGGCCATGCTCCTTCACCATGTTGTTCACATCTGAATCCTTTGATTTTAGCTCATTGAGACAAACATCAGACTCTACTTCCCAACCCCAAGACAACATATGAGCAGTGTTTTAAGCCACAAGTTCCCAGTAATTTGGCAGAAGAATAGTGAACTAATGTAGCTCCCTGTGTGCTAGGTGAAGATGTCACACAAGGCTCATGTTCTCTAGCAACAGGTAAGAGCACAGCCCTAGAAAACCAGGAGATCTTTGTTACTTAAAAAGCAGTTAGAAGTTGAGCTAGCAATAACAGTATGGGGGGGCACAAAGGCACAGAAAAACCAATGTGATTTCACTCACACGCAGAACCTAAATCGAGCAAACTAGAGGTGACAAGCAGAATGGTGACGTCAGGAGCTGGGGGCAGGGCTAGCAGGGGAATTACTGATCAAAGAGCAAAATGTTTCAGCTCTGTGCAGAAAATAAATTCTGGACAGCTACTGTAAAATGCACTATATTGGGTCCCTAACAATTTTGCTCAGAAGGTAGGTCTTATGTTAAGTGCTCTGAGCAGGAAAATAAACAAAAAAGCCAATGAGAATGCGAGGCACTCTTGGAAAGGATGGAGAATTCTCTTCGATCTGGTAAGGACTTCACACGTGCATACTTACCTCTAAGCACATCAAGTAGATGACGCTGAATTCTCTTCGCTTTTGACTCAGAGAAGAAACACACACTCCTGTGCAGTTCTTGTCTTAGTTACTTCCCTTGTTGTGGAGACAGAAATACCTGGCAACCAAAGGTAAAGGAAGAAAGACCTCTTTTGGCTTGCAGTGGGTCGAGGTTCAGCTGGCGCCAACGCAGGGAGGCGTCACAGAGAAGAAACAGATCATGGGCAACGGCAGGAGCAGCGAGGTAGTGAGGAAGCCAGAGCAACGGCAGCAGCCTCCTTCTGTCCCTTGCGTGCTGGCCAGGCTGCATCTCAGGACTGGCAGCACTCAGACCTGCGAGCCCTGCCTATTGCCCACACCCAGAACTGTGCCAAGGCAATCAGTTCTAAATTAGTAAGCACACGCCTGCGATTTCAGCGTCACACTGCATCTAGATCCATCCACCTCTGGAAGGGCCACCTATGAGGACAGGCTTGGGGGACAGCTAGACATGCCATCATGACATGCTGTTTCTATCAGTGTTAACTTTGAGTATTATCTAAGAGGAAATTTTCCAGGTTTGTGTACTGTAACAATATTACATCCCTAGTACTTAAAGACACATTGTGGCAATTTCATTTACTCTTAGTATAATTGCTAGCAAATACCCATTTGAGAAGTTCCTTTTTTTTTTTTTTTTTTTTATCTGTGAGTTGAAGTTCTCCGCTAAAGTAGTTTACCTTTCTTCTCAATTTGTTTTGCTTTGCACCCATTATATTTTATCAGTAACATATAATACTGATACTACTCTTTGCTGGTAGTAATTTATAATGATGATACTAACTGATGCTTATTTCTAATGTTTATTCTGATACGGAGATTATTGCATGTTGTGCTATCAGGAGCCTCTTCAAGCCTGCTTGTGTGTCTTTGTAGGGTTTTTTTTGTGGAGGGGATTTTTAAATGTATTTGGCACAGGGTCTCACTATGCAGCTCAAACTTAGTGATCCTCCTGTTTTCAGCCTCCCCAGTGCGAGGGGTTATAGGTGTGTGCCACCGCACCTGGACGTGGGGGCCAGCTCAGTGAGGCAGGGGAGACGGATGGTGGGGCATGCTGGCGCCTTGTGTGTCTTTGTGAGATCTTCCACAAAGTGGGGTATTAAATACAGAGTGCTCACAGCTCACCTTGTCCTGTTGCTGGCTTGGCGCTGATCAACCATGTCCCAAGACACTGGCTCCTTCATGGAAGGGTGGTATTTAGGAAACACTATCTGATGCTCAGTGTGCTCACTGCTACTGATGCCTCATTGCTTCCAGGTCCTCACAGAGGAGAGAACTGGAGGAAGGCATGAGAGAGAAACACACTCCAGTCATGTATCCATGCAATCGCTAGGTGTGTACCCAAGCACACACATATGTATGTAGACTCATGCACAGCTCTGTCCACTCATGTGTCCTTGTCCACCCCTGCCCCCGTGATGTCATACTCCATACCAGCCCCCTCTTCACATTTACTACCGTCTTTTTCAACAGTGAGAAGTCTGGCACGATTACCACCAATCCCTGTATTTGTATGACAAATCCTAGAATGTACACAAAGTAGTCTTGGAATTACTAACCTGTGTTTTGGGGTCAAATGAAGAAGTTGATTAAAGTCAGAACTAGTTTAATGATAATTTTACCTCTAACATGAAGACAAAGAATCCAATAATCACATCAGAATGTTATCTGACTTAATCATCTCTTCGTACAATTTATACAATTCAGTGTACTCATTTCTGACTGTGTCACACCCACACTATACTGCTAAGTAGCCATGGAAATGGGACTTGGATTGGCTTTGTTTCTCTTCTCCAATGTTTTCCAATTAAGCTACTGATTTTAAAACTGAGGAATATACAATTTATCACATTAAAAAAGTGTTTATCAATTCCTATTTTCTTGAGTGTTCTTATCAAGAAAGGATATTGAATTTTCAGGGCCCTTCTCAGCATTGCCAGAGATAATGATATTACTTTTCTCCTTGAAAATTTTGATATGGCCTCTTACACTAATGAATTTTCCATTTTTTAAATAACCTTGCATTTCTGGGATAATAAATCCTACTTGGTCATGCTATAATTTTGAAAATGTGGAGTTAGATTTTTTTGCTAATACTTACAGCTTCCCCATCAATAATCATAACATATATTGAGTTTCTTTCTTTCCCTTTTCTATGACCTATATGGAGGGTAAGTGTTAATGTTATTCTCACTCCATAAAATGAGGATGCTTTTCTTAATTTCCAGTGCAGTGTACACGTCACCATAGAGAACTGGGACCAGCCGATTTCTGGAGGTTTGCTAGTGATCTGCAGTCACACATTTAGCCTCTTAGGAGATGTCAGATCAACCGAGCTGATGGGCCCAGAAGTACTTTATAGACAGCACCTCATGAGTCACATAGTATTTATTAAAAGGAGGTAAGATCAAAGTGCAATACAAGTAAGTAATTAATCCCACCTCAACTGAGAGATACCTGAGAATTTCATAAAAATTATATTTCAGTTCAGTTTTTGAATGAGGTGTAGGTTTCATTTAACCAAGAAGTAAATATCCAAATAAAGAAAAGAATTTAAGTAAGCACAATGAAGTCTTTTTTTTTGTTTTTTTTCTTTGACTTTATTTTTTATTTTTTTTAATTTATTTTTTATTTCATTGAAGTACAAATATCAATCAGACAGTTTCAAGACACCTTAACAAGACAGATTCGATAAATTAATACATTGCAGACTGTTTTCATAATGTTTTGGTATCGTACAAGGTGCATACATAATATTTACAGATATTATTTTAGCAGATGTCTCTTATCAGTAAATTAAGAGTGTAGCTGCTTACTTATTTTTTATACCTGAATTATATCAAAAATTCAATAATTATTTTCCTAGTGGATGACCATAGTACTTACTAGAAGCCAACATAATATCCTGTCCAACCACCATTAGTGCAGATCTTGCCTCTCATAGGATTATGTAGAAGCACAGCATTATCTATCCTAACTGTATTGTGTATACACACACATCATGATTTTTTCTTTCTATACCCCTTCCTTTGTCTACACCTGTCAAAGGTGGGCACTCCATTGTCATTCAGCTAACTTAGGTGCTTGAACTTGACAGCACAGTCCAACACAGTCCAGCATTCCACAACAATAGTGAGTTATTCAAAGAAGTTGTTGACCATAGCCATTCACAGCTCAGCTTAATATTATGGCCTCGTGATGTATACTTCATTTTTATACTTTTCTTCTGGGTGGTTAACAACCTAAGTTCACAAGTCAGAGTTGGAAAAATAGAAGAGCCACAAGGCCAGCCAGCCAACATTTTGGCTCTAGCCTTTCAAGGTCAGCAAAGACTCAGGTCATAGCAGAACCTGTACTGCAACATCATGAAACTCAGGTGAGCTCCAAATTTTCTGAACAAGGAGATTATGGAGCCACAGAGGAAAGAGATTGAAGTTGTATAGTGTGCCTGGGGAGAGTCACATGAAGAGAAAACTTTCTCTCAAGCTCTCACAGAGAGCAAACTGGTCAAGCATTGGCCATGACTCATCTACGTAGATGACACAGACAAAGGATCCACAGAATAATGTACAGGACTACAAGATAAACCCTGAGAGGACTTCACTGACCACATAAGAAATATAAAGTTCATGTGTTGGTATATAAGTCTTTCTCTATCTAGGTCTTAACAATGAAGTTTTTTTTTATTTTTATTTTTAATGGATTTAGTACAGGGTCTACAGGGTCTCACTACACAGATTGGACTCATAGTGATCCTCCTGTTTTCAGCCTCCTAAGCACTGGGATTACAGACACACATCTCCATGCCCAGTCTCAGCCACCAGCTCAGCGCACCTTGGGGGCAGAGCTGGCATGGCAGGCCAAGGATCCAACCACCAGCCCTTGTGTCTGCCTAAGCAGGTGCTTTAATCTGCTGGGCCCTTACATTGAGGTTTTTGAATACAAAATTTGCCATGACAGCCTAGTAATACACAGTGCGTTGGTATCTGTACTGAATATTACTTTGGCATACATTGGTCTATCTGATTCCTCAACAAACCTCAGGTAGGTGCAAGCCCCATCTTAAGGCCATAGAAGGCAATGACAGAGCCTAGCCCAAGGCCTTGTACAGGGCAGGAGCTTGCCAAATGGGGGAGCTTTCTGATGATGTTAGCCATGATAGCCCTTTATTTCTTTTGCCCTTCCTTTATGTTTTTTTTTTTTTTTTTTGTCTTATGTAATTTTAAAAGTATATGATGCTGTGGGTTGGGGAGATATCTCAGTAGAATAAGCACTTTCCCAGCAAACACAGGGTCCTGAGTTCAATCCCCGGGACCACAAACAAAACAAAACAAAATTACATGATGCTATACTGCTGCATAATCATTTTATGTTTCTCTTCACAACTGCACTGTGGCTCCTTTTCATAAGCAAATATCTGCAGCTGAAAACTGGGTCTCAGGACTTCCCCATGACAGAAATCAAGCTTTCACTCCATTCTTGTGCCTGGCTTCCTTCTAGTAGCTCAGGAATTTGCCATGAAGCTGACACTTTCCTGCTTTTCTGGACAGGGATTAGCTAGGTGGTCTTAAGCTGATGAGCACATCTCAGGGTTCTGGCCACCAGGACCGGCTCAGGATCTGGTGTGAGCCCTTAGGACTGGACCCTTCCGGGAAAGAAACATCCTTACTCCTTCTCTCTGGCTGGGCAAAGTAACCAAACAGGAACACAAGAAGTGAAATTTATCAAACTAGATACCCAGTATTCTTCAGCTAAGTCCTATTATGCTACCAGGCTCTATGATACATGGTTCACTTTAATAAAATGAAGATGCTAATTCCATATCTGAATACTAATTTGTTGGGAGGGGCTGAAGCTGGAGATGAATCACATCTATGGGGCTAAGACAAAGCCACCAGGGAATGTGGGGTGCTCCTGGAGCCACATAAACAGTGTTCCTGTTTGCAAGCTGGTTGCTAGGCGGAGAGGTTGAAGTCAACGTCAACCTCCCAGTGTGTAAATCAACACCCAGAAGATGATTGTCCAGTCCTCATTTCCCTCTGGAGAAGGAGGCCTCCTCCTGACCTTTCTAAATCCCATCCTTGTTTTCCCACCTAGGACCACCAAGAGCTGCACAGGTTTGTGTCATTAAGTTTCTTCTTAGAGTCTCAGGGCCAAAATTTGTGGCAAATAATTTTACACCAGCCTCATAGATCTTGTCATTAAAGAGCTTTGATTAAATTCATTCAGCCTCATGTGCAGGCCCCACACAGCTCTGAGGGTAGACAGTCACCAGTGGAGAGGGCAGGCGCTGGTCACCAGGAGGTGGCACAGTCACTCTTAGGTACAGGTCTGCTACTGGGAGTGCACATTGATTTATCTATTAATCTTGGTGTGCATTGGACTACATGGAATAAAAATGGAAAACGCACATTGAGTATCCTGTTTTCGATCGATCTCAACTCATTTAGTGAAATGGTATTTTGTAACCATAGTAAATTAATTTTCCTTGATTCCTAAAATGTAGTTGAACTCTTTCCACAGGTATATTAGCCTGCTGTACTTTTCTTTTTTTCCCCTTCTCTTTCTTTTTTACATCCTTTACATATTGCTTCTTTTTCTTTGGGGCTCTTTATATTTTTATTTATATTTAACAGTAGTTTCTATGTTATGAATACTATCCTTTGTATGTTGTATAGTTGCAAATTCATTCTTGTTTTATTCCTGTCTTAATTTTAGCTGCATCTTTGTTTTTTATAGCCTCTTAATTTATAAAAATGATACTAATTTTTTAAAGTTTAGATTTATATTCCATTTAGATTTTTTTATGAAAATAAAAACTGTAATTCATTTTTTGAAAAGATAGTCATTTATTGAATTTACATATTTTCTCTACGGTTTATGTTGGCCCTGTATTACACTGTTTCAGAACCTGTGTAGGGCTTTGTGCACCTTAATCTGTTCCATTGATCTATTTATCTGTTCTAAAATCAGTATCACATTGTTGTAATGCTATAGCCCAAAACTAAATCTGGATAGCATGCACTTTTTTTCATATTTAACTTATTATTGAATTTTTACCGTTGAATATGAATTCTAGAGTCAGGTTTATCGAATTAATTGACAGTCCCACTGGGAATGTTTTTATAAGTATTAGGGAAAATCAACTTTTTAAAAAACGTATTTAGGACGGGATCTACAGGGTCTCACTATGTTGACCTGGCTCAGTGATTCTCCTGTTTTCAGCCTCCCAAGCGCTGGGATTACAGGCTCACGCCCCCATGCCCAGTTTCAATTGCCAGCGAACCCGGCTGCTGCCTCCGCCTACGCAGGCTCTTTAGTCTGCTGAGCTATCTGGCCAGCTTCGAAATCAACTACTTTTTTAAACAGAACATTTCATCTCTTGGTTCATAAACATCTGGCAGATTACTCAGCGACTTTCTAATGTATTTCAGCATAGTTTTATGAGTTTTGCACACATAATTACTTAGTTTTATCCCTGGTAGCTTAAGATTGTGCTGCTATTTTAAGCAAGTGTTTTCTTCTGGCTATTTCTTAGTGGGCCAGTCGGCTGTGCTATCAGTCTTGCCCCGTAGCAATTTTGCACATTTATCCTATTCATCTTATTTCCCACAACTTTACTATTCCTGATTCACTCTAGCTAGATGGCTGTTTATTTTCATTTTATTTCATAGCATCATGTCACCTGTCAACAATACTTTAGTAGCTTTTATCTGTTATTTATCTCCTAGACAGTTGACTAAGATTTCCAGAATACTGAGTCATAAGGGAGGGATGTGGGGTATACTTGCCTGGTTATTGACACTGTTATTTGAAAAGTAATATCTAATCATCAAACATTGTATAATTTGGGTTTGGATGCATGATTTGTATCAATAAATAGATTTTATTTTGTTTATAGTTTGGAATTTTTCCTGAAAACATAAATTTCAGTGGATCTTTTACACTTAACTTCTGTTACAAAGATTACAGTTTTCTTCTTTAAGCTGATATATGGGAATTTCTGTTGACTGCCAGCTGCTGAATTCTTGAATTGTCCATTTTCTGTTACTATGACAGTTTACCTGAGGCTTGATGCAATATAAAGAGTTCATTTTGCTAACAGTTGGAGGGGTTCAAGAACACATGAGTGGCATCTGCTTGTCACTACGGAGGGCCTTGTGGCAGCTGGCACACCACGGCAGGACTGTGTGTGTGTGTGTGTGTGTGTGTGTGTAAGGGGTAAGTGTGACATGCACAAGAAAGATTTAGAGGAGTTTACAAGCTCCTGTGTAGCAACTCAATCTCGCAGGAAGTAATCTAGTCCTCAAGTGAGCCGTTAATCCCTTCCTAGTGTGGTATTCCCAGGTCCTGACCACCTTCCAGGTCCTGACCCCCTCCAGGGCCTGACCACCTTCCTTCCACGAAATCCTACTTCCTCAAGCTTCTGTCACCCCAGTACTGCAACACCAGTGGTCAAATTCTCCGGAACACGACCTTTTGTGTGATAGCCCCAGACCTCAGGCACTATGCTTGTGCTCTTGGATTAAACCCTAAGGACATCATCTAATATGTTTTAGAAGACAACATTGGAACTGATTGAATAATATTTGTCTTTTGATTTTTAAATATGTTTCAATAGGTGAGGTCAGTCTGGTTTTTTCTTTTACAGTAGTTGTGTAGCCTTGGTATCAATGTTTCACTACACTTGAAAACTAATTAAATAGATACTCATCTTTACAATTTTGTAGGATAGTTTGTATATATGTATGGTTTGGATTAGCCGGCCTTTAAGGGCTTGATACAATTTATGGCCCAGGCTAGATGTACTTTAGGAAAAGGAGTTTTCATGTTTGCTGCCAAATTATTTTGCAAAGTAGTTGCTAATTTATTTAAACTTTCTATATCTTCTATTTTGCTTGAAAACTGTCCATTTTATCAAGCTCTCCTTTTTTTATTACAGGATTCCTAAAATCCTCTACTCTATTTCAATTATACTTTTTCATTTTTAATATTTTTGTTGATACTGCCTCTGTCAGGCACAGTACTTTGCACACAGGTCCGTAGTGTCTGTTGGATCTGAAAAGATCCTTTGCTTCCTTCTAGATTCTGCAATTGTAATTTTATTTGAAAATCAGTTTAACCTGAACAATCTACTTTCTTCATTTAAGAGAATATATGCAAGCATCCAGATTTCTGTTTTGGGAACCAAATTCTTTTTTTTTTTTTTTTTTTTTTTTTTTTTTTTGAGACAGGGTCTCACTATGCAGTTCGGGCTGGCCTTAAGCTCACTTTGTAGCTCAGGCTGGTCTCGAACTCATAACAATCCTCCTGTCTCAGCCTCCCAAGTGCTGGGATTATAGGCATGCACCACCACGCCCGGCTTTTTTTTTGGGGGGGGGGACCAAATTCAGAATCAGCAAGGCCACATCCTCCCCTAGTCATGAGCATTTGGGACATGGGGCTGGGAGAAAGCAGACCCATGAATCAGATGTGCCTGGGCAGCTATTCCATGCCAAACTGGCCAGCAGTCCAGAAGGCCCCTTGCCCTTTATTGGGTGACCTCCCTCTTATCTGGTGTATTTTCCAGTGCTATTTTCTTTCTTATCGCTATTTTTTGTCTTTCTGTGTACTTTGCCAAGTCTGGGTTGTGGCATTTATCTGCTGGACATCTGGTCAACCCTCTCAAGCTGGAGACACATTATATTCACACATTTTCTCTCCCTCGTGCTTACTCACAGTCTGTAATTAAGTGGGTGTCAGAACTTCTCAATTTATCTTCTATGTTTCAATATATCTTCCATATTTTCCATCTCTTTTTCTGTGATGGATTTTAAGTAAATTCCTCAATTCTTTCTTCGTATCAATCTTTCCCTTCAGTCATATTTAGACTGCTAGTTATCTTTCTACTTGGTTTTTTATAGAAGTGATTGCATTTTTCACTTCCATTTATATATATTGCTTTTGCATGATTGCCAACTGTTCTAAATACAGGGATGATGTTCCCCATCTGAGGGAAAATAGGAAATATTTATATATTTTCCTTAAATTACTGCCTTATTTTAATTGGTGTGGTTGAAGTCCTTCCACTTTTCGAATGTTCTGTCTTCTATAGAGGAATATTTTCTCTATTCATTCTCGTTTCTATGAGAGATACGTTGTATAGGGATGTTTGTGCTGGTTGTATGTAGGGGTGTTTTCATGGGTGCTGCACCCTGATCTGTGGATTGTTTCCCTTGATCTGTAGGTGTTGTACAGCCATTCCCAGACTTCCAGAAGAGCTGGGAAAGGCACTTAGTAGTTGAGAGCAGTTGGCTCGGTGCTGGAGAAGAGGGAAATGAGGGAGCGCTCCTCAGAGGCTGTGTCCCACACAGGGCCACATCTAGGACCTCAACACTTCTAGCAGACACATGTCCTCCAAACTGTGGGTCTGGTGAGAAATGCAAAGCCTTTCACTTCCATTAGGACTGGAGTTTGGGTGACGGCAATGGCAGGGGTTTTATCACCTCCTTCATGGAATGGCAGCAGGCCGGCAGGTCAAGGCTATCAGGGAGCTCTTTGCTCCAGCAGCACCTGGGATAACCTCACATTCCAGGTCAAGTGAGCCTGCTGTGACAGGAGGCAGTCAGGTTGTAACACATCCTCCAGCGACCTTCGCCAATCTAGACTGAAGGCAGCTTGTTCAATGCTCTGTCCTTGGTGACAATAGTCTTCTTTGTGAGTGGAAACTCTCCGTGCAGCTGAGATCTGTCGCTGGGTATGGTGCTAAGCTGTCTGGCATTTGGCAAGGTCAAAAGCAGGAGGGATTACTTCAAAGGGATGCTCTTGTCCTCCTGCCTGACATGGAAGAGGGGAGGAAAGGGAGATGAGGGCAGTAGGGAAATACAACAAATCCACAGTAGAAGGGAGCTAACAGCAGGGGCCCAACCCCACCTTGGCACTTCATTTGTATGGTCTCAGTGCATGTGTACAATAGCAATGCGTGACCTATGCAGGGCTCATGCATTCCACCATGGCATGCTCTCCAAAGACCCTGCAGAGCTTCAAGTGAGCTCACATGCATTCAGGGTGGTTTGGCTGTAGAGGGATCTTGGAGCTTTTCAGGGGACACCACATGGTCATATTTCTTCCTCCTACCAGCCTTTATTTTGTTAGCATTCTAGGTGTCTTATGGTAGCAATTTTCCAGAAAGAGATGCTCATAATTTACAACCAAGTACTTCTGATACCTCATTAGAACACTTGCTGACTGCTTGGAATGTGCTAGAAAGTAAATTGCAAATGCAACTTGATAGTGACTGTATAAATCTTAATTTACTGAAGTTATATTTAGCATGCAAAAAAGACCTGAGGTTTTCTGAGAATAAAATATCGTGGTGTCTTGGGTCACAAACTTAATTCTTTCCACAGTTCTGCTCACAAACCAAGTTAGACAAGAACTTTTCTGCATTTCCCCAGTAAGGTCAACACTGCACCTCACCACTGAATTTGACTGGGTTCTTATCCAGTTCAGTTTGTGACCAGAACTGTGGAAAGAATTGTTTGTCAACTGAGGTACCATCGTGAGATTAAGAAAAGATAGTAAGGGCATGGCAAATAGCTCAGTGGACTAAAGCACCTGCTTAGGCAGTGCAACGGCTGGGGTTTGATCCCCAGAGCACCATGCTAGCCCCGCCCCCGGGGCACCCTGAGGTGGCGATGGAGACTGGGCGTGGTGGTGCGAGCCTGTAATCCCAGCACTTTGGAGGCTGTAAACAGGAGGATCGCTATGAGTCCAGTCTACACAGTGAGACCCTTAACACCCTGTAGACCCTGTCCTAAGTAAAAAAGAAAAAAGAGTGTAAACTATCTCAGCAGAAAGCAATGGGGGTGGCTATCAGAATCAGATTACATAAAATTAATACCATCTTCCGAAAATGAACAGTTCAAACCTCTTTCAGGGTTAGTGGTGCAACAGTAACAGAGCGCTCGCTGAACAGGGGTTAAGCACTGCATGCCATCCTCAACTTCACATATATGTGACTAAAACCTGATTTTCAAAGGCACTGAGAAGCGAAGCTATCCTGAAGTTCTCAAACCATTTAAGAAACAGAACGATCAGTGCTGATAACCATTGTACATAAACATGAGCACAGAGCATCGCAGGCAGCTCCTTCATGTCTCATGTATTCTTTCTTTCTTGGCTCCACGAAGCGGCTAGCCACCAATGGCTGGAAACACACTAGCTTTAAGTCCTCCTGGACTGAAGACAGGACTCCCAGGGACCACTGGGAGGCCTGCAAAGGAAAAGAAAGGGCTAGATTTGAAGATTGCATATTTCTGTAAGTGTTCTTCTTATGTTTTAAAAGCAAAAGCAAAGGCTTTTCACATTTAAGACCCACCGGTACTAGATATTTGTGAAAGGGAAAAATTAAGTTTACCTCAGGCTCTAGGGTAGAGGTGGTATTTTTAATATGAAAGGAAATAGCAACCCCAAGACCTTGTGCATCGCTGGACAGTGTCAGGCGCTGTGCATGCCCTGCACAATGGGCTCTGGGTTTCCCATGCATTTGCTCCTCTGGAGAAAGAACAAAGTCACGTGGCAACTGTTATTTAAAAGACACTTGGGCCTACTGTCTTTGAACCAGCAGGAATATTTAGACAGAACGAAAGAAGATGTGCAAGGAACAGCTAAGGTGAAGAAGAAATAAATGGAAAACTTCCATTTCTATTGTCTCCTATTAAAATGTGTCTGATAGCCACACATTTTTACTATCTTTAAGAGGCCTATTTTTCTATAGCAGAAATTTTCTATAAAAGAAATTTCACACATATGAACCAAACTGTACTTGCCCCTCTTTCTGACAATTTTCTAACAGCCATCTCTGTAGATATTTTCACTATGATTTTATTTTCCTAGCAAGGCCATCTTTTAAAGTTTATAAAGCAGCAACTCTAAGAAGTACCTTTGTTTTTCCTTAGGATGCTTGCCATAAACAAAACAATCTCATAGAATAAACATTCTCCTTTTATATGACAATCTTCACAGCTTTAGTGGCTGTAAATAGCTTCAGAGCTTATCAATTCAGCTACTAAGGTAAACTTGTTGAGCAAAACCCATAAAATTGTACATAAGATTCTAGTCTTAATACTGTAAATGTACAGAGTCCATTTATATTTTTGGAGGAATCACTATCAGTAGAATTCTTTTATGATAAGACTTTTAGGTAAAACATCATTAAGTAAATATGTAAATAAAATTTAATTATAAAACAACACAATGGCATGATAACTTTAAAACATATTTATGAAAAAGTTATACCTGACATAAATGTATTAGCTTTCTTAAAAGCATAAAAATATTAGTCTCAAAAACAGGGTCAAAATAGTGCCAAGGATTCTACCATGTGATAACTATGGAACACTCAGAAATAGAAATAAATGGCCATTATTTTTGGCTTTGAAGAAGATTGTATATGGTTTAAAGCAAGGAGATTTTTTTAGTAGATATGGTTGATACATTTTTTGTTGTGCTAAAATATGTGCTCTCTAATTTTGTGTGTCAAAAGATGTCATCAAGTACATAATGGCAGTCATTTTAATGAGGGAAAGAGGAAAATCACAGATTATTCTTGTGATCAAGAGAAACAATAAAGAGTAGGATTAACACCACAGTAATTACCTGAGCAGATGGATTTCTAATCCTAGAAATAAACATGCTAATTAAGCTGCACTAGAGAATGACAAGGTATTAAGATCTGAGTCTGGAGAGATTGTTATTCTAATTCACCAGTGGAACTTAATTCTCATTATATTAAAAGTACTTAATCAACCAAATCTTTTTTTAATTAACATTATTATGCAGGCAGCTTCTGTAAATTTCTTCCATGGGTGTGAATTTTGGCAAGACCCACTTCCTGGTCAGTGTGTTTACAGTCTCGTGTCTGCATTTCTCCTACAAGAGGGATGGCTTTATAACTGTTGCAAGACGCACTTCTGTATGCTGTCATGGGGGTTAAACAGGAAATCAGGGATCATCACACCAGAGCTTTGATAGCAACTCTGGGCTTTTTGTCCCTTAAATATGAAAAAAAAAAAAAAAAATCCTTCATTAGTAAATGGAATCCACAGGCCCTTGGCTGATCTAGGTGAGTTCCAGATTTTGATATCTCTACCAAACAGTTTAGAAGATAACACCGGGCAGAGCTGGAGCGCTGAGTGGAAGACGAAGTGTATGTAAATAAAGAATGTTCAAAAAAAAAAAAAAACAAAAATAAAAAACATGGGAAATAGTATCGTTATGATGATGACGATGGCGACGACGCTGAAATCAGGACAGTCTGCAGGGTGTACGGGGTCTCACTACATAGATCAGACTCTCAGGGATTCTCCTGTTTCAGCCTCGCAAGTGTTGAGCTTGCAGGCGTGAACCACCACGCCCAGTCTCAGTCGCTGTCTCTGTGTGCCCCGGGGATCCAACCGCAGCCTCTGCGCTCTGCTAAAGCAGGTGCTTAGTCTGCTGAGCTATCTGGCCAGCCTAGCATCATTATTTTCATACTTGCTCTGAAAGATAAGTTTAAATTTTCTAATCCAGGAAGTGACCATTACAAAATCTCTCGTGCAACGTCATTGGAAACATAAAATTAGCACATTATTTAGTGCTAAGAGAATATCTGTATGAAAGAAGGCGAGTTTTAGGGTAAAAAAACCTCACAGGTAGAGAATTCTAGGAGATGATGTTTTTGCTTTCTGCTTGTTGCCCAAATGCTAGGTGCACGCCGGTGAAGGCACCACCCTTCGGTTCCTTAATGTATACCTCTATTCCTGTTGTGATGTGTTCTGTACTTCTTTTCTGCCAGGAGATAGTCTAACTATACTAAAAACTAATAACCACTCAATAACATAAATGAATTCCCTTCAGTTTAAACTCAATTCAGTAAGTACATGGCAAATGACGAGAAAAAAAGAATTATAGAGCTGGTGGTATGCCACTCTATGCTTTTAAAAAATAAGGCTTTGATCAAAACCACTTGTATCTTTGCTACTGAAAGTGTGACCCGTTGGCCTATACAACTAGCATTGCCAGAAACTTACTCGAAATACATAGTCGGGCTCTACGCCGTCCCTTTAACTCAAGATCTACATTGTAAAAGAACCCCAAATAAATCAAAGGCACATACAATTGTAAGAAGTATTGTGTTAGAAGCTTAGTTTAATGAAAGAAATAGGCACTGGTTTTTTTTTTTAAAGATCCATAATAAATCCTCCAACCCAGAGCAAACACCCTGGAGACGACCATACATTCTAACTCTGACTGAAGAAATCGGCAGCTGTTTGAGTTTGTCTTCTTCTGTAGTTTCCACACAATATAAAGTGTGCTGCTGGGCAGAGGTATTATAGAAGTCATGTATAATGTAAATTATTCCTTAAATTTTCTGAACAAGGAACTGATCAATACAAGATAAATTCTGGAAAGTTGCTGGAACACCGTATGACATTTCTTTTTAGAGAGGGAGTGGGTATGCCTGCCGGGAGAAGGTATACTCACAATGGAATATGAGGTCCTGAAATACGTAAGGTCTATTCTACTTACGCCCAGGATTCCTCAGATACATTGAAACATGAAACTGTTTTTTCCTTGTACAATCCTATTAACACATTCCGAGCAGCTGTTCTACAGGATATACTTTGGGAAATGCTTAATTTTATGAGTTTGCAACATTTTGTGTGTGGATAGCTACAAATAGGAATTAAAACTTCAACCTTGAATATGAACAAAAAGCAAAACTGAGCCCTCGCACAATCAATGCTATAGCATAGAAATTCAGAAGCAAAGCTCATCCAGCTATCCAGTTAAAAATTAGCCAGGTCTGGGTAGATGATGTTGTCCTTGAACAAACAGTACACTAGAGTCTGGCCTCCACATAGCATTGAAGTTAAGCCAGCTCCTGGAAGGAAAGGGAAGGGAAGGTTTGGTTAGTTACCAATAACAGATGAGCCATTCGTGCCCACATGAGTAAGAACAACTGTCATGACTAATATATCTAAAGTTGTAAAATACACAGCAAAATAAAAGACAAGTAGGAAGACACAGAGCTTTTTCCAAGGGGAAGTGTGTGAAGAGACAGGGAGGGAAGGGAAAGGGGATAAATAAATTATGTTCAGTGTGTGTCCCAACTGCACACAAGGATGTGAATGTTATGTGCTTGAACACATCCTAGCAAAAGACAAAGTAATCCTTACGTAACAGAGCGTTTGAAATAGAGTAGGTTGAGATTCAGCTGAGAGAACTGAGATGCCTTTCTGAGGTTGCCAAGTTGTTGAAATTTAGAGCTCCTTTCTGAAAGTGAGTGCAAATCAATAATAAATGTTCTTAAAAATTCAGCAATGTAAAGGATGGAATTCACATATCAAAGAATTCCTAGTTCTTTCAGCTTTTCAACTACGCATTTATTTGTGTTGCTGTTTACATATTTGTCAGTAGATTGCAGATGACAGATAGGAAGATAGATAGATAGATGATAGATAGATAGATAGATAGATAGATAGATAGATAGATAGATAGATAGACAGACATATAGATGATAGATAGATGACAGAGGAAGATATTTTCTGTCTAATTAAAAAAGAAAATTATGTTCATCAACTTTTTTTTTTTTGTTTTTGGTACTGGATATTGAACTCAGGACCCTGCACATGCCAGGTAGGCACTTATGCCACTGAGTTATATTCCCAGCCCCTCATCAACTCTAAGTAAAGATCTTTAAAACCAGAAAGTCACCTAGCTGGGTTTTTGGTTTTATGAAAATACCTTTAGTTCTAGTGGCCCTAGCCCAGTGATTCTTGCTTTGTAAAAAAGGTCAAGTCAACCAGTATGATCCAATCAGAGAGTTCTCAGAAGATGGTTGTTCTCGTATTGCAGCCACAACACAATGTCCATGAAAGGTGAAGCTGTTTGAGGTAGAATCCCTGACAAGACCGCCAATTTTTCTCAGGCAGAAAGCTTGTGTCAAAGAGAGCCTTCCCAGCAGGGCTGGACACTGGGCTCATGAGAAAAAGGCTTCTCTCAGTCATGATGACTCCACTGAAGAAGGCAAGCCTGCTTATTCCCAGGAAAATGGTCAACAACCATGTTATCAAGTCCTGCTGGGCATTCCTTCCAGCCTCATGGGCTTTCACAGAGCTCGAGAGGCCCTTGTATGTGGGTGGGCCAGTGAGGGTACAGTAAATAATGTGGTGTTGTAAGTAAGATTCAAGGGGACAATTTTCTACTTTGCACAAAAAAATGTTATTGCAACTTACAATGATAGCATTCCTTTCAGTATCTTTCTTCCAATTTACAAAAAATTTACATGTTCAAAGGGCCAGCCAAATATCTCAGCAGATTAAAGAACCTGCAAGCAAGGTCAGGGGCCAGGGGTTCAATCGCCATCTCAGTGTGCCCTGGGGGCTGACGTGGCAGGCGGTGCCAAGGATCAAACTACAGTCCCTGTGCACTTGCCTAAGCAGGCCCTTTAGACCACTGAGCTATTTTGCCAGCCCTAAGCTCGTGAGGCTAATTGCTCTATGATCTTTTCAGTGTCTTTGTGCTCTTTTCACTGCCTGCATGGAGGATGTCTGTAAATTTCTGTAAGCTCTGGATGCTACCTTCTGTATTTTTCTAACTGAGACCCTACTGGACCCCAGGGCCACAACCCCCCTATCTCTGCAACCAGACCTTCAGGATTTGTATATAGGAGCATCTCTGAGTGGCAATCTATGTCAGAAGGAAAAGCTAGTAACGGTGTCCACCTTCATGGCTATGGAAACTAAATTACCCCATGTTGTGCATGTCAGTTTCCACAATTGAAAAATTAAAATATAGCATGCATCTTACAGAATTGCAGCAAGGTGAGAAATCCAATGTTCCTGGCTTATGTTAAACATACAATAAATGCAAGTGCTAATATTGTAGGGGGCAAATTAAAATTAAGTGTCAATACCAGAACATGTTTGAATTTGCTTGCTGTAATCTAAACAGATTGAAAATATTAGACAAGATTAGTATAATGTTTTTTAAAATATCACATAATCTTTATATTTGGAAACCAAATACAACTATTTAGAGGTGAATAGTTTTTGTACTTGACAAATATTGGGGCCTGTGTGGAAGTATCCACTTTGCTTTATGTGACTGTTTACTAGCACAAATAAATGTTCATGTTGTGAAGCTTTCTTTCTCCTGAAGTTTCTAATTGTTTCACAGTATGATTAATGGAAAGCAATTCTTTTTTTTTCTTTTTTTGTATTTTAGGGAAGGGTCTACAGGGTATTCAGGGTCTCACTACTAGATTGGACTTGTAGTGATCCACCTGTTTGCAGCCTCCCAAGAGCTGGGATTACAGGTGTGCGCCACCACACCCAGTCTCAATTGTCATCTCAGTGTTCCCTGGAGGTGAGGTGGGCACAACAGACCCAGGGATTAAACCCCTGGCCCCTGCACCTGCTTGCAGGTGAGCTGAGCTATTTGGCTGGCCCCGGGGAGAACAATTCTTAAAAGTGATATTGTAAGCTGAAAACGGTGGCACTTGCCTATAACCCCACAACTTTGACAGTCTAAGGCAGGAGGCAAGTTCAAGTGGAGGGTCATTTAGCAACTTAATAAGACCTTGCTTCAAAATAAAAAATAACAAAAAACAAGCGCTGGGTATGTCAGTCAGTACAAAGGCTCTGGGTTTAATCTCCAGTGCCTACTCCTAAAAGACATTATCACAGTCTAATTTTATATAGAGTTGCCATTTCTTATCTTGATTTTCCTATTTCATAACATAAACATCGAGGGAAAACATAATTTTTAGGCTGAATTATTTAAGGATGAGCTAAATGTGGACAGCCACTTCTAGGAAATGATGGTACTAGAAAACAACAATGGAGATTAAGCGTAGGTGACTTGAAGAACTTCTCAATTTTATGAACTTGAAAATAGGGTTAAGTAATAAAAATTATTGGCTTTGTTTCAAGTTAGGTATTGCATACAGCTTCAAAGGCTTGGTGTGTTCTCCATTATTCCATCTCGAAGGATGATGGTCAGTGAAAGAACGAGGCCACCATCCAGCGGGCTCCACCCAGGTTGACTGTGCTTTAGCAAGGTCCTTGGAATCTGCGTGCAGGACAAACTCAGCTGCAGACCACAGTTGTAGGCCCTGAGTGTCAACAGGTGTCACATCCAGAGCATCGCTTGAAATTCCCAGGGAAAGGACGGTGGAGGGCGAAGAAATGAAGACAAGAGCCGGCACGCGGCAAGCTGAGGTGAGGGGAGCCCTCTCTCTTGAGGTGAGAGAAGGAAGCCCAAAGGCTGTGGACCATTATTTACACAATCGGCAAGAGGTTGGTAACAGGGGAACTCCCTCTTAATGGGAGAAAGGCCCAACTTGGCGATTTGTTTGTCTGGTTTGTGTCGGGTGCTCTGTTTTCTGAGGCTGGCCTTGCTTTCACCCTGCATGTGTGGTCAATCTCCAGTCCAGCTGCACCCCACAAATGCGGGGAAGGCAGATACTAATTTGCTCTGGGACACTCTTAAGTTCTTTCTTTCTTGCACGTGAGCTCTTTCTGCATGGGCAGCTGCTGTGTGGCTGCTCTCAATTTCTTCGTCATCACTTTGTCCCCAGGAGAGACATCTTGCCAGGTGACTGTCTTGCCTGAATCAACTTATAGAGCACAGTTCCCTCCAGTGAAGCATACACCAGGTTTTAGCCTCTTAGTCCCATTAGAACTGCACCCTTCTGGGGGGTGCAGTTGAATGCTATAAAATAATTTATTTTGAAAAGTTGCATCTAAGAAGAACGTGTGTGTTTAGGGGCCTAAGAAGAGCAGGTGAGTCCCATGATAAGATGCAAAGGGGTCAGATCAAGCATGCCATTCTAAGAAGGGATGAAGAGATGGCAGAGAAGGAAATGGGGGAGCTGCTCAGCCTGGCTTCTGGTCTTGCATGGACCCAGTCCTCATGCTATTTCTGGGTCTAGCCTGTCTTCGGTTCATGTGTGCAGTGGAAAACCTGAGGTACCTCCATGTATCAGTTTTACAGTCCACAGGATGATTCCAGTAAAAGTACAAAAATAAACACTTTTGAAAGGCAAGTCAATTTGCTCTGGCATCCTTATAATGCCCTGGTCCTTAGTACCCAAAGCAAGGGACAATTGATGGGGAAGAACACATAACAAACTAGCAGTGCAGGCAAGACTGAAAAGCAGACTGCAAAAAACCTACAGCTTAATGAAAACTGTGTCAGACTGTAGAGGGTTTCTCTGGCTTTCATTCATTTCCACTGTGTCTATTGCTCAATATATAAAGAAAAATCTGTCATTCCTTCAAAAATGCAAATTTCATCAAAAGGAGGAGAGTTTAGTAAGTTTCTCAAATGTCTATTTGCCAGATGGCAGAACCTCTGAAGTGGACCATACTTGATCACCCTCAGAGTATATTTATTTGGGCCAGAAGAGACAACCGGTGGAGTCCACCTTCAGTCAACTGTGTGTTTTTCATTTCTGTGGGTATCACTGATATTCTCTTAGAAAGAGAATGCTGCCATCCCAAGTTGCTTGGAAAGAGAATAACATAATAAAATCCATGTCTAAGATAATAAAACCTATTTCCAAAATTTATTCTACTTGACATTATTTTTGCACATCAGAGTATCTAAACTAGAACAATTCCAACATACCTAAAGCAGCCCACCAATGTGTTGTCAGCGGGAACTCTAACATAACTGCAATAGAATCAGAAAGGTAGTGTTTATTTCCAAGTATGCATTATCTTTTTGTTTATGAAGAAATATTTATTTTGATTTGGTCCACTCATATCAATAGAACAAAGCAAAATTTTATCCACATTCATGGAATCAGGAAAACCCCAAATTATATTTAAGTCATGGTCTAAAAGGGGCTGTTAACACTCACAACTCCTCCTCCCTTAGGCATGATGTTCTGACCTATAACAGATTTTCAGTGAGCTCACAATGTTGACTGAAAGTGATGTGCAGCAGTGATTGTTTTATGAGCACCCTGAGTCCTGGATCCTTTTAGAAGGCGGAGTCACTTCACTCTGGACTTTCTTCTATTAAGCAATCTTTGTTCAGCATCTTGTATATCCCACATGTCAGACCACAAGTTAAAATTTTTCTGGGTTCAGAAGCTGTGGCTTATTGCCACCTTGAGGACTGGACTACTTTATAAACCCAGATATTTTTACAGCATTCTGTGGCTGTCTTCCTGGAAAACCTGAGCTCTGGACTAAAATAAAGAATCTGAGATGGTGGAAAGAACCCAGGATCCTCTGAGTTACTGACAGAGGATTTGTATCTGAGCAAATTGATGTTAGATCAATATACTGGCATTCTCTAATAGCAGCAGAGCTGGGAAGTAGCAATTCATCTGAAAACTGTGCTCTTACATTCTGGATAGATTATGCTATCAGTAGATTAGTATGCTAAAATTTTAAGAGTCATTTAACTTGGTAATAAAAATAAGCCTTGGATTATAACATGCATTTCTAATCATCTACACTTGTATGTTTAAAAAAATAATGCAGGGTAGTTAGGTGAGGGAAAAGATAGAGGGGAGGATTAAGTTCGAAATGGAAAAATGGGTGAATGAAACTCCTAAGCACGGAGTAATTGTCTTATGATGGATGCCATTTCAGAGGATTTCCCATGATTCCACTGAAACTTTAGCAGGTCTCTCCCTCTTATAGGAGAGGAAACTAAAGTGAAACGTGCCTCGGCCAACACTACACTCCTGGGGAAAGGTGCACTGAGATTTGAGTGTATTTTCTTCTACCTCCAAAGATCACGGTTAACAGAAAAACTTCTTAAAACAGGTATTCTTGACAAAAATAAGGCTTGTTGGCAAGTTCACAGGCCTCCAAACACTCTAGGTTACCTCCTGATCCACTTTGAAATCACTGGTTATTTTCTACCTTGGGAAAGGATTTTGGAGGGAAAAGTCTTTCTTATAGAGGCAAACAGCACACAAGTGGATGGCAAGTTGAATATGAAAAGTGGACAGGAAACACCTCCATTTCAAGGCAGCCCTGAGAAAGACACAAGCAGTCCACACTTGCCCAGAAGGAATGGGAGGAGTGCACGGCTGGGAGGAGGACAAATGAGGAACTTCACCATCATGGGGCGAAGCACAGAGTCTGCCCCTGGGGTGTCATGTAGACCCAGCATCAAATTTAATACATTTTCCTTGTTTCAGGTATTTGATTTACTTACCGGTGGAAGTGATGACAACATGAAGAATAGTTACTGAAATAGCATAATCCCAAACCCATTCTTCTACAACTAGTGCAAAAAGCAACCCACAAAAAAAGTAGGTGGCTTCTGTTGAGAGTAAAAGAACTGCAAGGAAAATCAAAAATATAATTTTTGAGACTTGAACAATTAATAATGTAGAAATACAGCTAGCAATAAGATCATGAAATCTTAATCCAGCAATGAATTTTGATAAGGGTTTTTAAAATGGTCTATCTCTACACCTGATCTTCAAATATTGACAAGAACTTTTAATATATTCTCTTAATAATCCTTTGATTTATTGAAGTATAATGTACAACATATACTTTTTCTTTCATATTGATATTTAGCCTTTTAGCTGGTGATGTGTCATAAAGAAAGGTTATAAAATATATTTTATGTGCAAATGTGTTACTGGATTGTTTAAAGTTATTAAAAATTCATGGGATTAGTGAACAAATCTACTTGTTAGTTTTTAGAAATGAGAAAAAAAAATAGCATTAATTGAACTATGTCATTGCTTTGACAGGCCCCATGCAGGACCTGTCTTGGAAATGAGTTCTTTGGGTTTTCATAATAATTTGGTATGTCTGGATAGTTATCTGGGAAACATAACTGGTCGTTCTGGGTGGAAGAAAGCCTCTTAAGTGACAGGTGTGGATGGAAAGGCTGCTACATTTGCTGGCTGTCACAGAACAGCTCTCCTGAATATGAAGCGATCATTATTCACAAGCTCAGACCACAGATCTCCAAGAGACCTGAAGACAAGAAGGGTCAACAGTTTGCCTCTTGTCTTTTATAAGGCCCTGTAGGGCTATAATAGTTTTAATGAAGAGATTCATCAAACTTTAAAATGGCACATATATGTGGTATACCACCAAATTCCCTTGGTACATAATACCTCTTTCCATAAAAGCCACCCTTCTTGCCTTTTAAAACATAAGCAAATGATTGGTTTGTTTGTGTAATTCAGGAATCAGTGCATCTATGAAAATCCTGTATCTTTTTCAAATTGGAAAATAAAATAATCACCTACAGTATTTCCTATTGTGCAAAAGTAATTTATTAGCCAGTAATCCACTGATGGCTACATGGGTAAGACAGAAAATAAGCAAGCCCAGGCATGATCTTTCTAAAGGTCTCCCTCTTTGGTCCTGTTTATTTTAATTCAATGCTCTGCAACGATTAAATGTGAGTTCTCCTCTTTTTCTGTTGGAAAAAGAAATCTTTGATTAATACAGATCAGTTTGGCAAAACCAAAGCTTTGTTCTGTCATACTAACATTATTTCTCCTATCAAACTTCACCCTTTCTCCAAAAATGGTTCATACAGGCCCCACAATATTACAAGAAAAGAGATGCCTCTTTTGTCAGCATTCAGAAAGTTTAGAGGTTAACTTATAGCCTCTTGCAGATGGTGATTTTCAAAAGAGATTTTATTTTATTTGTAGATAAGACTGACACAAGTCTTATTCACATGCACTGACAGAATACTGAGGCTGAAAAAAAGACAGCATGACATACAGGAAATAGAGCAAAACTAGAGGTCAGGATAGCAGATCTCTAGTCTAGCATTTACAGCCTAAGAGTTCTAATTGAGACACTGAACAGGATTTTTAAACCTTTTGGATAAAGTGGAAAAGGAATAGTACCTTATCTCCCCTGGAAAATTGTTTGGAACTTTTCAGTTTAAATGAAAGGAATTTGTAAGCTTTTCTCTGTAACACAAAGGGAATATGTCATTGCTCTTCGAAATGGTTTACCTCAGCACATATGTCCCAGTGTCCTTTCAAACACTGATCTCCTGGGTGAAAGGAACCATTGAAACAGACAAGAAACCTGATCCTAAGCTGAAGCCCAGGGCAGGAGATGACGCACACATCTTATCTCCAAGATAAAGCAAGACCAGATTCTCAAAGCAGCCACCTTGGAGAGTTGTGGCACTTATCTCCCTAAACCCCAAATTAAAGATTTAATAGACTAAGAGTTTACCATTATCTTTGTACAAATGTTCATGTTTCTTAACAGAAAAAAAATATGTAAACAAAGCCAGACATCCTGGGGACCTTCACTAATCTCTGGTATGTGTAAACAACCTTCTTCAATAAGCCTGTGACATTGGCCTGGCTTCTTTGACTGACCAAAGAGCAAGAATTAAATGACAGTGTAGCATGAAATCTCTCTCCCCACCCCAAACACACACACATGCCTAATCTTGACTCTTTCCTGTGACTATCTTGTTACCTTTTGTGGAGAAATAATAATAATAATAATAATAATAATAACAATAATAATAATAAATTAATTCCATCCTTAGTAAAGAAATACATGAAGGGCAAGAACGTATAAAATGTTAGACCTCTTGTACCTTGTTAAAATAAACATTTCTAGTTCTCACATATCCTTTGTTGTCTAAAATTGAAGCAATCAAGTACCAAGCAAGGTTATCCAGTGGAGGAAGGTGTTTTAAGGCTTTTTTATTTGAATTTGGTAATTCTAGCTGACCAAGTGCTCCCTACAAATTGTCTCTGAAATCTGGTTTCTCTGACCAGATGCAATTGGGATATTTTACTATGCCCCTCCCCCCCAAAAAAGCTTATCCTATGGTCCCATGGTTTTCTAGTAAACTTTAATGTTTAAAGAATTGAGAGCACATTTTTTAAAACTTGGAGAAATTGAAAAGACTATCAAGAAGAATGAGGGCCTGCCAAATAGCTCAGGGCTGGCCAAATAGCTCAGCAGATTAAAGTGCCTGCAAGCAGGCACAGAGGCTGGGTGTTCCTTCCCCGGGCCTGTCATGCGGGCCCCGCCCCCCGGATGCGCTGAGATGGCAGTTAAGACTGGGTGTGGTGGTTCCCGTCTGTAACCCCAGCTCTTGGGAGACTGTAAACAGGCAGATCACTATGAGTCCAGTCTCCTAGTGGGACCCCCGAATACCCTGTAGACCCTTCCCTAAAAAATACAATAAGTAAATAAAGAAAGAAAGAAAAATTATACACAAAAAATAAGTTTGTGATTTTTTTCCTTTCCACCTGTTGATATTGTCTAAAATTTCATTAGTTAATGTTTACTATTTTATAATAAAATAAAGTGACATTAAAGTTTCGCTCTTCTGAAGAGTAGGCAAACGCACGATGAACACTCCAACACATGCATGTCCAACATATATTCAGATAGGCACTTTTACGTACATACAGGGATATGAGCATGAGAGGAATAATGTATTTATTAAACAGAAATCCAAAACGCCAAAGATAGATTTTGTCTTAGTGTGTTCCCTGCTATTTTTTCTAATTCTGCAACAGTTTTTTCACAATTTTTGAATGACACACAGTAACTGCAGAGTGTGGGGCGGAGTGATATTGCAGCGCATGTGAATGATGGGAAAGGATCAGTCTCTGACACCACCACACCTACCAGATACATTGGTTTCCATGTTGACAACAATGCCATCCCCTTTACTAGCTGTTGGAAATATTCACTTAACCATGTCAACCTTGTTAGCCTGCTGTGCCATAGGACATTTCCTCTGCAGTAAATCCTACCCTATTTTGGGAAGAAAAATAAAACAAAACAAAAATGTACAAAGTAGTAAATGAAATTTCTCTGTCATCCCAGATGGAAGATAGCAGTTGGTTGCATAATCCTCCAGACATCCGCCCCCTGGCGCCATGAATCTTGCTCTAGTTTTCAAAAATAAAACTACGCTACACAAATTCCTTCGTGATCTTCATTTCCTGTCTCGTATGTCATAAACGCTACCATTTTTTTTCCTTTAAAATATATTTATTGTGCAAAAACCCAATACTGTAAAATAGAAATTCCTATGGGAATCCTGACAGCTTTCCTACACCGAACCCATCACACCCCGCCTCCTACAATTCATTTGAAATTTGTAATGAGGCCTTCTCTAATGAGTTTTTGAAGTCAGATATGCTGTCCAGAGGCCCAGGAGGAAGGCGTAACTTTTTTGGAATTGTATTTTTAAAGTGAGTTTGATTTTTTGGAGGCACGTGATTCACTTATTGATAAAGATAAAACATTTAAAAATTACCTTTGTAGTTTGTGTCCAGCCATGAAGGGCTTGTTTTGAAGTCAAATGGTGCCAAGATGTCCAACTCATATGCCCTGAGATTTTGCAAAGGAAAAGAATTCACTCAGAAGGAGACAGTTCAACTGTGCTTCAACTTTATGCCCACCACAGTCCACAGAAGTTGTCAGGTTCACCCATGTCGGGCACATCTAAGAGCTGGCTGGTACAGATGGCCAGCAAATTTCTTAGCTACACTGTCTTCTTTGTCAGTTCTTCTCACTCTGTCCATAAAGTGGCTTCAGTTGCATGTGAGGCTGTAGCTATCACCCCAGTAGTTCCTTCCATCCAGTATGTGAGGGGAACTTTCAATACAGAGCAAGCAGCAAGGCATGGGTTCTAATCTGAGTAGCATTACCAGTGAATTAGGACAAGTCACTTAATCTGTCAGGCTTCTGTTTAACTGTAAATTGAAGAATTAATCATTTCATTGCTGGAATCCCTTCCTGTTCTAAACCTGTGTCTGTAAAGCATATAGGCCATCTTCCTACTACACCCAAGTTGGTAATGGTGTGCAGCTAGTCCCCTGGGTTGCTGCCACTGGGAGCTTCAAGGTCCAGTTTACTGACTCCTGTTAATTGCAAGCTCCTTGAATCTTGAGCTCAGAGTTGGCCTCGAGCTTGCTCCAGGAAGCTGAGAGGATGTGAACTCTAGAATTCCTTCACTGAGTTTGCCTGCAGGCATGCTGGACTTCCTTTCCATTGCAAAAGTCTGTATAATTAGTTTGGGGTATTAACTTGCATATTAAAATGGCATTCCTTGCTTATGCAATGACATCAACTTGAATAAATACTCAATTTGTGGGCAATTACGTGTAAACATATATAGTTTATTTCAAGGCAACCAACATATCAGTCACCTAAATTTGTACTGAAAATTTTCACCATTACAAAACCAAATATTACCTGAAAACTAATGCTTCCTACTTACATAGAAATGATACCATTAAAAACACATGTGTTAATTTCATTTTGTCCTAGTGATAACCCTTTCTAGATTATTGCCGTCATTTGATAAATGATACCAAAATAAAAGAAGCTCCCTGGCTTGGTCAAGATGAAACAGGAAGTCAACCAGAATCTGGGCCCAGTGCTGGTCCCTGACCTACAGCCAAAGCAGCTTCCAATAGACACTAGAAAATGTTGCAGTTGGCTGGAGATTATCTCTAATCATCTTGTCTTCTCAACCTCTTCTGATCCAGTGCCAAGCAGGGAGCCACAGTTGCCCTTCCCATCATTGTCCACCACCAAGGTAACATCGGACACCTGGTTCTGTCTGTGTCTCTTCACAGCAGTTACTTTTATCCTTTATAAAGATGGAGCAATCTTATTTTTACTTCAACAACAAAAGATTTTTAAAATTTACTAAAAAAAGCCCTGTGTTCTCAAATCTAGAGACATGTCAAATATTAAATATAAACTCATTTTCTATTCAGTGTTAACTTTCTAGTTCTTTTTGAAGACAAACGGTACTCACTTGAGTGTCAGGCTGCACAAGCTCAGAGACACATAGTACACTGTGTAGAACAGGATGACACAGAGGAGAAGGTTCTGCAGAATAACCTGTGAGGGAGACAAAGGTGACATGGAGGAGCCTGGAATTCTTCTCACGTCTGCTGGCAACCATCTTGACAAATGAAAGATGATGCGTGAGTACATGATGAATGAATGGATGAGAGGATGAGTGGGTGAATGGTTGACTGGGTGAATGGGTAAGTAGATGAGAGGATGAATGGGTGAATGGATGAGTGGATGAATGAGTGAATGGGTGAATGGGTGAGTGGATGAATGAGTGAATGGGTGAGTGGGTTTGTGGATGAGTGGATGAATGGGTGAGCGGATAACTGGATGCTAGTAGTCCCACCTGTATGCCACTTGAAGACTCGTAAGTTAAGGACTTCAAAGTGCACAAAGTGTCGCTGACTGAAGAGGCTGGTGTGTTGCACATCTACACTAAGAGTTAATAAAGCAAAAATTTCACATCATTTATCCTCCATCCACTTAAACAGACTTCCCAAATGCCAGCATTTCCACTTTAACTTGACAAAATTATTCTACATCTCAACTATAATCATAAAGAAAATGATGGTAAGAAAAAGTAAGAAATTTTGCAACCAAAATCTCTAAGTAAGTGCAATAATTAATCCACATACAGTAATTTATAGAGCAATTGGCTAACACACAAGAGGAGATTTTGAAATGAGCTCTTCTGCATCAGACTCTTAACAAGCAGGCATTGCATAGGAATGGAGACCAGACAGATTTTTCAACAAAAGATGTCATGAAATTTGGATTCTGAATATAAAAATCTTATTATATTTCAGTCTTCTACAAGACACCACAATAAATTTCAAATGGATTAAAGCCCTAAATGCCAAGGAAGAGATTGGGAGAAGATATTTGAAACATATATATCACAGGCAACAAATTCATACAAACAAACCAATAGAGAAATGAGCCAACTATATAAATGGGCATTTCATGTGCAGAAACACTTCAAAATCCAATAAAAAAATCAAAAGATGCTGAACTTCACTATTAATCTTTCAACATATATTCTTATGACTATAACAAAAATGTCAGCATTTCGCACAGGAATTTTTCAGTTTATTTAGTTCACCTGAGGATCTTCTTTTAAAGCCATTTTTGTTTAACCAACATTCTTACCACTTAATATCTTTCTTTGTCTCTAGATGACCAAATTCCTCAAATTCTTAATGGTCTCGGGTACAGAAGGAGATATCTGCTAGAACCAAGAGAAGATCGTTCGCACGGACCACACCGCATCCAGAGGAACAAATGAACCAAATTTCAAGTGTATAAGAATTCACTCTTTTCAACCATTTAAAGATGGGTGAACTGTCAGTTCTAAAGGGCCACGGGAAACCAAGACTTTGAGGCTGTGGGTGTCTTTAGCCCTCCTGGTACCAGCGACTATCCCAGCCTGTCCTGGTCTCTTCCCACCCCTCCCCACTCCTGCCCTCTGAGCCCCTTCTCTCTCTGTCCCTCCTATTATCCCCCATGTGTCCTTCAGTGACTCTCATGTTTTTTTTTTCAATTATAGGAAAATTTTATTCATACAATGTTTTATTTATTTATTTTTATTCTAAAATTTTTATGAGAAAAAAAGATAAAGTAGCAGTGAAACAGTTTCAAAACAGGTTAGTAGGTGCTCATATTTTATCGCCTAATCTCTCTTCCCTCAGAGCCACCAGGCTCTCTTCCTCTATCTCCAGTTTCCTCCTACTTTTCTTTCTCTCCCTGAGACAAAGCACTGTGGTCCCAGGATAACCAACGCTGTACTTTTTAAACGAACAAGCAAAAGAACGGGTGCAAAAGCACTTCTTCCCAACGATGTCTTTTTTAAGTTGAGAATGATTTTTTTTTTTTTTTTGGCTGGCTCGGGGGGCTTTAAGGGTGGGTCTGGTAATGCAGGTGGAGGTGGGGATCGAACTGCAGTATCCTGCACCTGACTGCACTTGCATGAGCAGGTGCTTAAACAACTGAGCTAACCGGCAGGACCCCGCCCCCATATTTTTTTCCAATGTCTTACTTAGACTAGAAAATAAAACCTCCTGGCCAGTAGCCCCATCAGATCTCTCATCCCGTCTCATGGACCACCCCACGGGGTGTGTGCTCAAGACAGGACCATCTGCAGTGTAGGGGGAGCCGCACAGGCGCACAGGGGAGGGCACTTACAGTGCGCCCCGGCTCCCGCAGAAACTTATTGCCCTGCTGAAATATAGACTGAGAGGAATGGGCTCGGCCCTTACAGCGGACTCCAAATGCAGTCCTCAGTGTGCAAACAGCGAAACGGCCTCATTTCATAGCAGAGAGCATGTAGGATCCAGAGGAAGGGGGAAGCTATGCGTGCACCCTACAGGCTGTGGAAAGGAGAATCTACCAGTACAGAAATGCATGACACCAGCAACCTCGGACATTGCTCAGCCCTGTAGTTGGCTTAACAGTCATAGGGCCGGCCAGATAGCTCAGCGGACTAAAGTACCTGCTTAGGCAGAACTCAGCAGCTGGCCGGGGTTCATCGCAGGCTGTGCAGGCCCGAGCCCCCGGGACGCACTGAGATGGCAACTGAGATTGCGAGTGGTGGTGTGTGCTTGTAATCCTAGTTCTCTGGGAGGCTGAACACAGGAGAATCACTACGAGTGAGACCCTATAGACTCTGACCTAAATTTATTTTTTTAAAAAAGTCATATTTTGGGGATTTCTTTACTCTGTTATGTGTTAATATCAGTTCTTCTTAATTTGAGCATGAATTGCCCCTAGTGGAAGTATTTCTAGAGAATGGCTTTACATTTTTATTTCAATCCAAAATAAATCACTTGTTTTATATATCACTGAATATATATATATATATATATATATATATATATATATATATATATACATATATGCTGCCCAAGTGACTGAATACATAGCTTCATTATAACATAAATATTATTATTGCATTCTAAGAAAATCCAACATATGAGAATCCAAAGGTATGGTTACACAGATATTTAGCTACTGCCAAAATTTTTATTATTCTTTTAAAGATATGTTTGGATCATGGGTCAAATAAACTATAAAAAATGTTACAACGTTTATGAGACATTTGGCTCTTTGAACTTGACTGGGTACTTAATGATGTCAAGGAATCACTGAAAATACTTTAAGGTGCGCTAAGAGTAAGGTGTCTAGGCATTTGAAAGTCTTTAAATATACATAGAAACATATTTACAGAGGAAACAGTGTATGGCTGCACTGCTTCCAAATAAAAAAGGTGAGAGAATATGCAGAAGCTTAGATAAAGCTTAACTGGATCATTGTGGAGTTGCATGATGGGTAAAAGAGATACACTGTACTGTTCCATTTAAAGTCACCTATGTTTACCTTTTTCACTTATGAAATGTTTCAGTCTATTGAAGCAATGAAATCCTTACAAACTTTTAGAGTTTGCTCTTCTTAGTGAAATATTGAGAAGTGTCTTAGCTCCCCAGGAGCAGTGCAAGCAGCCCAACAATCGGTGTCCCTTTTAATCCACACAGCAATGCTGCCCAGGAATCACAGTGCATTCTTGTAAGAAAACGAGCCAGTGCTTTCCTTCTGGGCTCTCCTGGGATGAAGAACCCATGAATTCTAAGACTTACAGGAACCTCGTGTCACTGAAATGTGCCAGGGGGTGAGGGCGGAGGCTCCCTCTCAGCTTTGTGGACTGAGCGAGGTCTCTGGGCCCAGAGGACCTGCGGCTGAGCCCAGCTCCCCTAGGCAAGGTCGGTCCAGCACCGAGGAGTGCACCTGGCCCAGCTGTGCCACTAGCTGATGGGGACGCCCAGGCCTTTGCCTCCACCCAGTGGCTCCTCCTCCATTCACCCCACTTTCCCAGAAGCCCAACGCTCCAGGTGATCCTGCCCCGCCGCCGCTCTGCTCCTCCCCGTGGGGCCCAGACTCTCTCCATGCATCCCCTCGTGGTCTCTCTCTTCCCCCACACCTCTCTTTACCCACATCACCACGCCCTCACTCAGTCCCCCTAGAAGATGGGCACACTCCGCAGTGTCCGCTTTTCAGTCTACCCTTGGAGCGCATTTGGAAGCTAAGGCAGCAAACCCCTCAACACTGAACATTCGCTCTCACTGCATTTCTTCGACAGCAAACCTAGTTTCCCAGGGGCAATGTCACTTCCAACAGAGGAAAGGATGGGAAAGAAAAACAAAACACAAACATTGCACACACCACCTCGTGTGTAGATGAAGTCACCGGCGTCCAGCTATTTCTTGGTGCTTGCCCTCCTCTTCCACACACCCATCATCCTTAAGTACTTTGTATTGCTGGGAAAGGTTATCGCTTGTCCCTCCGTCTAGAACTAACTGCACCTTTCTATCAAAAGCAAACTCACATTCACCGTTTCCGGTAGAGCAGATCCCTCACTTTCTTCTAGAAGTTTCCCTGACTTCCTCTTCCCTGGTGGCAGTCCCATGATACTCTCTTGTCTCTGTAACATACCCTCATAGGTCTTGGAAGTAATTTACTAATTGAACATTAATGCAGATCACTAAGATGCAGTTGATTGAAAAGCCCCCACCCTCTTCTCTTTGTGCGCTGTTGCAAAGATAGCCTGCAAATGCACGGATGAACACAAGTCTGCGATGTGCGCAGACTCAGAGGGAGCTGCGCTTGCCAAGCTGCTTGCCAGACCCTGCTATGACTTGACTTCTCGCTGTGACCTTGTTTGATCAAACTATTGTGATGTCAGCCTTCTTTCCATAACCCTTAACAATATAGCATTTTAATCCATTGAAATTAAGGAACAGAGCAAGATTGTACTAATTTGAGGGACAGCCATCTTGGTAAGGATCAGGCCAGACGGAGCCTTGTCTGAGTACAGAGTGCCTTCCAGAGGAGTTGGGGCTCAAGGGATGCCCCTCCACCCTTCCGGTGCACAAGTCGCCCCACTATCTGTATTTCCAGATTCTGTCCCAGTTTTTTTTTTTGTTGTTGTTTTGCGAATTGAACTCAGGCCCTTGGCTTGCCAGGGAAGCACTTATTCCACTGAGCCATCTTCCTAGCCCCTCTACTCCCGTTTGACAAGAACAAAAGCTCACATTCAACCCGTTGCTCTGGAGATGTTACCACCTTGAAGCATTTGTCCCTTAGCCGCCTCTTGTAGCATTCAATAATAGCGTGATGGGATAAGTTCCACCTACAGTTCTAGGTGTATGTATGTATTTTTGAGACAGAGTCTTCTTATGCGTTCCAGGCTGGCTTTGATCTAATTATTTTGCCCGTGTGACCTTCAGCTTCCACGCCTCCCAAGTGTTGAGGCTCCAGGCGGGCAATACTATAGTACTTGCCTCATGTAATCTAAGGGATTGGGACGGAAGAGATACGTCCACTAAGCTCATTAATAATTGTGCCCTGCCTGGCCTGGTTCCTGGCACACAATAGTACTGATGATACTCTCCCGTCTCTGTAACATACCCTCACAATAGTACCCAATGAATGTACATTGAATGATTCAGTATAGGGTTTTGTTGTTGCTCTTCTGTTTGCTTTTTTCCTTCCTCATTCTTTATTTATTTATGTATGCATTTTTGATGTGTCTTTTTTTTTTTTTCAGAAGCAGGGATTTGAACTCAGACCCTTGCACTTGCCAGGGAAGTGCTTATTCTATTCAGCCATCTCCCCAGCCCCTAGGTATGTGTTTTTGAGACAGAGTCTCCCTATGCACTCCAGGCTGGCCTTGACCTAACTATTTAGCCCCGTGTGACCTTGAGCTTCCACGCCTCCCAAGTGCTGCGGCTCCAGCCAGGCAATGCTGTGCCCAGCAGCGTAGTGTAAGCACTGATGGAAACACTGCCTGGCCGTCAGTGCTATGGATGGGGATCTGCTGATGGTCAGAGGCGGGCCGTGCTGTGCACCAGCCCTCGAGAGAAGCAGTTTTTGCTGCACAGTGAGGAAGTAATCAATTAGCAGAAAATTAGCAAATGTTGACCTTCTGCCAAAAGCGGTTTCAGACTTTCTTGGGACACAGAGGAAGAATTAAAATGAGACACAATAATTATACAGTAAATAATTAGAAAAAGCAAGTAGACCCAATGTTTATACAGCATGAAAGTGTTCTTGTACAGGTGAGCTAACTCATCCAAACAAACGCCTGGACCACAGTTATAATTCCCTCTTTAGAAAAGAAGAAACAGAGCTCAGAGAAATGAAGTTATTTGCCCAGGGCTGATAATTAGAAGCATCGCAAGTTTTCTAGCAAGTTTATTGACTCTCAGAGAGGAAGCTTTTCTGTTCTATTAGCACACGTTTGCCGTGCCCAGTGCTTACATTCCTTGCATGGAGTAACACGTCTTGTTTTGTCTTTAATCTTTAGTGCTTTCCTTCTCCTCTACCCCTCTTCTTTTCATCCCTTCCCCTTTTGAGAAAGGACTATTTCCCTACTTCCTATTATCTAGCTTTTATTTTGCTCTTTATTTATAATTTAGGTTTTTCACATAAAGTAAATTGTGTTATATATAAGCTGCGTATCTGTTTTATTTCATTTAACCTTGTGGTCTCAAGTTGTGTCCATTTCCTACAAATTATGCGAGCTTATCTTTATTTATGGCAGAGTAATATTCCACAGTGTGTAACACCACATTTTGTTTATATGTTCATCTGTGGATGGATCTATAGGCCACTTCCGAGGTTTAGTTACTATGAATTGTGCTGCTATAGACATGGATATGCATATGTTATCGTAATATGATTGTTTTAACATTTTTCTAAAATACTTAGAAAATAGCTAGGTCACATGAACTTTCTAGTTTAGGTTTTGAGGAATCTCCATACTGACTTCTATGGCAGTTATGATAGACTAAATTCCCACCTGAAATATAGAAGGGTTCCAAAGCCCTGCCAAATTTGTTATTATTTGATTTTTGCATAGCCATTCTTTATTGGGTAGATGAAATTTTACTCTTCTTTTAATTTTGCATTTCTGTCATAGCCAGTCATGCTGAACATCTGTCCATGTACTTGGGCCATTGGCTCATCTTAGAACTAAGTGCCTAGTCATTGCACCCATTTTTGGTTGGGGGTCTATTACTTGGGGGATCTAATTTTCTTTTGAGTTCTTTATACATTCTAGATATTAGTTCTTTGCCTGAGGAACAGCTGGCACAACTGTTTTCCACACCATGGGGTGTCTCTTCACTCTGTGGGTGGTTTCTTTTCTGTGGAGAGGCTTCTAAATGTGAGGTGATCATATCTGTTGATTCTTGGTACCATCCCTGTGCAACCAGAATTCTGAACAAAATATTTTTTCTATCACTATGATTTCAAGAGTTTTACCTGTTTTATTCTCCAGCAGATTAAGTGTGTCTGTTTAACATTTAGTTATTTGATCCATGTTAATTTTAGTGTAGTGCATGGTAAGTGATAGGAGTCTAGATTTCTTCTTCTGCATGTGGAAAGTTAGTTATCCGAGTACCATTTATTAAAGAGAGTGCTTTACTCTTTAGCCCCTTTATCAAAGATCAAAAAATTCAGTGTCCTTAAAGCTGTTTCTGCAATGTCTGTCTTGTGCTACTGATCCTTGGGGAATGGCCTGATTCCAGAGGTGAAACTTCTTCAGAGCAGAAACAGAATCAAGACTTTATATGTATCCGTAATCTTAATGAATATTGTAATTGTCCAGGCCCTTCGTATTTAGGGCTTCTTTTAACCCTTGTTTCTGTTTATAGACTAAACTTGTTTCTGTACTTCAATAAATCTTTGCGCTGTGGTCATCAGAGCTGTTTGTTAAAAGAGGAAAGGGAATTGGGCAGATTTTTAAATGGAAATGGAATGGTCATCTGGAAGATTTGGGTTCTTAAACTAAAAAGGAAAGAAAGCGATTTCCAACAAAAATAAATCAATATAAAGTGGGATTATGAACCTAAAATATGAAAATATACATGTGTACTTGTAACAGGAAACAGAAAGATCTTAATTGTGCTTGACTTTACTTAATTATGCTTTCACCATTACAAGATGAAATCATGGATTGTTTCTCTTTCCTTTTCGTGTTTCACAAACTTTTAATGAATGGAAGAGAAACCTAGCTGCTAGTAGAGCCCAGCTCAGACAACTGGTGACTTAATGAGACCCTGTCTCAAAATTAAAATATTTTATACTGCTAGAGATGTAGCAGTATAAAGGCCCCAGGCTCAAGCCATAGTACCAGCAAAAAGAGGGGGTGGAGGGGAGTAATGTTTTCAACATTTTTAAGCTCATTTGTTTAATTTTTGACTATCTAATGTAAGGTATGAAATGTGCACAAAATACTTATATTCACAAATGCTCAAAAATGATGCACAAGCTTGATATTTTCATGCAACTTCTGAGGCCCACCTATGAGAACTAGATTAAACATTACAAATGTAAATGATAAATCCAACACCAAACTATTCTAGTTTGGATTTTAAATGTTGCCCAACAGCTAGAATGTTGAGTTGTGCTTGTTTCCCAACAGATGGCATTAATGACAGGTGGTGAAACCTTTTATGCAAGGAAGTCACTGGGCCACACCTTTGAAGGCACAAGGTGACTCAAGCACACTCCTCTCCCTCTTGCCGTGGCTTCCTGGTGACCCTGAGGTAAGCAAACTTCTTCCCACACGTGCTCCCACCACACACCTGGAGCTTGGAGAGTTGGAACCAGGAACTGAAACCTCTGAGACCAAGAGCCCAAATCAGTCTTTTCTTCTGTAATTCATTCTCTCAGGCATTTTGTCACAGTGGTAGAAAGCTGACTAACACAAGTACCATGTAGAGCACATTTCACGTCCTAGATGGAGATATAATTCCCATCTTCACTCAAAGTTAAACAAGCAGCAAGCTATTCATCCTGTCTACAGCTGTGGCATATGCTACAAGCCATATAAATAGTAGTGGAACTAGCATTTCAGGTTACATTGCAAATTTTGAAATGGTCCTTAGGTTCCTTAAATTGTAAGAGGTAGAATTCACTCTCCCATTGAGGGTCATAGTAAGCATTCCAGAATCTATTTTTAAAAACAGTCTCAGGAGCCACTCACAGCCACATTGTCCCCTTCCTGCCTGCACTGTCTCAAGAGTAGGAGCTTGACAATGCTGGTACCTCACAGCCACAGTCATCATTTTCCACACAAGGAAAAATTTTCCCAACTTTGTTTTTTTGTTTTGTTTTGTTTTTTGTTTATATTTTCTTTCAACTCCATTACCAGCTACATAACTTTCTCTCCTTTGCAAAAACATAAGAGAAAAAAATTGATGAAATAAGCCAGTCGTTGTCTGCTATAACAAGCCTAGAGATCTGCATATAGGTGCACCACCAGGCTACCTTTGAGTCCCGGTGACTTACTTCCCTAGGCCAGCTGTGTCCATGTTATAGAGATCATCTAACACACGTAGTGGTGACCTGTGTAGAAGACAGCTCACACCAGTGGCTGAGGAAGGGACAACAGCCAGATCCCTATTCAGAAAGCCCTCGTAACTGCAAATGGAAGAGGCCCAAGAGACAGAGGGAAGGGAGGGAGGGCATAGGGAGGAGAAAGAGAAAGGGACAGAAAGAGCTAAGGTGTGACGCTAGTGTACCAGCTCCACATGATAAATATAACTATCATGTACCCCAAATGTGTACCAACATAAGTAGAAAGCATCAAAAAAAGAATACACCAGCCTCTGGCATGACTTTCTGCTAGTAAACTACTACCAAGACAAACATCAGGAGAACAAGTTCAGGTGTAGGCTCTATTCAAATTCCCTTGATTGTACTGATTATGACAGTTGGACTTATGCTGGAGCTGGAGAAGAAGAAATTAATTTTCTTGCTTCCAGGTACTAGCTAGCAGTTTTCAGTTAAATTCTGGACTTCACAATTTTTCCCCACGATTTGCAATTTTCAAAAGGCATTAAAATACTTTAGGGGCTCAGTTGTTTCTTTGTTTTTCTAAACTCTCAAAATAATATAGGTTCATTAATTCAAGGGCTGACAACTTTCAACACAAGAGATTAAACTATAGTAAATCTGGCTGTTGTACTGAGAGATATTATGGAAAATTTGAAAAACACAAAAGTAAAACAATAAGAAAATCACTCTCTCACCACTGGAAGGGCAATACTAGGGCCATTATTCAAATAAACCTGTTAAATTTCTATTAACAACCAATAGAGTCTACTGGTCAATATATGCAGCTTTCCAAGATGAGAAAGAGGAGCTTGATTCAGCATCTAAACTCACAGAGCCATAAAAATGTCTTCATGGTGTTTGTTTTTAGATGATGAAGGCATTCTCTTCTCTCTTATATATTTTGCAAATTTCTAATGAAAGAAAGAGGAAAACTAGTTCCACCTTAAATTTTTGAAATAGGATTTTGTCAAATTCCCAAGTGAGACTTAAACTTACCAGGAATTGAACTCAGGCCCTTGCGCTTGCCAGGCAAACACTTACTCCACTGAGCCATCTCCCTGGCCACTAAGGGACTGGAACTTGTGATCCTCTTGCCTCAGCTTCCCAGAACTGTGGGATTATAGGATTGTGCCACCATGCCCTGCTTCTGGTTGTCAGTTTAAACATGCAATAAAGGTGATATCTGCCAATTCTATTTTAATAAGCTGGCTTTTGCCACACTGATGGCATTGTTTACCATTTGTAAGTACTAACTAATCTCTGGGATAGAGCTTGAGACCGGAGGATTGCTGCTTCCCTGAAACATTTGGCTCATTGCCTTTAGTGGTCATTAATGTCTTTTCTAAATCAGTATTTACATTGATGCAGTAAAGCGGATGACTTTATCATTTCATTTTTCCCTAAATTGTAGTAAATATCCTTCCACAGAACTCCTCTTCTCGCCCTGGACTTGAGTGTTCTGTGTTTATACTTTATTTATTTATATTTTGGCAGAACCAGGGATTGGGCCCAGGCCCTTGCGCTTGCCAGGCAAGGGTTTATTCTCCTGAGCCATTTCCCCAGCCCTATGTTTAGTTTTGATAGCATTTTATTTTCTATGTGTTGTCCTCTGTCCACACTAAGATTTTGGGTCTGCAGGGTGAGCTCAGTAGCGGAGTGCCTGTCCAGCAAGGGGGAGCCCCAGGCGCAATCCCCACTGCCATGAAACCAGAACAAAAACCATGATTCTTTGAGATCGGAACACTATCTCAAATTTGAATAGTTTGAAAATCTACAAGATGACACCAGTGTTCTTTTCATCTGGCCACCGTGTCCTTGCAGTCCTCTAACCCTGCCACTGCACTGAGATCCCGCCCTTGGCCATCAGCGTGGAGTTCTGTCTATCCGTGAGGTTTCTTTTGCCTCCCGGATCTATGTGATCCTGCGGCACTACCACACTACGCTAATTATCCCAGCTTTATGGTGTGCTTTACTACCTGGGAAGGCACTTGTTAGAGAGGTCGGGTTAAGGGCCCTCGGCACACAAGAAAAGCAAGCAAAGAGGCACAAGGAAGCCGAAGGGTGATGGAAGCCTCATACCTCATGACAGCGGCCTGAGCAGCGTTTGTATCTGTGTACGTTCACCACGTTGCACACATAAAAATCCCTAAGTGTTGTACGCATAAAGCTGCATAAAATAGCTGGAAAGGTAGTTCCTTCTTATTTCTTTGTTTTAGGATTCTCATAGCAGTTAAATATTTATTTTTCTATATATACTATAAAATCTACTTGACCAGCTTCATAAAACAATTTAGCTATTTTAGCGTGATTGTGTTAAATTTACTATTCAGATGGGAGTAAGTGACCACTTACAAGGCTTGCTCATCCAAAAGCAAGAAAAATCTCCAAACTTACCCAAGTCTTGTAATTTTAGGAGTATTTTAATTTTTCCTCATATAGATTTTATATACTCCCTGCCAGGTTTATTATTAAATAAGTTCTCTTTTTGCTACTAATGTAACTGCAGTTTTATCTTCCTTTACATCATCTAAGTAGCTATTATTTGTGCAGGGTAAAGCTTATGATGTTTGTATTTTAATAGCCTATTACTAAATTTTATCTTCATTTGCATTATTTGTACAGAGAAAAGCTTTTAAGTTTTGTATTTTAATAGTCTATTACCTTATTGAAATATTTTATTCTTCATGTTATGTGGTTTCATTGATTTTCCAAATAGATACAATGTGATCTATGAATAGAGCTAGTTTTACTTCCATTCCCAATCTTACAGGGTTTGTTTGTTTTGGTCTGATTGAATTGACTTAGTAATATTTTTTAAGTAGCAGTGAATTTAATGGATCTCCTTGCTTGATTCCTTGACTTTCTCTGAATGTCTCTAGCTTCTCCACTAAATAAGATACCAGCTTCAGGACTGCAGGGTGTATGTGTGTGTGTGTGTGTGTGTGTGTGTACTCATGTGCATATGCATATGTAAATGAGTGATATATATAGTGTGATGATATATAGTCACACTAAGCAAGAAAGAAAACAGTTATTTTATTACTCTTTTAATTAGTAATAGTTGTTTATTTTAGTTTAAGATCATTCTAATATCTATGAAGATGTCATAATTTTCTGCCTAAATTTACACACAATAAATTATGTTAGTAGGTAATAACATTGAACCATCCTTACATATTTTGTCATGAATGTCCTCTACCCATGAGGTTTTTCTTCTATAATAAACTTTTGGATTTTGTTTGCTTATATATTATATATATCTTTGACTTTTTACTATGTATATTTTATATTTATATTTACAGGTAAGACTGATCTTTATTTTTGTGCTATCATTAATTTTTGTTTCATAAAAATAGAATTTCTTTTTTTTTCTATACTCAAAAACAATATTTTCAAATGATAAAAAAATTTCTAAACATTTTTTGCCAATCTTAGTTTTTAGAATGTACATAAGCAAAGTGCTTGAAATATTTGTTTTAAAGAAACAATTTAAGTCCCCCTAGGAGAATATGATCTGATGAGGGAGGCTGTAAGGTAACTGCCCTGAGAAGCCCAAGCCTAGTTCTTTGGAATGCACTTCTTTCCTTATTCTGTGTATGCTCAAGTCCTTCTGGGCCTTGCGAAGAAGGATGTTCCTGTCATTCATAAGAAGCTTCAGTCTTCTCGAGAAATCGCTGTAGGTCCCTCAGGCCTGGCTCCTGCGTCTGCTTCTCACCCCTCCCCACCCCCAATCCAGGACAGAATCCATTCCTGCGCCTCCTTGTGCTCCTGTACCTGCATGCATGCATCTCACGGACCTGGCCACATTTGTGTCCCCACACACTTGTCATGGAAATGCTCCTTCCTCCACCTGCTCAGTCACCAACTAATCCTCCAAGCCCCAAACAGCGCTTGCCCTTGTACAGACTCAATCAATAGATTTTGAATAAAAATAAGAGAAGGTGGAAAAAGTAGGGAGAGCCCAGCCCAGGGGAGCATGGTCCACCAACAAGGGATGTGCACACTCAGGAAGATGTGCAGGGTTTCCAGCCAGTTGCTCCCTAGCAAGAGTGTGACATTGGACAAACTGATTCTTCACTGTCAAATACTGGTGCACTGGCACCAGAGTTTAGATGTCAGGAGGATCTCACATCTAAGTCCAGCTTGAATAACTTAAGAGACCTAATAAGAATTTTTGTTTCAAAGTTAAAACTTCAGCCAGGATCAGGGATGTCCCTCGAGCGATGCCTCAGCTCTCTATCCAATCACCAGTGCCATCAAATCAAACTACATTTCTAGCCTCGAGAGCCAAGCATCTAAAGATGATCGTCCTTCCCCACTTCTCCCTACAGGAAAGCCTGGTGTAAGGTGAGGGCAACTCTAAGAGGTGACATGAAGCAAGGCTCTCTCACCTGCTGCACCGTGACACAGCATGGCCTGCGTGCCCTGAGCCCTGCTGTGCAGATGAACAACGGACCCCAGGGTGCCTCCACCCTGTGTGGTGCCCTGTGATCGTCCCAGGCAGCACTTGCTTTTCAGGGGAACATTTACAACACTAGCTTCACACAGGTAGGAAAAGTGCAGAGGGCATTATGTTCTGTACTACAAAATACCATATTCTGAATAACAATTTAGCAGTCCTCATACCTGGGCTTTCTTCCCAGTTCTTGTGCTGTTTGCCCAGACAACAAATTAATTAAATGGCCTTTGGCTGTGGCTCTTTCCCTGAGTCAGCTCTCTCCCTCTGGAACTTAGGGATGGGGGTTGGTTAGCCCGAGGTCTTGCACGTGGCATACACACAGTAAACATTTATTGAGTCTTCAACTTATCTTTGGATGGAGGTCACTTTGCTATTAATTTATGATCACATCAGTAATTGTTGTGCTGACAATATTGACAATGAGCAAAGCCTTAAGAAAATTCAATTCATACAGGAATGTACCATGTGAATTCTGGTTGCGTCCAGCCTGAGTATTTCCATCATACTCACAATTGGCTTTACTGTTCTAAGTCTGTGATGCTATATATAAAGCTCTGAGATTCCAAAATAGTAGAAAACTGTAGCAACTGTTTGGATATTTATATTGCAGGAGTGTGTGTGTGTATGTGTGTGTGTGTGTGTGTGTGTGTGTGTGTGTGTAAACCCAGACTAAATATAGAATCCTCATTATTTGTGTAAGCTACTTAAGAGAAAGGATTGTAATTTTTATCTCCCTAGCAAAAGTTGTTATTACCCGTTCCCTCCCAGAGCTATGTATAAATTATGAACAGTTTCAAAATCCTCTTAAAAAATATTTTCCCTGAAATAATGTTTTTACTGACCTAGAAAATTTTTCTTAGCTGTTGCTGTACTCAACATTTCTTAGTGATGATGTATGTGGTGCTGATGGCAGAGAGCAGAGAAGCTTCGGGAAGTACACGCAGTGTTGATATTTTACTAACACGAATGTAGTGTTGGCTGGTAATCATAATTTAATTTTTAAGTAAAACTCTGATTTTCCAGAGTGTCATTTCCTTAAGCCTGGCTCTTTATAGCCCAAAGTCTGTGAATTTACACAGCTGCCTTGAGGCTTTGCATATTTCCTTGTTTAGACTCCTTTGATTTTTTAAAGGAGTATTTTTACACTGAAATAAAGCACAACTATTAACACTAGCCTCAGGGGAAAAGAAACTAACAGCCCTACAGCTTAATACACTTCAGTGATTTGCTTTTAAAGTCTTTGCACATCCTTTAGAAGTTACAAAAATAAAAGCCACTCCTTGCCAAAGAAGAAAGAAAGATTGAAGACAAACTGTCAAGATTTTAGAAAACAATCGCAGAAGTGCAGGTGTTAATACTGGGGTGCTTCCTAAACAACCACTATTTCAATGTTGTAGACATCTCTCTTGGGAAGGGGCCTCTGTGTGTGTGTGTGTGTGTGTGTGTGTGTGTGTGTCTGTCTGTCTGTCTGTCTGTCTGTCTGTCTGTCTGTCTCCCCCATCTCTCTCCCACTGCATACTAGCACTGCCCCAGAATGCTTTCTCTATGGTCCACCCCTGGCCACAGCGTGACTCTCTGCCTCCTGACAGAGAGGACACTGATGGGCTCCGTTCTTTCACTCCAGCACTAGGCAGCAATAAAAGGCAACTCTGAGAAATGGTTCCTCTTTACCTTGCTTGAAGGGACTCCGATCTGGAGAGCCATTCACACATCTCTCTAGAAGGGGACAAGAGCCACATGCCTCACATCCACAGCATCCCAAGGAAGAGACCGTTGTCACCACGAGCTGTTCAATTACTCCTGGAGTGTAGGCTGATTGGATTACACAGAAAGTGACAGAAGCCATCTGTGAGCGGCTAGTAAGCTGCTGAGCACCAACAAGAACGTTCTTAGGCCACAGCTGAGCGCTCCTCTCCTTCATAGTAGGTCAAATTTGAAAGATGAGTTGATTGTTTTTAAGCAGTGCTGCAGGTAGGCAAGCATGTGGACTGCCCACTGGTTGCAGGAGCAACCACTAGCTCCCACTTGAACTTGAGACATGGAAATTCAGCGAGGAGGTCTAGGGGCTGTGTCTGAGAGATGGGCCTGGCTGGTGTGCTGTTTCAGGTGATTGAACTTAGAGCCTTTGCATGGAGTGACAACACTGGATCCTTTCTGAATTTTAAATTTGAGATGAAAGTTCTCACCATGTCTCTAACTTGTTCAAGCTGGGCTCAGATTTTCGATCCTCCTGACATCTAAACCCCAGGGAAAATGTGTCAGTGTTTGGCAATGAAGAAAGTCAATTAGTCCAATGTCACACTCTTGCTAGGGAGCAACTGGGTGGAAACCCTGCACATCTTCCTGAGTGTGCACATCCCTTGTTGGTGGACCACACTCCCCTGGCCTGGACTCTCCCTACTTTTTCCACCTTCTCTTATTTTTATTCAAAGTCTATTGATTGAGTCTGTACAAGGGCAAGCACTGTTTGGGGCTTGGAGGATTAGTTGGTGACTGAGCAGGTGGAGGAAGGAGCATTTCCATGACAAGTGTGTGGGGACACAAATGTGGCCGGGTCCGTGAGATGCATGCATCCAGGTACAGGAGCACAAGGAGGCGCAGGAATGGATTCTGTCCTGGATTGGGGTGGGGAGGGGTGAGAAGCAGACGCAGGAGCCAGGCGCTAGGGATATACAGCAACTTGTTTGTTTTCCAAGTTTTCTGTTAAACTGATGAAATACATACATGTATAATTTTATAGGTTGATATCTGCATGTATGTGCATATGTATGCTTTTCATTCAGAAGTGGTAGCATGGGATAAATGTAGAAATTCTTCACCTTCTTAAATTCTAAATTGGATCTCTTGTCATTTTATCATGTTTTAAAGTATTTTTAATCTCTTTGTGTAATTTGTATCCAGAGTGGTTCTTTCTTGTAAACTAATTGAGCTGTTTCTTTCATAATACAGCCATTCACAAACTATTAGGTACCAAGGAGATATTTTCAAGACAGTAGTATGTAAGTGAAATTATTTTCATGATAAAAAGCATAGAGAAAAGTGAGCTTAAATCCAGTTGTTGATATTAAATCACAATGACTTTAATTTCATAAAAATGTTAATTTCATACAAACAAGAGGATCCACACAGCACAGTGTGTCACATGCTCAAAGGGTCTGCAACTTAGCTCTGTGCTGAAAACACTGTGTCACCAGCAAAATATGCAAACATTTTCAAGCCAGATAAACAAGAGCAGAAAATAATTTTGATTGGCTACCAAACTTATTTCGATTGGGTCGTATTCTGCCATTTAGGACTGTAAAAATAGTTTTCATAGATTTTTTTTTAGAGTTTGCATTCACAGATAAGGAATTGTGGAAAAATATCCACTGAATTATCAGAATCTGCAGTTACTGGTGATAGAATTCCTGTTGAACTACACTAAATTTGGTCTAATGCTGCTTCTGTACTAGCAAACTGCAATCTAACTTAGTAGGTAACCAAACTCCAATCTAACAAAGAGCATATTCTTGTAACGAGTAGCTGAGTCTCAGCCAATCCCAGCAGCTGATCTGTAGCCAATCACAGGTTGCTCAGGGATCAGACCACATCCATATAAGGCAAATGCCTTATCACACCATGTCCAAATAAGGCATTTGCAGCCAACCCAGCTGTTTCAGTACTTTGCTTCCTTTTTCTCTCACTACACATACTTTCTGCTCACATTGCCAGGTGGAGCTACCTGAGCCCTCCTGGTTCTGAGCACAGCCCAATTCATAAATCTTTCTTTGCTCAAATAAATTCTGCTGAATTTAATTTGTCTAAAATTTTTCTTTATACATTCCAAATATAATTTAAAATGGTATGGCAAAGATCAAACTGCTGCTTTAACAAAGCCAAATTCACCATAAGAAATAAAAAATAGATTTCCTTTGTCATCGGGGCCATCCTTTTTGTTCAGGCTATTGTAGCTGGCTTTGCTTTGGAAGTCTAACATTGTATTTTTATTTTTACTGATGCTTTCTAATCCATGTTTCTTTTCCATAGCCTCCTATCATGCCTGTTCATGGCTGTTTTAAAATTAAAATACTGTACATGGTATCAATAAATCATAAAAGATTAAGAGCAAGCAAGGTCTAGCCTATTTTAGTGGGCCATGGAAATGATAAAGTTAAGAGTGATTTTGTTTTATAATTAATGGAATCGCCTTTAGATTTAGGTATATGTTAAGGTAAACATGTATGCATACAGAAGTGGACACTGATTTTACTTTTTCATATTTCTTTAGCAGCAAATTGCATCCTGAAAGACAAAACCACAATAAGGGACTGTGCCTTAAATACTAATGGCATAGCATCAAAAACCAGGTGGTCTGGGTGCTCGGTTGTAAATATCCAACCCTCATTAGACAGCAGTGTTTATGTCCCTTCCTGTGCTTCTAAGCTAAGGCAAAAATAACTTGATTGGGACTGCTGAGCCTCAGTATCTCATCTAACCTGCTCTGAAGTCAGGCAACGCCATGTGGGACCCTAACCTCCTATGATAGAGCGCAAGAACATTGAGGTGGTACAGAAAGCACTAAGAAGCGTACACCCTGCATCCACTTAAAAGTGTTGGGAAAGAAAATTCAAATCACAGGGAATGTAATACAGTGAGTAAAGCAGAGTAAAAATAAGCACTGAATGATACACTTAGAGCTCTGACTCATTTAATACAAATGGGAAGAAGAGATCTTAAAACCATGAGATCGTAAAGCTACCCCAGGTAGGAGAAACAGTGGGCAAAGAGCGAGGTCTGCATGGTGAGCTCGTTCTCCAGAATGGACCTCAAAACTAAGCAGGTGAAAGGTTGATCAGAGGCTGCGAAGGTCAAACAGGTGCCTTGTATTTTAGTTCAAAATAAAACAGCGCTGTTCCCAAGCAGCTTTGTGAAAGCTAAAGTTAGCAGACAAGGAAAATTATTTAAGAAAAAAAGATTACAGATATCTATTGGTTTACTAGAGAAAATGAGGGATTTGGTTTTGTATCTGAGAATAGGGATGATTAAAGTTTTAGGAATATTTTTGTTACAAAACGGGAAGTCTTCATCACGAGGCCAAAAAAGAAGGAAAAGTAAAAGAAGACTGAAATGACTTTCAATATTTTTTTATGGCAATAAAGTGCTATGGATAAGAATGCTAAGCTTACAAAAACATAAATGTTGGATTCAGCACACAAAGCTGTAGTGTCAAGTCCTACTTCAGTGGACAGCAGAGTCTCTGGGAGTCTTTGTTAAACAAATCAAAGATCCTCCCCTCAGAGTTTGTGATTAAATAATTTCTGATATTATTGTTAAATAATAATTTCTGACATGATAATTGATTTCTGATATTCTGATCTAATATTAGTAAATGATAATCCAAAGAGTGCTTGCACTTCTGGGTAGGCATAGTGAGAACCATTGATTAAAGTCTTACCTCTTAAGACAACTACAGTGGTGGAGGTGGGGATGGAAAGGACAGGCCAGTAACTTCAGTGTGGGGTTTGCCTGTATGCGGGTCATTGCTGAAACTCTAGAAACTTCTCATTGGTAGCACTTTGCATCATAAGCATGTTTTCTTTTTTTTCTTCTTTTTTCTTTTTTTTTGTCTTTTTGAGACAGGGTCTCACTATGCCGTTCAGGCTGGCCTTAAGCTCATTTTGTAGCTCAGGCTGGTCTCGAACTCACAACAATCCTCCTGCCTCATCCTCCAGAGTGCTGGAATTACATGCATGTGCCACCACGCCCAAGCCCTTGATTACACTGCTGGCTTTAAAATGAAATAAACATGCAGTCTCTGGAAGTTGAAAGAAAAAGGACTAAAATTTTAAGAAATACATGCACAAAATAGTCTGCATGCACAAAATGAGTGTATAAGGGAAGATCAGAGAGTGGGTTTGTAAGGAAAGAGACTCAGGAGGGAGTGCAATCAGGCATTGTGGGGTGGGCCAGAGCTGTGCTCCAGGTACTTGACAATCTAGTCTAGAAACTTCCCCTCACTCTCGGTGAAGAAGCCAAAAGCTGAAAAGTTAAAAGGCAAAGTTAATAAGTCTACTTTGTATTTTAATTATTGTCAAGAACCCAGGTGCTTAAGCTTAAGTGAAGAGTTTCATGTATGTATAAATTACTTCTGCACACTAGCATATTTGTAGAAATCTAAACGAGATGTTGTCCCATTTAAAATTTAAATAATTCCCTTGAGAAAATGCCGACCAGATCCCTTCACCTAGAAGCCAATGCGTAAAGATGAGCTTGTTGTTGACGTATTAGTGCATTCAGCAGCAAGTCATGTGGCCCGATGACTCCCCCCCATGCCACTGGCACAGAGAAATGCGTAACACTGAGGTGGCTTCTGAGTGTCTGACTTTCAGGGTGGCCCTTTTCCTCTTTTAGACATAGTGATGGCGAAGCACACTGCTTCATTGTTCCTTACTACAAAACTGCAGACTCAGATCCACCAAAACAACTTTTTGCTTTTAATGGTGACTCAGTAGAGGGAAGTTTGCCTAAGAATGTGGGGCCCTGACAAGGATGCCACGCAGCCAACCCCGCTCTGTGCTTGGTGTCTGACTGAGTCACTTGGGGCTCTGAAGGGGCCACTGATGGCCAAAGCATGCAGCTGTTCCTCGCTCTCCTTTTCCAAGCACATTTACCTGCAAGAGCTTACTTAATTTACCATTCAAGGAGAGAAGACGGACGGTTGAACTCAGGATCCTACACTTGCCAGGCAGGCATTTATTCTACTGAGCTATCTCCCCAGTCCCATTCAAGTAATTTTCTAATACCTGAAGATGTACAGCTTCTCTTTGCCAGTTTAGGAAAATGTTAACTAAGATAGAGTATGTATTTTTTAATGCCCCTAGAATTTCTTGGATGTAAACTGTTAAAAAAAACAAACAAAACAACAATCATATGATGAGTTAGGAGTGAATGAATCAGAAACATACGGATTAAATTTTCCCTGAAATTTGCATGGATTTGGAAGTCATGCAGAAAAGGGCCTTTGGCAAGATGCAATTGAGATTTTACTGAACCAAAAACATTTGAGAAATAATCTGAGCAGTTTAGGTACACACAAAACAGGACAAAATTCTTTTAGTTTTATAAGCTGCACAATATCTTTTTAAAATGGATTAAAATCACCGAATTAAAATTTAAACTCCTTTAGCTCAGTTTCTTGGAAAACATGCTTAGCTACAAAGTTTGTTAGTTGTTCTACAAGCAGGATTCCATGCTTTCACTAAGAGTAAATTGAAATCAGAGACAGACAGACAGACAGACAGACAGACTATAAAAAGTCACCCTGTGTGCAGATACCGCAGAAGCACAGCCATGATACAGTGCACAAAAAAGGATGTTTTCTTGCATGCCATCTTTCACCCTCGACCTAATGAAATTAAGAGAAACAACAGCTATAGCTAAAACATGTTTTAAGAAAAACCTGTAGCGATGCTTATTTTGCATGCATTACTAGGCTGAGGTGAGTTGCCTCTGAGCACACAGCGTGTCTCTCAGATGATAGCCTTGGGGTAAGAGTGCTGCAAGGACCCCTGGTACTGTAAGAACAAGTAAGGCAGAGCAGACTTGTTTTCAGCTTGGATCTTCTTTTTTTTTTTTTTTTTGTCTTTTTGAGACAGGGTCTCACTATGCAGTTCAGGCTAGCCTTAAGCTCACTTTGTAGCTCAGGCTGGTCTCGAACTCACAACAATCCTCCTGCCTCAGCCTCCTGAGTGCTGGGATTACAGGCATGCGCCACCATGCCCAGCTCAGCTTGGATCTTCTAATGGTCAAAAGAGGCTTCAAGTTGCTTTATAACCATGTATGAGATTATTAACAAAATGACAAATGAAGAAAGTACATTCGTTATTTGTAAACTCCTCTGTCTGCTGTTTTCGTGTCTGCTGTGCCACCGTTTAGCCTTAGGAAAGATCCTAGTGAAACATTCTGCCCCATGCATTACTGGGTGGATCAAAAGCTAGCCTTGGCATCTTATTCAATACCTGTATTTGTGTAGTAGCCTAGGAAGTAGCATAGACACTTCCAGAATAGTCACTGCTTGTATTTCACCAAGGAGTAAAGACGAATGCGGGAATGCACGCTGAGAACTAACAGGGGTGGAGCTAGAGTATGGTAATCTCTGTGGTGCTCAGTCTGTACATCTGAAATTTAAACGTATACCCTAAGCATAAGCAAGAATGCTAGAGAGCGAGGGATCATAGCTCGATGGTACCTACCTGGCAAGTGCAAGGTCCTGAGTTCAATGCCAACTTTCAAAAAAGAAAGAATACTAGAAAGCTCAACTTACCCTATATTCGCTCTTGACTTTGGTTAAGTGAATTCACTCTTTTATTTGGTAAATTGGCTGTGGGTCTTCAAAAGCAAGATTCATTTGAGTCTATCCTAAACACTGCCCTTTGTGCCTAATGAGTTAACAATAAGGGCAGATTTTAAATGGACTCCCAGATGAAGGGGATTTATGAAGCAGATTCTGCTATGTGAGTGCATTATTACTTAGGCAAACTAAATTAACTGTATAAATAACATTTAAATATTTGAAAGTCAGTCCGTCTGACTTCCTTACTCTGGCAAAAATCACACCATATCCAGAGAAAAGGAACTTGGAAAGAGCACATAGCAATGCAGCGGGGGATGCTTTTCCTCAGCAGGTGGTAAGGGAGACTCAAGCTAACGCTGAGTTTCTGCAGGTCTTTCCTTAGAGTAAATTAAGATCCGCCCAGATGGGTGCAGGCACTCATGTTTCCGGAGAAGTCCTAAGAGTGCTATGAATGCCCACATTTGTGGGTCCTACCATACAGGCCACTTCCCTTCAGAGCAGAGGAAAGGCCCACGTGGCCATCCACGGACCGTTCACACATCGTATCTCATCTGTCCCAACGAAGAGCAGGTGTGGCTGCATTACGCGGACCGGCTGCTTCTCCTTGTTTCAGTGCAGTGCACACATCGGGGCTGACTCGCCTTGTGTAGTAAAAACCAGCGTACCTTCTGTGTCTCTTTTTCTGATTAGTAGATTTAATTTCTTGTTCACTTCCTTTTCAGATCCATGTCTGACTTAACCAGTATCTTCTTTCCAGAGCCTGATTTTAAAGCATCAGCACAATATCCTTTCTCTGTGGTGCATTTCCCAACATGCCATGCCTTGCTGCAGAGAGAAAAACACTGCATGACAAGTGGACAGTACCTGAATGAATGTCTTGGCTGGCACCTTATCCAGGTGTGCTGTTCTCACAGACGAGCTCCACGACAAACACAGTTCTTCTAGCCTGGGCCTCCGCCTGGGGCTTACCTGTCCCAGGAGTGCTGCCTGACGGCTCTCCCTCCCACGACACTCGCCTTCCTAGTCCTTCTGTGCTCCTACCCACCTGGACACTGCCTGCTGCCAATCTACCACTTCCTACTGGGTCTGCTGTTTATTTACATTTACAGTCACCACATAGCCTCAGCTGATGGTTAATTTTGATTGCCAGCTGGATTGGCTTGAAAGCTGCCTGGGGCATTAGGAAGGCACACTGCAGGAGAGTCTGGGGGAGTCGTGGGCGTGGCCTCGAGGACTGGGCCTCTTCCTCTCCACTTCTTGCCCCTTCATTCTACTTCCTGGTTGCCATGGTGCTGGCAGCCTTGCTCCCCCGCGTCCTTGTTCTGTGATGTTTGGACCCAGCTGACTGTAGACTGAGACCTATAAAACCATGAACCCAAAGAGACTTTTGCTACTTTAAATTACGTGTTCTGTATTTTATCTCAGCAATGGAAAAGCCGATGAATACATCCTATGAGGACAAGTACTGTGTCTGATCTAAGTTGTTCATTTTTATAACCTAAGGATATAGAAACATGCCCAGGACATAGTTGTAACCCAACAAATATTTTAACCACATAAATAAATGTACTACAGGTTGTGTGCAAAAAAAATATATACACATTGGGCCGGGGAGATAGCTCAGTAGAATAAGCACTTGTCTGGCAAGTACAAGGGACTGAGTTCAACCCCCAGTTCAAAAAAAAAAAAAAAAAAAAAAATATATATATATATATATATATAGTGTTTTTGCTATAAGCTGATAATCCCTAAAGGACTATAGATGCATCTAGAAAACACAAAAGCATGAAGAGTATCAAGAATGTACAAAAACTTTGGAAAGAATGTGCCAAGTTGCACTGTAGACTTCAATGTGATAGAGAGGTGCCAAGATCGCAGATTACCATTGATTTTGCAGTCATTAATTTCCTCTTTCTCAAGACTGAATGCACTGCTAACTGCTTCATATTTAAAGAAGAAGCCAATTGAAGCTAAAATGCATTGCATTCAACATGCCTAATATCTGTCCATGTGTTGAGATAGCACCTTCGTGAGACCCAAGCTTTTTATCACTAAAGCAACACTTCCAGTTTTCCAATTTTTATTGCTTCACAAAACAATAAGGGAAGTGGTGGTGAAGACCTAAATGTCGCATAAGCACTGCTGTCCAGCCCAGGAAGGTGACAGCACCAAAAGAGCCAAGGCTTGGCAGGAAGCCCCTGCACCCCGCGCAATCCATCATATGCCTCTGGTCCTCTTCCAAGGCCACTGCATGTGTGTCAGCAGCTCTCATCTTCACTACTATCTCCACAGCCAAGCCGCCATCTGTCCTGCCTGCTTCACTGCACCAAGCTAACAACTCTCTGTACTTTTGCGCTGTAGAATGTCCCACTCACTGCAAAGTGGCCCGAGGAGTCTCTCAGGATTCAGGTCAAGTCACTCATTGAAAATCCTCATTAGCTTCTCGTTGCTCTTGGAGAATTGTTCAATTTCTTATTTTATGGTAAAGAGGGCTCCAGGATGGGCAATCGTTGAGTCCGACCTCATCTCCTTACACCACCACCAGGCTCTCTGCCTGCCTGTCTTTATCTTGCCCCACTCTCCCCTACTTTGTGACCTTTGTGCTCATCTCTTTCTCTGCCTGTGATGCCCCTTCCTTTTGTCTTCCTCATGTGTGTTAGATCTCAGGTCGTCTCTCCTCTTAAGACAGACATCCACCCTGCTAGAGTATCACCCAGTTTCATATCTCTCTGTGGACCTCATGATGCCTTAGTTCATTTTCTTCCTTTTTGTTTATTGTCATCTTCCTCATAAAAATGAAGCTGTTTGAGAAGAAAGGTTTTACATGTGTCTGAGGAAAGTTAAAGTCAGACTCATGGGTAGTTCTTAGATTTTCTTCTTTTTTTCATTTATGTATTTGGTACAGGGTCTCACTATGCAGCTCAGACTCAGAGTGATCCTCCTGCTTTTAGCCTCTCCAGTGCTGGGATTACAGGCATGTGCCACCACGCCCTGACTTCGTCACTGGCTCAGCACACCTGGGGGGAGGGCCAGCATGGCATGAGGACAGGAGATTGAACCCTGGTCCTTACAGTTGCCAAAGCAGTACTTAATCCACGGAGCTATCTCACTAGCCCTCTTAGATTTTGTTTACACAAAAGTGGATTATATCATTAACAGGAAAATCATGTCAGGAATATAATAAATGCTAACAGATCCCTTTGTCTATGAGATTTGCTTTTGTCCAAATATGTGAACTAATTGCAGAGATCAAATGCATGTGAAGTACTATAAAAAGCTCCCTACACATGCAAGTGGAAACACAGCTTCACACGTGGAAGCCTTTATCACGGTACCTGACACACATTAGGTTCCCAAGTTTGTTAGTTGCTGCATATATTTCTCATTCATTGTTCACTAATCACTTTAAGCATGCATTCACTAGATACAGTTCACTAAATCCAGGGGGCATAGGCAGATACTAATTATAAAGGGGGCGTGTCTTCACCCAGGGATAAACACTAAATCCACCATAATAGAAAAAGACTAGAAAAGCTGGCCTGAAGCAGACTAGTTTTCAGCCTTCCAATGTTCAATAGTAACCAACCCAACAGTCACCTAAATGGCCCAGGTTTGAATGCATGTAACACAAACTTTTCTAAGAAGAGAAGTTTGACAGAAGCTTGCTGGAGGACGAGGCATATGCTTGATCTTTGCATCACTGTTGATTTTCAAAACTCTTAAAAGTGGAAACTAATCCTAGACGTTTGCTAGACTTATCTATATATTTGAATATGAATCTAGACACTAGATGTGTAACAAACCACCCCAAAACTTGATGCTATAAGATAGTGATACATTCGCCTCACAAATTCTGAAGTCAAGAGCTTGGGAACTGCACTCATTGTTTAACTGAGGACTCTCTCACAGCTGTCAGATTTTGACTGCAGTGACCATCCCTGAAGGCCTTGCTGGGGTTTGAGTCTCCACGTGGCTCCTTCCTGAGTACAGGAAGCTGCTCAGTGGCCCCAGCTCCTCTCTGTCTGGCCATCTCTAGTCAGTGCCCTCATAGCCTAGTTACAGCTTCCCCAGAGTGAGCAGTCCATGGGGTGGGGCGGGTGTCAGTGCTTCCCCACGCTGAGAGTCCTGCACAATTATTTCTGTGTTCTTCTGCTCCCGTGGGGCTGGTCATCATTCAGGGTGGGAGGACACTAAGCGAGGACATGAATACCAAAGGTGCGCATCATTAAGGCCCATTTTGGATGCTCACTAATAAAAATGCCACTAAAAATTAATATTTGTGTACATGATGTGGTTAGAGGATGCCACTGGATCAAAAAAGAACTTCTCTATGATTGAATTAAGAAAAGTGAATGGATGGTACCAACCAGTGTAGTTTTCAATAAAACTCATAACTATAGCATTGTCATCAGAGAACACAAAACTTTTAAGCCAAAGAAAATTCCAGATGTCCTGGGGATAGGGCTGCTCATTCATCCAAATACTCATCTCAATAGAATTTGTCAAATCACTGCTCTCTCTATATGGATCTGTTTAAGTACCTGTCCAAAAACGTGAGTTGCCTTCCTCTTTGCAGATGTAACTTAAATCAATAAAGGCCTGGGTACTTTGGGCCCAGAAGTTACAGAAGGAAGCAACTTTCTCAGGGCAGCACAGATTGCTGCCTTGAAAAACAATTCCAACAAACATTTTGGAACGCTTGGACCCATTTCCCGATAGTTTCCACTGTTCCCTCCAGTGCAAACCGCAGTCAACACCGGGAGATGGGGAGGCAGCCTGTAAACTCAACTTGTAGAATCACTAGGCGCAAAGCCTGAGTTTACTTTTCATTTAAAGAGACATGCATGGGCGTGCATGCTGTGCGCATGTGCAACTCACACCCTCACGCACGTGTCTAGGACGTGTGGTGTATGCCGGCCGTAAGTAGGACAGCAGCATTTGGATTTGAGGTTCTTCTCTGAAGATCAAGTCCAGATGACTCTAACACAAGCAGAGAGGAGAGAAAAAACAGGCTTCTCCAAGTTTGGACTCAGTCACAACTTTATAAAATCTAAGTACAGAATAAACTTAAGTTTTCAAATCTTTCCATCTTTTGCCTTGCTTAGCACTAGGGAAAGCATCATTCCAGTAATTTAAAAGAAGGAATTGAAACAAGAGGAGGAGGAGGAGGAGAAAGACGGGGAGGAGAAGGAGGGGGATGGAAGGGGGAAGGGAACAGGAGAGGGAGGGGAGAGGAGGGAAAACAGGACAAATAACAGCAACAATTCATGAAATAACTTCTGCAACTTCCTAGAAAAATAAGCAGAATGGGTAGAACAACTCTTTGCTAGAGTGATTGCTAGCACCCCCATACCTGTAATAGGATTATTAGTTTTCAGAGCATGGGCAGTTCCCAGTAGATGGGAATAGGAGATGTTTGGTGAAGTTCTGTGGAGTTTACCAAGGTATTTGAAAACTATCTGGAAGTAAATGAGCCTAAACTACCTCTGAATTTATAGAAGATACTATGTTACAAAATTGAACATATTTGAAGTTTATGAAAAGAACCATTCAATAATCCCACTTCAGCCAGCCACCATGTGGGCAGGTGTTCCATAAATAAGTTCATGAGCTCAATATTTGCATTTCCAACTGGTCTTCTGGCGAAACGCAATCATAATGGCTCTCGAGTCCAGCAACTCAGCTGAGCCTCATTGAATATTTATAAGTTTACACAGAAAGTTTTGGGCCAATATAAGACATTTATGTTCCCATATAGTAATGGTGTTTGTGGATAATTTGATGTTTGCCATAAAAATCTCGTGTGCGATAAGGCCGGACGTATTAATTAAATTAGGCTACTTTGAACACCGTGTGATGATTTAAACTGACAGTCTTTTCATTGTGGGTTTAAAAAAAGATCTATTGCAGGAAGTGAAACCTAATTTCATGAAACTCAGCCCACGCAAAACTGAAGCTACTCAGATAAACAAAGTTTCCTCCAAGAACACTCCACCGTGTGCTTTTCTCAAATGTTCAATGCTCAGTACTGTAAGTAAGATTGAAACTTATAAGCAGCTTTTTATTCCTTGTCTTTTCAGTTGTAAGGGCCTACTTTTGCCTGCATGTTCCCTTCCTTTGGGGAGAACTTTTCTTATGTCAGAAAGAGACTTTAAATGAAGTCTGGTTAGTAGACACCTTCCCTTTGCAGATGTTGAAATAAAGCCCTTCTCAAGCCTACTGATCCCTAGGGTACCCTCTACCCTGGCATAAATAGTGTTAGTAAAATTAATTTGAGAAAAATGTCCTCCTGTTATCAGATGTGTCATAGCTTTGCTTTGAATAAATGAATCACTCAGCTCAGAGAGATGATTAAAACATTCAAGGGTTGCTAAAAGGGAGCGAGTAGAGATTTCTGTCAGCCGCCTCCTCCACCTCAACAACGGATCCTGAAGAGACGCACGAGCTCACCTAAACTGAAAGCCAGCCAGCCAGAGGCAGCCAAGAAAAAGATGAGTGTCTCACAGAAGCCGAGATGCAGCCGTCAGAAACAGCTCCTGGCCCAGGGCGGCAGCTGAGAAGAAACGGCCGTGGGTGTCCCCAAGTGAGCTCTGTATTTAAGGAAAATACAGATGTCCACAGGCAAGATGATAAAATCTGCATATGGCTCCACCCCTCAGGTATAATGCTTGTGTAAATGTGGGGATTTTATTTTTATGTTTTTAAAAATAAAGATCATTGTATAAACTTTTTAATTATATTTTCATATTCCCATTATTAATTTATACTCAGGATGTCTGTGGAATACAGTGTTGTATGGAAATATATGTTATTAACAACCCCTCTTTTTCTTAATATATATTATTACTGCATGTTTATTTTATAAGATGCTGGGCTTCAGTCAGGCATTGTTTTGGTCATATCCACTGGCAGTCTCTCGAATCCCTTGACAAATCCCTTATGGTTAGATTTTACCACACACAGATTTGCTTCTGTTACTGTTGTTTTAAATACTGCTGTGATGTGAATTATTTTATAACTGTGAATAATCCTTTAAAAAGAAAGGTAAATTACCAGAAGGGACACCGCAGAGTGATTGCAAGGCATTTGCTGAGGGCTGCCAGGGTCCTTTGGGAGGTCTACCCCCTGCCAGCCGGGCAGGGTGGGATGGGGCGGGCTCTCTGCAGGCCGCACCCAGAGCTGAGCTGTGTAAGGTGGGTCCGCAGGCTCGGCCTTCCACCCCCCCCCCCCCACAGCCTGGCGCTTGGGAGCAGCGGGAGAATCCAGCCATGCATGCCAAGCCCTCCTTCAGCTTTCTCCTTCTTCCTTATAACTGAAGCCTATTACTCAGAGGAGGCTTGCTGGGAAGTGCCAAGTGATTAGAAAGCAGGATGAAATCGAGCTTCCTAATTTTCATTTGGATCCTGTGTGAGATTTACTGACTTTTTGAAGGTTATTTAAGCAACGGAAGGTATGACCTAAGAATAAAGTGCAGACTAGTTACTGCTCCAGTAATTACCAAACCAGTTTATCGTCGTAATAAAAGTAACTCAGTTTAATTTTTAGGTTAATTTAAAATTAATAAAAGCTGTCAGATGAATAGCTCCGCTGGCTCCTACCTTTCTAATCTATGATCCAAACAATGGCGAGCTTCTCATAACATCATTCACAAATGAGCTAGAACTGTGTCTTCACCATGCTCGTAACTCAGGACTATGGCAAGATGAAATGTTTCTCAGAAGTTCAGTCTGATGCATTTCTCTGAGCTTCTTATAGTACCCTGATGAACAAAAAGCTTCAGGAGTCTGGACGATATCCACAAAGCAAAAAAGAATTAAAATGATGAAAATACTTTGGTCATATTTAATTACTCTGTATTGTTTTATCATAGATTAACTTTTGAAATTTACTTTCTGAACGTGTTAACTTCCTGAACATATTAACTGGGAGAGAGTGTCATTTACAACAATGCACCGGGCTGGGACAGGATGTGGGGCTCTGTTACTTTCCAACCTAACTAACCAAATGGCTTTGGATAACTGTCTTCACCTTTCTGGCATGCACTTTTCATTTGTCTTGTACTAAGTTGCATTTACAACAAGCAGGTACCACTAATGAAGTACAGATAGGAACCAGTTGGCCCTATCTATTGATTAGGACAGTCGAGGATGGAGCTCAAGTGGTTTATAAACCTCAGCTGTAACCACTAAGGAATCAACAGGTCTTGGGGAGGCTTACCTTCCTACGTGCCAGTCTTCTCATCTGCAAAACAGGAGCAGTAACAGTCCATCTGAACACTGTTGAGAGCATTTTCTGTTCTTGCATGTCATAAAGAAAATACTGTGTTGACATGCTACTCAAATTTACCATATGAGATACTTTAATTCCTCTAGTCCAGGAATCTTCAGATTAATTTGTGTCAGTACTAGGGATAGAACCCAGTGCCTTCACATAGAGCTACATTCCTAACCTTTATTTTTCTTAATTTTGAGACTAGGTCTCAGTAAATCACCCAGGGTAAGCTCAAACTTGGAACCTTCCTGAGTCAGTCTCCCAGAGTACTCAAATTATAGATGTGTATCACCATGTCCTGCATCTACGTGGGTATATTTTAGGGAAGTGTCTTCACCAGCGGTGATGATTTCTTTTCTTTTTCTTTCTTTCTTTCTTTCTTTCTTTCTTTCTTTCTTTCTTTCTTTCTTTCTTTCTGTCTGTCTGTCTGTCTGTCTGTCTGTCTGTCTGTCTGTCTGTCTGTCTCTCTCTCTCTCTCTCTCTCTCTCTCTCTCTTTCTTTCTTTCTGGAAAGGGTCTACAGGATATTCAGGGTCTCACTTGGATTTGTGGTGATTCTCCTGTTTTACAGTCCCCCAAGAGCAGCCACCATGCCCCGTCTCAATTGCCATCTTAGTGGGTCCCAGGGCCGGGCTGGCACAGTAGGCCTGGGGATCCAACACCAGGCCCCTGCACCTGCTTGAGCTATTTGTGTGGCTTTCTTTCTTTCTTCGACAAGGTCTCACTATGCATTTCAGGCTGGCCTTGAGCCCACCTTGTAGCCTAGGCTGGCCCCAAACTCACAGCAAACCTCCTTCCTCAGTCTCCCAAGTTCTGGGAGTGTAAGGGTGTGCAACCACACTGGGCCTATGATTTCTTTTTATACCTTATGGTTAAATCAGTCTCTGTGCCTGTCAATGTTTGCTAAAGAAACAGATGTGATACATGATGTACAAATATATTAGAATTTACAGATTGGTTTAATGCTGCCCAGAGCAAGGTATGGAAGAGTGCAGATGGGCTGTCCTTGCCCAGGAGAGCGCAAGGATCCCTCCGCAGGCCTGGAGCTCGGGTAGTGCCCCATGCAAATCTGCACTGGGAGGCCAGCAGGTCTGCAGTGGAGGCTGAAGGGTCTGCGCCCAAAGCCAGGAGAGCTGTCCGAGGCGAGGGTGAAGCCCGGAGCACCTCCTAAGGAAGGGTGGCAGTTCTGCTTTCCTTGCTTCTCTTTTGCACTGCCGTGGTGCTAATCCTCCTGCAGGTGGGTCTTCCACACCCAGAGTGACGGTGAACCAGTTTACATTGTTCTGTGCATTAACAAGACCACTTTCAATTAAGTTTTAAAATATACTTCAAAGTCCCCAAAAGCCTAAAAATTGTTGCTTAGTTTGAAAAGATTATGTTGAGTCCTATTGGCTATTTTATTTGTAGAAGTCTAGACCACACAATCTACTCCATGTTGTCTGGCTGTACCGTAGTGAAGCTGCAGGAGCGGCTGCCTGAAAGTCGAGAAATCCTCAGCGCAACCGGATTCACCCTTCAGCGGTCCCCAGAGGGTAACGGGGCCAATAAACAAGGCTTAGTACAAAAAGAATTTTTATTAGTAGCCAAAATTTAGTATTTCATCTTAAATTACTTCAGTTCCTACATGATAAATGCAAAATTATTTTTTGATTTTTCATACAGAAATTTTTTAAAATTAATTTTATTAAACAAATAGCAATGAGAGAGTTTCAAAACTGATTAGTAGGACAGTTTCTTTTTCTTTTTCTGTTTTTTTGTGCGGGATCGCACTAAGTAGCTTGGGCTCATAGTGACCCTCCTGTTTTCTGCTTCCCCAGGGCTGGAATTACAGGCATGTGCCACCATGCCTAGACTACATCCCCAGCTCAGCACACCGGAAAACAGGGCTGGCGCAGCATATGGTGCCAGGATCGAACCCTGGCCCTTGCACTTCTTTAAGCGAGTGCTTAGTGCCCTGAGCTATACTACAGGCCCTAGGACAGTTTCAGTAACTAACACATTGCATGTTGTTGTCTTAGTAGTGGTTATTCATAGCCCAAGAAGCAGACATGATATCCTGTCCAAACACTGTTAGTACAAATCTTTCTTCTCAGTGAATTAAGAGCAAGTAGCTGTATATGTATCCTGACTATTTTGGATATACAGATACAAAATGGTCCTTCGTTTGTATCCCCTTTTTTTGTTTAGTTTTGTCAGAGAAGGGTATTCCATTTCCATTTAAATATTGCAGGTGCGATAAATGTAAAATTAAATAAGCTATCAATACAAACATGGACATAGCCCTGCACAGCTTACAACATTTGACAGTGGAATAATCTTTCATGTCAAGAGGAAATATGTTAAAATGAGGAATGAAAGCATCCCATTAGCCAAGTCAACAAGATCGGCCTCTAAGAAGACAGAAGAAAAAGCATCCACAGAATTAGAACAGAAACAAAAAGGTAAATGTGTCGGCAATCCAAATTGTGATTTTTAGGAAGTGTGGCTTTTCCTAGATTTGTATCAGGAAGATAAAGAAATAAAACCACTTTTGAAAAAAAATCAGTCTTTTCTGGCTCCATTTTGTTAGGAAAGAATAGACATTTTTCTTTAAAGTATTATAATGCTCATTTATTAGATGGGTAACTGAAGTGGTTATAACTTGTGATTATTAAATTATCCAACCCTAATGTAAAATTGGGTGATTTTGTGTATTTTTAAACTCCCTTTATATCATACTTTAAAAGTTTGGATTTATTTTTAAAATTCAGTTGTAAAGCAGACAATGTAGGAAAATCAGAAAAACAACTAAATCTTGACATTAAATACTCTGATGTAGACAGTATCCCATCAATTTGAAGTGCTTCCTAAATGTGCAGAGTGATCAGGAGACAGAAGTCAAGGGACCGTTTCAACCCCAATTTTTGACAATGAAGCATTTTTGAATTTCACAGAATAATGAGATCTTATCTATAACGTCTTCTCATAATGCTTTATATAATTTGAACCATCAAACTAATTTTGCCCAAACTAAATTTAAAAATAAATGACATTTGAAATTCATATATTGACAGTAAATTTGAAAAAGAATATGGATCTGGCACTAGATCAAACCAGGGAGATATAAATTGCCATGTGTGGATATAGCAACAACAACAAAAAAGGAAATTGTGTTCTTTTTCTCAAGATAATTTATCCATCCATAAAATTTATGATTTAAACCAATATCCCAATAAGAGTTAAAAAGGCAAGGATTACTGTAAGGACTGTCACTAAATGGTAATTGGATGGCTTTCGTTCAAGGACAAGTGTTGTCTCCATTTCACTTTGTATTCTAATTCTGATCATGTCCAATCATCCAAAAGCCATGTACTCAGGCCATGTTGTTTTATTGGCCCACAAAATTCTTAACTCAGTTTTATTATTATTTTGCTTTTCACTGAGAGAAATTCCCAGAAATGCCTACAAGAACCACTGTTTCTGAAAACACTGTCTATTATTTCTACTTCTGTCTCTTATTAACTTAGAAAAGCTTTTCTCCCTGAGGAACTTCTACTTTTTTCTTCTAAAGAAAATGAGATCATTGTTTCTTTTTTTTTTTTTTTGTCTTTCCAGAAGCTCAGATTCAAAGTTGTTCTCAGACTGTAGCATCCTATTGGCTCTTAAGGTATACTTACATCTATGTACCTAACGTACTCTTGTTTTCACTGAGTGTTTTCACTTTATTGTTTACAATGACCAGTTTTCTTTCTCTATTTTTTTCATGCTTTTTTTTTGTTTTTTTGCGCGGAACCAGGGACTGAACTCAGGGCCTTGCATTTGCCAGGCAAGCACTTATTCCACTGAGCTATCTCCCCAGCCCCCTCTCCGTGCCTCTTGAAGCTCTTTGTAGTAAAGGATGGATCGAAAGCTAGCTAAAGAGACATGCCTCACAGTTCTGAGAAAAATCCAGGAATTAGAGTTGTTTGAGGTTAAAAACACCGTCTATTGGGAAGGCATAGTTTAATATTTTACACAGATGATAAAAATAGTCGATGATGAAAATGTAAACTTGTTTAATAAAGGAAAAAGCATTCTGCTATCTTGCCCACCAGAGACACATGCTGGTGTTATCTTGATGTAACCACCCCAGCATTGTATCGCCAAACTTGACCTGCACCAGGCAGGCCTGGGCCTCCCCTGGCCGTCTTCAGGGCGCCCCCACACTGACCACTGCTGTGCGCAGGGCCCGCTCTGGGAGATGCACATCCGTGCCCACATCACCACAGACAACCCCGGGCAAAAGGCGCTCGCCTTCCCTCCAAACACAAGCAAGGAAGCTGAGAAGCAGAGGCTGTGGAATTGGTCTAGCGCGGTGGTGACAGACCTGTGGCATACGTGCCACCGCAGCCTATTTGTATTATGGAGAGCTCTAAAGGGTTCGCCACCACTGGTCTAGGGGGCTAATGGTGTTAAAGGCCTTGTTAGAACATGTACTGTTCTAAATTCAGTGAACTGGACCAATTTTTAATTAATTTTTATTGTTAATATTACATTCAGCCTCAGAAATTTGTACAGTCCATAATGTCTGGAGTCTTCTTTTTTCCTCAATCGTCTCCATCCCTTCAATTCCCCTCCCCCTCCTCATTTTACAAAACTGATTCCATTTTCTTTTGTTCTTTTTTTCTTTTTCCTTCCTTCTCCCCTCCTTCCCTCCCTCCCTCCCTCCTTCCTTCCCTCCTTTCTTTCTTCCTTCCTTCTTTCCTTCTTTCCTTCCTCCCTCCCTCCCTCTCTCCCTCCCTTCCTTCCTTCCTTTCTTTCTTCCATCCTTCTACTCTCCCTCTGTCCCTCCCTCCTTCCCTCTTCCTTCCTTCCTTTCTTCCGCCCTTCTCCCCTCCTTTCCTCCTTCCATTCCTCTTTCTTCCTTCCTTCCTTCCTTCCTTCCCCTCTCCCTCCAATTTTTGATTAGCTGGAAACTCAGTCTTTCCCTGAAATGATGTTTATGCCTTGGTCCCTCCTGGTGCCTCAGGAAGGACAGTGTGAGGCCCTGTTGCTTGGAGTCAGAGCCTGCCTTCCACACACCGTTGTCTGGGGGTCGTGGTGTCCTCGGGGGCGCTATGCACACCCACTGGCTGACAGCATCACCACTTCCACCACGCTCACTTGGCATACGCTGATCTCCTCCAGCCATGGGAAACATGCGCACTGCACAGGGCACAGGTGAATACCCTTAAAAAGCAAAAAGGATTTGTGAGCCAGAGAAAGGGCCTCAATAGAAAACTAGTAAATAATATAAATCATAAGAGGCAATGCTTAAAAGAAAAATATAACTTCTTAATAAACATTTAGAACGTTGCCCACCCTAACCTTCATTTTAAAAATGCAAAGAGAAATAGTGAGAAACTAAATTTCTCTCTCTCACTTCCTTGATGATAAAGCAAGCAGAAAGCATTTAAATGTGAGGGAAATAAGCACTTTCACAGGCTGTTAATGAGAGAAAAATCTCCCCCACTTTTGTGACATAGTTTGACGTTATTTATGAAATGTTTCAAGAATGTGTCTTTGGATTTATCAACTTCACAGCTAAACATTTATCCTGAGGCTAAATCACACATTTACAGAGCTAAATGCTGAGCATGGTTTTTAAATAATTAAAAAATTGAAAAGCTGTGCAGGACTCATAAATAGGCCATGAGATAAATAGAGTGCAGTTGTTGGTACAAGAGAACAAGAGGAGGGCATCCGTGCACCCTCCAAGATTTACGCACATTATGCAGGCCAGCCCCTTCTCAGCTCTGTGACAGGCAGTAGACGCCAGAGGCTCCTCGCTGACCCTGAAAGCTTAGGCAGCTTGGAAGAATAGCTGGACAACTTGGGCTGGGACCACCGATCACAAGTATTATCTCCATGCAGCTCACTTTTCTGGTCTGTCCAAGGTTAGTACCCACTCATGAATTGCTACGCTGATTCAGTCCTACTGTATCTGTAACATATTTAGCTAAGGGCCTTGCACATAGTAAGTTTTCCAAGACGTGATAAATACTAGGATGGAAATTAAAGAGGCTATAAAAACATGAAAAGAGATCTCCTGTTCTTGGGTTGGAGGAATCAACAGAGCGAAAATGGCCATACTCCAAAATTGTTCTTCAGATTTAATGCAACCCCAATGAAAACTTCAACAGCATACATCACAGAATTAGCAAAAGTAATCCTAAATTTCACTTGGAACCAGAAGAGACCTAGAAGAGCAAAAGAAACCCTTCTCCACTGCTGATAGGAGTGTAGAATGACTCAACCACTGCAAAAATCAGTGTGGACATTCCTGGAAAAACTAGGAAGAGAGGTTTCATTCAGCCTAGTTATGCCCCTTGTTGGTATTCTCCTGAAAGAATTAAAAGCATCATAGTACAGCAATATATGCACATCCATGTTTTCAGCAGTACAGTGTGTAATAGCTAAATTTTGAAAACAGCCCAAATGCTCATTCGCCAATGAAAGGATAAAGAACATGTGGTGGGTTTCTTTTTAATATAATGGAGTACTACTCTGTCAGAAAGAAGGATAAGCTTGCGATACTTCTAGGTAAATGAATGCACCTTGCGCCCATACTCTTAAATGAAATGGGTCAGACACATATTTAAGTACTATATTGTTTCTCTGATATGAGAAAATGAAATTGTAAACAAAGACCAAATTGCACTATAGATATGGAAATGGGAAGAAAATATTCAAATGGGAAAAGAACAAGGAAAGAGGCAGGGGGGAATTTTAAAAGCCCCTTTCTGCAAAGGTCTTGAGTTCAATCCTAGTGGAGGGTCAGGGACAAGATAGAGTTTGACATAAGCAAAAGAGCTTTTTTGGAAGCCACAGCTTGCCTCTGGGACTTGAAAAGAGGTGGGTCACTTCAGATCAGTTTATTTTCATCCTCTCTACAGTTTGAGTTTCTTTTATTTCATTTCATCAATCAGTAGGAGATGCAGTTGTCAGCAGCAACTGCTCCTAAAAGAGTTTTTGAGAGGTGAGATGCTCAAGTGTCCTTACATCACCGAGGACCCTTGCAGCGTGGGTCTTTTAACACCCAGAGCAATCTCTTTCTCCCTCTCTGTCTCTCTCCCTCTCTGTCTATATCTCTGTCTCTTTCTATCTCTCTTTCTCTTTATCTCTGTCTGTCTCTGTCTCTCTCTGTCTCCATCTCTTTCTCTGTGTGTTTGTCTTTTCTCTCTCTGTCTTTCTCTCTCTCTCATTCACATACCCACATGAACACATGTGCATTGTAAAATTAAGATTATATGGTAAATGCAATTTTCCCATGAAAATTACATCCCCACTTTAATAAGCTCTCTTCAAGACTGCGATTTTCATAATCACATGCACGGTGCCTCGTCACGCATATGCCATGTCCATCCCTGGCCAATCCTCCTTAGACCAAGCAGAACAGAGAACTGGGTCGCATAGCTGGAAGATCAGCCCGCAAGACATCCATGGCCAGTTTCTTCAATTTATCTCTTTTGTGACATCCTCTCCTCCTCATGCAGGCAAGGATCCAGCAAGATTGTTCATTTTAATTTATTTTCATCCTCAGATTACCAACATTGAGAATAACTGACATCCACACTGACACTGACAGGCAAGCCACTGTCTATGTCATGAGTCGTTTGTCCACGATTAAATTTCCAATGGTAGCCTTGCAGGCCTCAGCGCCAGAGGGAGCACCAAGCAGAGTGGAGGAAGCTGTTAGTTTGGTGTTGGCAGTTGTGCCTCCCTCAACATCGGGTGGACGCAACCACCTGGAGGCCTTCAGGAACTCTTCCTTGTGTTGCTGGGAATTGCTGGGGCATCCAAAGCATAGCAGCCCAGTGAGTCACAATAACCACAAGTAGCCATAGAAATCTCTAGAATATAAAATGCTAGCTCTCCACTTCTTCCCCGCTCCTGGTTCTGGCTTGTTACTACCCTGGGCAAGTCTGCTTGACTTTTCAGTTTCTGATCACACAGCATGACCCACTCCAGAGGACATTGTGAGAGGTCGTTACTCAAGATGTATAGCCCTATGCTTTCTATTTTCTTCCCCAGCCTCTCTCTGAGGCGAAGGCTGGATGCTAGGGTGGGTGGCCCAGAACATTTCCCACATGCGACCTTGAATCTAGCCTCCAGGGCAGCTGTCTGTGTGCAGAAACCCGTCTCATTTTATTGCCACACATTAAAAATAAGTTAAAATATACATATTCAAATTTTAACTTAATTGAATGTTATTGCTGCTGTGCCTACTGCATGACACTTCTATTGTCGTGGAAAACAGAAATAGGATAAAGTCACCTGTAACATTTTTTGAGAACATAATGTGAGTCAGGTTCTTGGGCTGATTACTTCCTTTAATCCTCAAAATAGCCGTCTAAGGCAGATATTCCCTACCTAGAGAGATTGCTGTTTCGGTTTCATGCAAAGGCACAGAATTCGAAAGTGGCATATTTGGAATTACGAAACCAAGGCGCCTGCTTGCTGCTGCACATGGACCTGCCCTCTCCTGGGCTCTGTGGAGGCTCAGTAAATAAAATGTTACTACCATCAACTTACTAAAAGAGTTATGAAACCCTAAGTGGCATGAGTCACCAGCACGGGATGACTCACCACCATGTCTGTCATGAGGACTTTTTGTCCTGCAAATCTTTCCTCAGTATCAAAGGAAGTAATTTATGAAGGAGAGTTTCATAAAATAAAATCCTAATATGTCAATGTCTACAAGTGTATTTGCCAGTAATAGCTGAATTGCAGGCACAAACAATTAAGCTGCTTAGAGGCATATAAAGTATATTGTGCCTTTGTATCTATATATTTATGTAAATATATATATATATTTATTGGCATATGCCTGAATGACTAAGTAGAGCATTTGAAAAAGAGACATGTTCAATTCCTTCTGCTTTTTTTTTTTTTTTTTTTTTTTTTTTTGCAGAATCAGGGATTGAACTCAGGCCCTTGCACTTGTCAGGAAGTGCTTATTCTACTCAGCTATCTCCCTGGCCCCTCCTTCTGCTTTGTCAAGAGAGATACACACACACCTTTCAGCTACTTTCCCGGTGAATTACTTCAGCATTAAGCCCAGTGATACTGTTTTGTCTTTTCTGTTCGTATCATTTCCCCAGAAACTGAAGAAACAGCCCTTGCTCAGTTGTTCTCTCTTCTTCCTTGAACTTTACCCAGTGTCCTAGCAAGCATTCTCTCTTCCTGCCACCTGCTGTTGATGACAAGACTGTGACTATAAGGCAAGAGGCGGGGAAGTCCACTGCTAAAGGTGGGGCCAGAGGAGCAGTCGATGGTGGCTTTTTGAGAGTCTGAGAAAGCTGGTCAGGAAGCGCAGAGGAGACACCAGGGCAGATGAGACTGAAGTAGGGAGAGCCACGTGGTACACTTTTTTAAAAAAAGCACTGGCAAAAAGCTTTTGCATAGAAGGAAAAGGCAGAGCACTGTGATGTCCCCCTAGTCATGAACACCTCCCTTCCCTCCTGTGTTTCTGAAAATATCAGCCAGCTTGTGTTGCAAGTGGTGCGTCCTGCATCGGGTGCTCCACCAAGCCTGAGGGGAGATTGCAGGGCTGCGGTCCCCTGGGAGGTGCACGCGGCCGAGCGAGGACGCCAGATGCGCTTCCCGTCCTCCTCCCTAGCCCTGGGACTTCACTCGTTGGCCTGAATGTCCTGGTTCTTGCGTTGCTCATAGGGATGTTGGACGATATAATACCTCCCCCATGGGCATTTTTATGATGACTAAAGATAAGTTATGTAGAGTACACGTATACACTTAGCCTGGTGCTTATGTTCACAACTATACTTAATATTTTGCTTCTGCCCGCGTGCCACATGCCAGCCCCTCCCTGTTCCTACTGTCCACTCAGTCTCCTTTCTGCCACCTTACCCCATCTCTCGTCTGTTTATAACTGATTCCTAATTCTCATGTGGCAGAGAAACACATGCCCTATAGCCAGATGTCGCCCTCCTTTGGGTTGCTAGCCTGAAAGTCTTTGTGTATGGAGCTGTATTTGCCCAGCTTTACACTCGAGTTCTAAACTCCTTCCCAGGCCTGTGTACAGCTTCATTCTGTGCCTCATAAAAAAAATCACAGGGTGCTTAATTTGAATACCCTCAAAAAGAAGGCATCCAACATATCCAAGACACAGCAATGAAAACACACTGTCTAGGGTGAAAAGCACGGTCTCATGCTTGAAATAAAATCTGTTGTTTAAAGATCTCTACTGTGTAACATTTTTCTTTTCTTTTCTTTTCTTTTTTTTTTTTTGTATTTTAGAGAAGGGTCTACAGGGTGTTCAGGGTCTCACTACTAGATCAGACAGACTTGTAGTGATCCACCTGCTTATAGCCTCCCACAAGCTGGGATTACAGGCAGGTGCCACCACGCCATCTCAATTTCAGTCTCAGTGTTCCCCAGGGGTGGGGCCAGCACAGCAGACCTGGGGATCAAACCCCCAGCCCCTGTGCCTGCTTGCAGGTGCTTTAATCAGTTAGCTATTTGGCAGGCCCACATTTTTCAATGAGCATATACTCTGTAGGATGGTTACATAGTATGTCAGTTAGATGGGGCTGAGGCATGGCAGGGGGTAAAACATTGTTCCTGGTGTGTTTGTGAAGCTCTTCCTAGAAGATTATCCCGCAAATGTGTGAAAGATTTCCTTCAGCCATGTGGGCGGAATGCATGCAGTCCACTGAGGCCCCAGGTAGAGCAAATCTGCACACTGCCACAGCACAAGCACACCTCTCTTCTCTCCCCCTGGATGTGGTTTTGGGGCTCACACCAGGGTATCTGATATCACCCTGCAACCCTCTTCTCATTGCAGATGAGGACTTAGCCTAGTGGCTTTCTCATTTTGGTCACAAACACTTAGGCTCAGACTTAAACCGTACCGCTGTCTCCCCTGCATCTCCACCTTGTCGACAGCCACCCTCAGCTGCCGTATTCATGAGCCAGGCCCTCATCATAAATCCCTTCCTCTACTTCTCTGCGTATGTATGCCATTGTAGCTTAAATATAGATATCGCCCCCAAGCCCCCATGTACGTAAGTGGGCCTTTCAAGAAGTGGTTGGATTACAGATGATACAGTTGGCTTCCTGTTAGGAGGCAGAGCTTCGTTAGAAGAGACCGGTCATGGTGGGTCTAACCAAGAAGGGTTTATCATCCAGCTCCTCTCTTGGCTCTTGGTTGGCCAGGAGAGGAGCATCTTTCCTCTGTACCGGGTTTCCATCGTGTCCTACTCCCTTCAAGTCAACCATGGAGCAGATGGTAGGTGCTCCATGGTCCTTTTCAGGCTCTTGTCTGGCTGAGAGAATTTGGTAGGACAGTTGGTAAATGTGAAAGAAGAGAAAAACACAGTGAAAAAATGCAAAAAGAACCTCCCAAGGGGAAAATGCTCCAAAGAAAAGAGAAGCCCTGCATGCAGAGTCTGCCACTGCACAAACTGGAAGACAGTGGCAGGGAGGTGAAGGCCGCTGTCTTTCTCCTTCCTCTGATGTCAGATCTGGGCTGTCCCCTGCAGCCTCCAAAGCTGCCCTGTGCTTGCCTCCCCACTGTGATCCGACAGACACCTCTGACCGATAGGTCTACACTGATGGTCCAGACAGCTTTCCCTGCCTCACAAGGGCTGAACCCTCTAAAACATGAGCCAAGACAAACCTGTCCTCCCTTGAGTTGTGTCAGCTGTTTTGTCCCAGCAAGGAAGTCACTAAGACACACGCTACTCATCTTGTGTCTCAGACATCTGACTAACCCACTACACTTATTCTCATGTGTGTGTGTGTGTGTGTGTGTGTGTGTGTGTGTATTTTAAAAGAAATCAGTATAACCTGCAGGCTTCACAAAGACTCTGGTGAAATGAAAAACGCAGGTTAAAACAGGGTGGTAGTGGTGAGGGGGCCACCTAAAATAGTATTTCCAAAGAAGCTGAAGAAAGCTAATTTTGTAGGAAGCTGATGGCTTTCTTTTATGAAACCACAGCTCACTTGGCCAGGTCTGGGAGACGCTAAGGTGAGGAAACACATGATCATTCCTTCATGAGAACTCCAGTGTACTCACTCCTCAGACAGCACATCATGGGAAGGGGGGTCATCAAATGATGAACGCTAACCACGAAGACCATGTATTTCTCTCCTTGAAATTCTTGGGGGATTTTTTGGGTGGAGGGTGGTACTAGGAATCAAACTCAGGACCTCAAGCTTGCCAGGCAGGCATTGTGCCATCAAGCTATACCCCTGACCCTCGCCTTAAAAGTCCCAACCTTCACCTCTATTATTTTATTGTCTTCCTACCAAGTACCAAGGTGGCTAATGCTAAGATCAAAATATAATTTAACGACTGTACATTTTCTAGCTATAAATTCAAAATCGTATTGTCCAATGAACCTAAAAGACAAATACCTCTGAGCTGTTTACAGTTATCCTGACACAAAAACCACCCAGAGAAAATAATTACTTCCTGTATCAGATAGAAATAGTACCTTTGCTTAGGAGAGAATATTTTGCTTGAAATTTGATAGAAATATTTTAAATTTGATTCTCTGGGGGCTTTTGAGTTAGCTTAGCTGTCCAACTCAGTCAGGCAAACTCAGTCAGGCTCAAGGGACCACAGTCCGATCCCCAGCTCCACATGCCGCACCAGACCTGCCCTTACAGCAGCCTGAGCCAGCCGAAAGAAAAAAGGAAAAGAATCCTTAAATTTGATTCTTAAATATAAACAACATATTTTTATTTGGAACTTTTGTTCAGAGCTTTAACAGGTTTTCTTCATCATTGAGTTCTGTTTAAGGCACATTATTACCATCAATCTCATTATAAAGCACATTATCATCTAAGCCTTTTCCTGTTATCTTAGCCATTGATTCATTCTGTCACTTGCCTTCTTTTATAACCATTTTCAAATGTCTGTCCCTCCCCTAGTCATAAATGTGCTATATTGAGTATGCAACTGGGAGGGCCGGTGACATAACTCAGTGGACTAAGCACTTGCTTAGGCAAGCACAGGGCCCAGGGTTCAATCCCAGGCCCCACATGCCACCCTGGCTCTACCCCAGGGTGAACTGAGATGGCAATGAAATCCGGGTGTGGTGGCACATGCCCGTAATCCCAGCACTACTGGGGAGGCAGAAAACAGGAGGATCGCTATGAGTCCAAGCTACATAGTGCACACACACACACACACACACACACACACAAAATATGCAACTGGGGAATTTTAGTATCCTTTGTAAAATGTGGAATGTTGTTTTACATTTGTCATTATTACTCCCATCTTGCTGCCCAGGATTTTATGAGATTTTGACCATATAATAATTTTTAATAAAACATTGAATTAAAACCTGGCTATTAGGTGATACTGACTGTGGGGTTCCATAAACCAAAACGTGACATGATAAAGGACTGAATTTAGTCACTGTGGTTCTATATTTCGCCAAGCAACACCGAAAGCAAAGCAAAACCACCACATCCAGAGAACACTCTAGCATTCTTTTCTAAAAATTGAAATGTTCATTGTATCATTCTCCACGTTCTTCTTGCAACAGGAAATGACTTCTGAATACACTGCCTCGTTTGTCATTGTCAAGGATTAAATATGACTCAAATTGGCAAGGTATTTTTTTTAAGTTTGCTGGAGCAGAATAATGTCACTGTCAACACTTTTAAACATTTTATGACTCTGGAATCTTTCCTTCAAAAAGCACATTGCCAAGCTAATTAAAATTGGTCATGAATATTAATGTTCAAGTTGAAAACAACTTGCCACTAGGTGGCAAACAGTCTACACATAGACTTGTACAACAGAGGAAATTATAAAAATATACTATATTATATGCATACTAAAACTAGATAACACAAGTATCTGGTTAACACTGCATCTCCGACACACTGCTAACGAGGTCAGCAATGGGAAACATTCCTCTCACATTTCAGACAGTGATAAATGCACTTTTTAAAAAGTGGAATCTTCTTTTGTCTTAAGTGAATCTTTTTTTCCTCTTGTAAAGAGAAGGAGGGTGGCAGACGTGTGACCTTGGGTTTCGACACTTGTCCATGGGACATGGACGTTGGTTATTTTTCTCACCAGGAGAGGCACCTCTCTGTGATGATTGAGCAGAGAACACTATAGCCCTGAGCTACCCTAAGCTTCCTGCCAAGGGTTTTTGTCCGGCTTTGTGGAGTCCATGTGGTCACCAGTTGTTACGCATCTTGGATAGAAGAAGAGAAATGCACTACAGGGATTTTTCTTTCTCAATCTGATTCAAATCTCCTGGGAATGGGAAATAAGATATTAGGGTGAACAGGAAAGACCCTCTGCTAGACTCAGCTTTGACTATTATCACCACTATTTCTAATTGATATAACTGTGGCCAATATTACTACTGTCTGCAATAGCAATTTCCCCTTCTTATGAAAGAGGATGGCAAATGCGCTCAAAATATACAGTGAATATTTCCATTTTTAAAAATGTCATACAGTAAAAGACACAATGCCACTAAATACCTTCAAAATACTCTCACTTCAGACACCTTATCCCATCATTCCTGCTACTTTCTGAAGCAGTTCTGGGCATTCTCATTCATGAGTGTCATTATGTAGTGTGATGAAAAAATACAGGCAACGCTGCTGCCCAGTGTTGTCCCACAGAAAGGCAGGCTGCTCCGGCGTTACAGCTGGTCACTTTCGTCAGCAGGTCTGGCACTGTGCAATTATGGCTTTTCCCCAAAGTGAAGATGACCATGGCAGCTAATTGCTTTGAATTGATCAAAGACATCATGGAAGCCAGAAAGACACAAAGATGCAAAAGATGATGTCCAGAACAGCTTCAGAAAATGCCAAGAACAAAGAGATGTGTGTCCAAGCCTTGGGAGAGCAGTTCCAGGACATTAATGCCCATGTGTCTTTAGTACAGTAAGCTTTATTGTTATTTATTTATTTTTAGGCAGCATCTCACTATGTCATTAGGATGGCCTTGAGCTTGCTTACGGAGCTTAGGCTAGCCTGAAATTCTTGATGATCCTCCTGCCTCAGCCTCCCAGTGCTGGTGTACCACCAGGATCAGGAGTAGCTATGATTAAAATGTTAAACATCCACCGTATTGTCCAATCATCCCTCATGCACACTGTCACCTTTGGCCATGGCTCCTGGCATGTGGATAATCACACGTGTGTGCCCCTCACAGCTTCATGAACTGCTGTGAGTTTTCTCCATCTCTCTTACTCTTTCCATCATTGAGGAAAATAGTTCCAGTGGGGACTGATGGCTCCTCCGGTCTCTGGTGTGGAATAAGAATGCTGGCAGCAAGGATTTAAGGAGAGGGAGTGCAACTGCTAAAATATAATACAAAGCAGAATGTGCATTTACTGTAAGAAGCCAGGAGAATGTAGAATTCCTTTGTTGTCTCACCTGGTAAAATCTTACTATTGCCATGGGACTTGTATTCTTCAATGAATCTAAAAATATTACCCATTTCATAGGACTTGGGTATTTGAATGAGTTAATACATATGAAGCATGCAGAATAGTACAGGATCTCACAGAAGGTAGGTATCATTACTAAAATGTCTAAATGGAGCTAGCTATGGTAGTATATGTCCCAACTACTCAGGATTCTGAGGCAGGGAGATCTCTTAGAATCCAGGCCCAGCCTAGGCTATATAGCAAGACCCTATATATATATACTTTTTTAATCTAAATGCTGGGCATGGTGGTGCACATCTGTAATCCCTGCACATAGGAGAATTCTGAGGCAGGAGAATCGTGTAAGTTCAAGGCCAGTTTGGACTATGCAGTGAGTTCAAGGCCGGCCTGAATTGCACAGTGAGACCCTGTTTCAAAGAGCCTTCCCACTACAAAAAAAAAAAAAAAAAAGCCTAAATGTATATGGAGTAGCAGCTTGCACTTATTTCACAGCTAAGAATGTTATACTCATTATTTTATTTAATTATATAACATCTTTTAAAAAGTGTTGATTTTCTTGTTTTATAGAACAGACTAGAAAATCTTCTCATTCTGAGGCTCTCAAAACCTCTGAGGCCAGGAGAAGTTCTGTGTGTGTTCTTTGTCCTGAATCAGTCATTAATTAGGATTTTTGGAAAAAACAGACAAAAAGGATTTATTAGAAATCAAATTAAGTAAACAAAAGACCCACAAAGTATTTATTTGTTTATCATCTTTGTATTTGGTACAGGGTCTTGTTGCACAGCTCATACTCATGGTGATCTTCCTGTCTCAGCCTCCCCAGTGCTCGGAGGACAGGTATGTGCAACAGTGCCTGATTTGGGGGTAGTGAGAGGTACTGGGGATCAAACTCAGGTCTTTGCACTTGTCAGGCAGGCGCTCAGACCCTGATCTATCTCCCCAGCCTAAGGCACAGAAGGTATGATTCCAGCATTTATATCTTTAGAGTTAATGCACATAAAATTTTATATTTTTTTAAGTTTTTGGTGTTTTTTTTTTTTTTTTTTTTGTAGAACTGGGGATTGAACTCAGGCCCTTGCACTTGCCAGGAAAGTGCTTATTCTACTGAGCCATCTCCTTGGCCCTCAAATTCTGTATTAATTAATAGAATTAATAGAATTACAAGAACCATAACACTAAAAAATCATAAAAACTGTCCATATTCTGTGAAAATATGTATATAGACAACTAATACAGAAAATAACTACCTTACTTGATGTTTTTGCAATTTTGTATTTATAACTAAACAAAAATATGAAAAGAAATCTTCTAACTTAAACATTGGTACATATTTTAACCACACAGTTTGTTATATGACCTACTTACTCACTAAGTTATTTAATCTGTATTTATTTATTCATTTATTTATTTGGTACAGGGTCCTGCTATGCAGCTTGGACTCTATGGTGATCCTCCTGTCTCACCTGCCCAGGCTGGGACACAGGGTTTCAGTAGCTGGCACTGCACACCTGGTATGCAGTACTGAGGACCTAGCCTGGGTCCTTGTGCTTGCCAGGTCTCTTAGACCACTGAGCTGTCTCCCCAGCCCTTAATCTCCTTTCAATAAAAACTCGTAATAGAGATACAGACCTTCCAGTGCAGCAGTGACTGGAGTGGCAGAAATGATTTCAAAGTAATGAGAACAATCTCAAGATATTCCCTTTTAGCTGTTACCCAAAATGAAAGGAATGGTGCTCTCCCTTCAGAATTTAGGTTTTATCACAGATCAAATCCAATAATTTCATCTGTATAATTATAAATTTAAATTATTTTTAACGAAATAACTTAGATTTTTGTGGACTGCTGGACTGTGTTGGATTGTTGTGCTGAAATCATGCACCTGTAGTATTTAGATGCCAATGGGATACCCATCTCTGACAGGTATTTAAAAAAGGGGATACAAAGGAAGGACCATTTTGTATTTGTATATACAGAATAGTTAGAATAGATATACAGCTACTTTTGCTTAACTCAGTGAGAAGATTTGTACTAATAGTGTTTGGGCAGGATATCCTATCTGCTTCTTGTATTATGGATAACCACTAAGAAGATAACAATGTACAATGTATTAACTATTGAAACTGTCCTGTTAACCAGTTTTGAAACTAAAAAAAATATAAAAAATTAAAAAAAATAACTTTGATTTTAACCTTTGAAGTTGTGGTCAAGTTAACCTTAAAACACAACGTTTGTAACCTGCCCTTTCTGCACCCAGCTAGCAGGTACTTTGAGTCCTGGGCATCTGGCTGCACTTGGACCTCATCCTGTGATTGGAGGAACATGCGAGCTGCGCCGTGCTCTGCATATGAGGTGAGGAGACAGGCTGTGGGTGGAGATTCCGGCAGTGCCCCACACCATAGTACTCAGTCTCTCTTTTGCGCCCCACCCCCTGTGTTTCTGGGAAGGCATACTGGGAATTGAACCCAAGACTTGCTAAATCACAACTGCCCAAACTGGGCCCAAACACATGATCCTCCTGCCCTGGCCTCCTGGACAGCTAGACTTGTACCACCAGGTCCACTATGAGGTGCAGTTTCAGGGTTTGTGTTTGTAGACCAACAACAAGCAACATGCTGATGACACCGTTCTCTGGATCACAGCTGAAAAGCCCTGTGCTGGTGAGTCAGGGACAGCACAGGCCCAGGTCCTGTCCTCTCTTCTGAAGGTTGAAAATCGATTTTTTTATTTTTAAATTTTTATTCATTTTAATGAGAAAAAAAGATAAACTAGCAATGAAACAATGTAAAACAGGTTAGTAGGACATTTACAGTAATTAATACATTGCATATTGTTGTCCTTATAGTAGTTATTCAGAGGACAAATGCACACAGGATATCTTGTCTAACCGATATTAGTACAGATGTTTGTTCTCAGTGAACTAAGAGAAAGTAGCTGTATATATACCTTAACTCTCTTTATAAATATATATATTTTTTCTTCCTTGTTTTTCACAATAAAACTGCCCTTTATTTGCACTTTTGTGATGTTAGTAACACATGACCCGAGGTTGCCTAGCAGCTGATAGCTGACCTTAACCAGGCAGGACGCTCATCCCAGGAGTGAGGCAGTTTGTTTGCTTTAGGCACTGGGCCAAGGCTCACTTGCACATTTTTGATTGATTTCCTAGCTTCGTGGCTTCCAACATATCCTCCCTTTCATTTCGTTTTGTCAGAGATGGGTGTTCCACTGCAGTTAGAGAAGTCTTCAAAGGACCTTTTCATACTTGAAACCAGTCTAAAGGTTGTAGGTACTTGAATTTGGCAAAATAATCCAATGTAGTGCAACAGTCCATAAAAGTAACGGGATATTAGCACAACTGGCAATTGTCAGAAGTCGTTAACTTGAGCCTTTTACAGCTCAGCCTATTAATAGAGCTTTATTTTGTATATCTCATGTTTACACTACTCTGCTGGATGGTTAAGACCAAGTTAAAGCAAAAGCTATATAACTAAAAATGTGACTTTTGCTATCTGACAAGGTCAGTCAAATCCCCTCAGGACTTACCCTGGAACCGCGTATAACATGAAGGCTGAAAATCTGACCATCTGGGTGATGGGTTATTACTCTAGACTGCCCGGCAGCAGAACCAGCTGGCTGTCAGCAGCCCCAATCCATAGAGATGCTAGTTTATTATAATTCAGTTTTTAATGAATGTATATATTCGTATCTTCACAATAATTTATCTGTTTAACAAGATGCATCTTCTGTGTGGCTACCTACAGGTTAACATGTAAACTAAACTAAATCAGCATTGTCTAATTTCAAACTTAAATTTTTAGATTTGACTTCATTGAATTATAAGTATAATTGGCATACTATATTATGTGCTTTGTGATGATAGAAATAAAATTTTAAGTGCTTTTGGAAATCTATACACATGTTGGACAGTTGGGCAACTGACCAAGGTTTGGCTTATTATAATATTCAAATATTTATTGGCAATCTGCTCTAAGTAAGCTCAAATCATGCCTTCATTTTCAGCATGTTTTTTTTTAAACAATGAAGTCTCGTAAAGGAAAACTTGAAAACTGCATGATTCTAGAACTCAGCCTGTGAGCATTGGTAGAACTAAAAAGTTGAAGACGTGTTACCAACAGCTCGGATCAGGGCATTGCATTAAACTGCTCATTTCATTTACCCTGTATGTTGCTTGTAAAACTAAGGCTTTTTCATTGCAATAATCACTGAATTTAAATACAATTTGTATATCTTCATCAACATATACTTACATAAGTTAAGGGAATTTACTTAATTTAGTTTTATATTCTTTTACTTGCTGACTGATAGAGTCACCACAAACCTACCCATAAATGTAAATAAATATATTAGCCAACTGAAATTACAAATAACACTTTGTTCCACTTTAAATTTGTAGATTTGAAAGACTGGGTGTCATGGTGCATGCCTGTAATCCCAGCTCTTGGGAGATTGTAAACAGGCAGATCACTATGAGTCCTAATCCAGTACTGAGACGCTGAACATCCTGTAGACCCTTCCCTAAAATTAAAAAAAAAAAAAATGCATTTATTAGAACATCAAGTCACATGGAATATTATCTGTGTTACAAAACATTTATGGTGTTAAACATTTAGAGTGCCAAACTGTAGTCTTAAGTCTTTTCAGGCTGAAATAGTAGGACAGCTTTAAAGGGTATATTTCTCCCTCACAGAAGCAGACAGATGTCATAAGCAGGACTTCAACCCTACCTTGCTGAATAAGTAATTCTTCCACCCCTTTGTGTGTTTCTCAGAGCTCATACATGATCTAAACAGTAGAGCACAAATACTTTGTCCGTCAAGGAGAGGTTTTGCATTCTGCAACTGTGACACTTGATTATTATCTGTAGACGGCATTCAGTGTTAGCACCAGAAAGCTTGGATTTCTCACAGTGAAGTCCGTAGCAGGTCGGGATGCAGCCTTTCTTTCCAGAAACTGCTAGAGATTTAGCTCAGGCCCTTCCATTGCTAAAGACAAAAATTCCATATCTTTTCAAATAGTTTTCTTATACCAGGCATAGCGAGATTTTTTTTTTTGATGCAGTTTATCATATTGACCATAATAATTGCCATGTATTAGTTTTTGTTACTCTATATTAAGTTTCAAAAAATTCAGAGTTAATAATATCCATATATTAAAGACATTAACATTTTAAAATACAATTTTGGCAACTATATCCATGCAAACATTTTGTATATTCATGCAAATTTTTTCCTTAATAAAATAATTTTAAAGTCTTTTATTTTTCTCCTTTCATATGTAAGTGCAGTCTATTCTTTCATAACATATATATTTGTGATTTCTCTTATGCACAAAAACTCTTACTGTCTAATAATACTTTCTCCATATAATTTGAAATTTGTTGAATTTTGCAAGCCTAAGGCTCTCAACATTAAAAATTCCTTGTGGATTGAGTTCTCAATATTATTAGAGCACAACTGATCAAAACGTCACTTATTAAAACTTTCATAAATATGCATTAAACATTTTTAAATGTCACAATGCACTGTCTAATGAGAAGAGTGAGACTGCATCTGTGTGTATTATTATGCAGTCATGAAATTAAAGTTAATGTTTTCCTTTTGTTTTAAAAATGTAAATAGTAAAAGATGTACTTCACCTAAATAACGAGGTGGAACTACCTGGAATGTGTCACGGCCCTGTTACGTTATTCAGTTCTTTGAACTCTGAGTTACATAACAAAAATTCCAGTGATTTATGATAAAAAATAGTTAATATATTGGTTATGAAATCTTCTAGATCATCTGGTTTTAATGAAAAAATATTGCAACGGAAAACTCTAAACAAGAAGGCCTTGTTGGCCAACAGCTTGACTCACTTTCTCAATATGATCACAATATGATCACAATATGATCACAATATGATCACAATATGATCTCAATATGATCACAATATCGCATTTGGAGTGACTCCCTTTCCCCCTGACAGTCTCCTTGGAAGGTTTTTCCCTAGAAGAAGAATACGATACAGTAAAAATGCAACTCAGGGAAAGCAAGCCACTTATTTTTCTTTTGTAAGGGGGGGGGGAGAAGAGAGATAGTAAAATAAGAAAAGAGAAAAAAAACATTGAAGACAAGCAGTTTCTCAGAGCATATGCTGCTGGAGGTTGAAGATAGGGTTGATTTTCTTAGGATTGTGGGTTGCGTGGTGTCCATGGGCCCAGATGAAGGTTGTCTGCTTCCCTCTGCAGACAGCGATTTCCTCAGAGACAGCTGGGGGGAGTCTGCCTTCAGGAGTGCTGCGGTCCCTTCCCAGGGCATGGAGCAATGGTCCCTTTTTTCATAGAGTTACTTGTTTTTCTTTTTGTTTGTTTTTTTTGTTTTTTGGTGGAACCGGGAATTGATCTCAGGCCCTTGCGCTTGCCAGAGAAACACTTATTCCACTGAGCCATCTCCTTGGTCCCGAGCTACTTGTTTTGAAAGTGGGGGGCACCGTGCATTAGCTACTGTGGGCAAAAACAAGGCTCTTGGCTAAATTAGGTACTAGAAGTGGTCATGTTCTTGCTGATGGGTGAAGCATCTCTACATTTAAAATTACCTTTTCTCACAATTTAATATTGAATTTTTATTAACACTACACAATATTTTAAAACAAATACTGTAACAGCTGAATAAAATATACCTTTCTATTCTTGGAAGTTTTAAATGCTGTATTCAAAAGTAGTATAGAGTAAGATAAAAGATATCCTGGGATAATATAACTATTAAAAAGAAGAATTGGGCCGGGCGTGGTGGCGCATACCTGTAATCCCAGCACTCGGGAGGCTGAGGCAGGAGGATTGTTGTGAGTTCGAGACCAGCCTGAGCTACAAAGTGAGCTTAAGGCCAGCCTGAACTGCACAGTGAGACCCTGTCTCAAAAAGATAAATAAATAAATAAATAAATAAATAAATAAATAAATAAATAAATAAGTAGAAGAATTGGGACTGTTACTGTTGGTGAAGTTTAATGTAACACATTTCAGTCTTCATGCCGGGAGGCCTTTCGTGCCTGCAACTCTAAATCTATTCACCTGTCACACATGCACTCTTTTATGATATGCATTCCACAGTTTAATGAAATCTAGAAATCATATTACATTTGGATAAAGTTACCTTTTTTGCTACCCAGTTCAATTCAGGCAAATTCTTCCCTAAACTGTAGCTACACCAAAACTTCAGACAAACTCAGAAAAGGTACTAAGAAAGCCCCTGGGGACCGTAGCTTTGGTTAAGTTCTCTTCATCTAGACACGAATAACGTTCTGTTTTTCTAACAAGAAACAGACAGATAAAATGTTTGTTTTATCTAACAAAAAGATATTAACATTATATTGTTATCATCTGTCTTCCTTACTAAACTGCAAGTCCTTCAAATGAAAGGTTTGTGTCATACTCACCTTGAACCCCCACTTATTCTCCTATAGAGCTTGAGATACAGAGATGCTTAATAAATACTTAACATGACAAGTGATGGAGAAATGGTTATACCTTCATGGAGTGTTGTCAGAGACAGAGAAACAACACTTCTGGCCTGAACCACTCACACTCAAAGTCATTTCTAAGTCCTTTGGAATGGACTTTTGTACTCCTCAGGCTCTTAATATTAAAAAGTGAACTATGACCAGAAAACCTAACCAAGAAGACAGAAACTGTTCCCTGCAGTAGAAACAATTGTCAGAGCATGGCCTGGAGCCAAGCTTGAAGTGATAGGCTGTTTCCTGTTCCTGGAAGAGCAAGAAGAGCTTGACCCAGGCAGGGCCGCAGGGGCAGGTGCAGGAGTTGGATTTGTTTCTCAACATAACAAGGAGCTGTGAGGAAGTACTAAGCAAAGTACTGTCATGACCTGACTCAGTTATGAAAAAGTATCATTTTGGCAGAGACTTCCTTTCTTCAGACAGCCAAGCAAGGCTAATCACAGCGCTTCGCTCATTAAAAACAATCAAAACATCTACAAAAGTCATTTTAAAATTATCTTTAATGCACAGAAAAGCCAAAAGTAAACAAGGAACTTTCAGGCCAAAACCAAATGGAAAATAGGAACCCTGAGAGATCCCAGAAAGCAGATGGGTTCCTAGTAGGCTCACTCAGAAGGCCCACTTGGCTATACCACAGGGGAGCTGCAGAAGACCACCACAGTGAAAGATCATTGTTAAAGAGCTCAGGAAGAGAAAAGATAGTGCACCAGTATTCCAGGGCTCTCATTAACTAATGGATGTAAACTAGATGCCTTAAAACAATAGACGCTCATTCTCACACTTGGAGGACAAAAGCTCAAGAAAACAACAACCACAACCACAACAGCACAGATAAGAATACCACTGGGCAGACTCCAACCCATGCCTCCATCCCAGCTTCTCCTGGCTAACCATAGTTGCTGGCAAACCTGTGCACTGTGTGGCTTATGACCGCGTCTTCCCAGTCTCCGCCTCCTGCCCCACACGACCTTTTCCTTTCTGTGCCACTGTGCACCTGCCCTCTTCCCTACAAGGACAAAGGTCTCCGTGCAGGCCCATTCGATTCAGGGCAACTTTTTCCTGAGACCTTTAAGCGGTTACATCTGCAAAAATGTTCTTTCCACTTTTTGAATCTCTGGATGGATATGAAGGGGTTTTTTTGGTGTTTGTTTTTGTATTTAGTACAAGGTATACAGAGTTTAATGACACTACACAGCTCAGACTCATAGTGATCTTCCTGTTTCAGCCTCCCACGCCCTGGTATTATAGGCGTGTGCCACGCCCAGTCTCAGTCTCCATCGCAGCATGCCCCGGGGGCAGGGCCAGCACAGGTCACCTGAGATCGAACCCCAGTCCCTCCCTGCATCTGACTAAGCAGGGACTTTAATCTGCTGAGCTATCTGGCTGGCCCAGATACGAAGTGTCAATACAAATAAAGAAGCACAAAATTAGTGAATGTTTTGGTTTATGAATAAACTAAAAAACATGACTTCTAGCTTATGTCCTATGAAGATATAATTTTTAAAATGAGGTCAAAATAATGCTATTTTAGGATAATTGCAGAGTAAGTTATAAATGTTTGCTAAAGAAAATTCTGAAGGATGTACTTCCAACCAGAAGGAAAGAAGGTCTAGAAGCTGAAGAGAATGAGAAGTGCAGAAAAGGTAAATGTGCAAGTAAGTCCAAAAGGAAAATTGACAATGTAAAATGGTAATTAGTAGAGTAGAGCCATGAGATAAAAATAGACCTTCTGGGAAGGGGACTGGTGAGCAGCAAAGGGGCCTTTGTGAGATCTGGTGTCCAGACCCTGGCATGCAGCAGAGTGAGGAAGAGAAGGAGGGAATGAGCGCCTGGGGCCCTGGGAGGAGCTGAAGTGAGAACTGCTCCTAAGGCAGCTGAAGAGGGAAACTGCCGCAAAGAAGAAGGAGGTGGGAACAGCGCTCTGTCCCTGAGCCCAGACTCATTTCATGGGGGGGGCTGCTAGCCCCTGCAGACCCCTGTGACTGCTGGTGGGCCCCAGAGGCCTCCCAGGGGGAAGCACAGACAGAGGACAGCCTGGCTGGTGAGTTGTCCTGTTCAGACATCTGAAGAGAGAGTGAGGGCCGAGAGCCATCGCAGAGACAGACCACCCGAACTCGGGACCTCCAGCGGCTGCCGGCTCTTCCCAATGGCTCCCAGCCGAGTTCAAGCCTGCAGGCGACCTGGGAATGCTGCTGCGGGCTGTGTACTTCTGATTCCATCCTCACCGCCAGAGGCTGCGTATGTGGAAACGGGGGAGCAGGCTCACGGGCGTCACCCACCACCCTATCCTGGAGCTGCTGCTGCCGCTTGCTAGGACTGATCAACAAGGATCTCCACTCTGCCTCGCTGGCTACCAGCTGTGGCAGAGACATGCCTTAAAGTGGATTTTCTTCCTGGTTTTTTTTTTTTTTTCTCTCTCTCTTTTTTGGTTTCTTATTTTTTCTTCATTATTTGTTCTTGTTTTTATGTCACTGTGAACAAGGTTTCTAAATAGGATGTTAAGTTTACATCAGCTAAATCTACATTACTTGTGGTTAGTGTAGATAAACCAAGTGAACTAATAAAGGACAAAAATTTTAACAAAATATAAAAGTGTAGTGGCACAACACTTGTAACAAAAATAACTCAGAAAAATGTATACAAGAGACTGAAAATGCCATAGAGGTACATTGTACATTTTTAGGCAAAATACATTGGCATACAAAAGATAATAGATAGTAAGGGATTTCACTTGACAAGAAAATACATTATAGTTGTCTAGGTATAATCGTATAACTTCAACTTCTGGTCTTCAAAACATTGGCTAAGTGAAATGAATAGAGAAATGAGTTAGTGACTCTAACACACCTTCTGAGCAATTTTTAAATTTTTATTTTTTAAAGAATACAAAATAGTAGGAAAAAAAGGCATTAAAAAAGTTTTAAAAATTTCACTGAATGAAGCCATAGGAGTTCAACAATGGTTGATGTATTGAATTATGTTATCTTCAAATCACTTGTTTAACAACTTCTGATATTGCCAGCCCTACGGATAACTTACTACTGTTATGGACTACTGGACTACATTGGATTATTTTGCTGAATTCACACACCCACAATATTTAAATGGCAATGTAATACCCATCTCTGAAAAAACTAAGCAAAAAAAGGGATTGTAAATGAAGGGCGATGTTGTATCTACATATATAAAAGAGTTAGGATAGATATATACCTATTTTCTCTTAATTCATTGAGAAGAAAGATTTGTATTGATAGTGTTTGGACAAGATATCATGCCTTCATGTTATATTTACTATGAATAACTACTGCAAAGACAACAATATGCCATGTATTAATTATTGAAACTGTCCTACTAACCTGTTTTGAAACTGTCTCTGTGCTATTTGTTTCTCAATAAAATTAATAAAAAATCACTTGTTTCAGTTAAGATATATAAACCTACAAAATTGGTTTAAAAAAGAACAAAATAACAAAAGAAAGTAATAAGAAATTGAAAGGAAAAACAAGAATTAAAAAAGTTTTAAGCGTTGACTGCTACTTTCAATAGACCAGCAGAAATCAGCAGCACTACTACCCAAATTATTCTGCATATATGCATGAATACATCTTTTTCCCTTGTTTCTTTTACACTTTACTTCATCCCAGTTTTTACTTCTTATTGAACAAATTCTTTCCCTGTCACAGTATCTATTGTATCATTTGGGTTTTATTTACTCTTTCAGGTTCTCGCATTACTGAGACAATATGATGTTTGCACATGCAGGTCTGATTTATTTCACTTACCAGTGTGGTCTCTAGTTGCATACATTTACCTATAAAAGCCTCAAATTTATCTTTTTTTAGGAGCAGAATGATACTGCATTGTGCAAAAATACCACATCTTTTTAATACATTCCTAAGTTGCATTAGGGTTGTTTCCAAAAGTTAGATATGACAAATTTCACTGCTCTAAAGAAGGATGCACATATATCACTGTGTATGATGTTTTCAGTTCTTTTTGAAAAATACCTAGGAATAGAATAGCTGACTTGAATGGAACCTCCAATCTTGGGTTTTGGGAAATCTCCATACTTACTTCCATAATGCCTGTACCAGCCTGCACTCCCAAGAACACTGGAGGAGGGTTACTTCTTTCCCACAGCCTCTCCAGTAACTATTATTGGTTGACTTCTTGATGATAACCATTCTTCCTGGCATAAGATAGTATCTCAGTGTTGCTTCAGTTTGCATCTCTTGAATGACAAATGATGGTGAGCATTTTTTTCATATATTTGTCGTTTGTGTTTTTTCATTTATCTAGTATATAGTCATCTCAGATGCCCATTTTTGGATGGGGTCTTTGAATTGTCAAGGTCTGACTTTAAAAAAGTTCTTTACATGTTCTAGATAGAGGTCCTTTTGCTGAGGGACTGTCAGCTGTAACTTTCTTCCCAGTTCATGATTTTCTTTTTCATTCTGTTGATTTCTTTTGCTGTTCATAAACTTTTCAAAAGCGTGCCATCCCAGTTGCTGATTCTTTGAAGTATTTCCAATGTAATCTGAGTTTCTTCATGAACACTCTACCTACAAGTATGTCTTTAAGATTCATATCTACTTTTTCCTTCAGATGATTTAGTGTTTCAGTTTTAATATTTAAATTTTTATCCATGTTGACTGTAGATTTGTGCATCTCTGGCATGTGGAAAGCCAGTTTTTCCAGCACCATTTATTAAAGAGGCTATCTTTCTTCCAGTGAACATGTTTGGCCACTTTGTCACAAATAAGGTGGCTGACTGTGTTTATATTTGTGTCTGCATCTTCTAATCTGTTCCAGTAATCATCAGATCTATTTTTTCTGTACCATGCTGTTTTGTTACATTAGCTTTGTAGTATAAGTTCAAGTCAGGGATTGTAATGTCTCCTGCCTTTCCTTTGTTACCCAGGATTGCTTTTGTGTTTTCAACTCTCTTCTCATTCCAGATAATTTTAGGAATGTTTTCTCTAGATCTCTGAAGTATATTAATAGTATTTTAATCATGATTGCATTGAATCTGTATGAAAATTTAAGGAGTTTGGCCATTTTCACAAGGACAGTTCTTCATATCCAAGAGCAAAGAATATTGTTCTACTTTCTGAAATCCTCTTCAATCTCTTTTCTCAGTGTACTTTTCACTATGTAAATCTTTTATTTCCTTTGTAAGCTTGATTCCTAAGTATTTCACTTTCTTTGGTGTTACTGTGAATGACTTGGTTTCAATGATTTTTCTCTAAGTGCATTTGTTGTTTGTGTATAGAAATACTGTTGATTTTTGAGTGTTCACTGTGTGCTCTGCTTTGCCACTGATTTTAGCTATTAAGTCTACAAGTGTCTCTATGGAGTTTTTGCCGCTTTCTATGTAGAGTATCATATTATCTGGATATAGCAATTTCACTTCTTCCTCTCCCGTCATTATTCCTTCTATTTCTTTCTCTCGTCTAATTGCTCTGGGAAATGTTTCTAGAACTATGGTAAACAAGGGTGGTGACAGTGGACATCCTTGTCTTGTTCCTGATTTTAAAGTGTAGACTTTTATTTTTGTCCATTTAGTATGATGTTGGCTATTGGTTTGTCATAGATGACTTTACTCAGGTTAAGGTAAAAACCATCTATTCCAATTTTCTTTCTTTTTTATGTTTTTCCCAATTTTTTATAAGGTTTTTTATTATGAATGAATATTGGACTTTGTCAAAAGTTTTTCAGCATTTATTGAGATGATTATGTGATTTTTTTTTTTGAGACAGGGTCTCACTATGCAGTTCAGGCTGGCCTTAAGCTCACTTTGTAGCTCAGGATGGTCTCGAACTCACAACAATCCTCCTGCCTCAGCTTCCTGAGTGCTGGGATTACAGGCATGCGCCACCACGCCCAGCTGATTATGTGATTTTTGTCTTTGGCTCTGTTGATGTGGTGTCTTACATTTATAGATTTGCATATATTGAATCATCCCTGCATTCCTGGGGCAAATCCTACTTGGCCATGGTCTATAATCTTCTTGATGATTTGCTGCATTCTGTTTAGTAGGATTTTATTGAGGACTTTTGCATCTATGTTCATTAGGGAGAAATGTTCATTGACCTGTCATGCTCCTTTTTGCTTGGGTCTTTCTCTGGTTTTGGTATTAGAGTAACACTTGCCTCCAGGAATGAGTTAGGGAGAATTGATTGCCTTTGAATTAATTGAAGAGTTTGGGAACTGTTGGCATTAAATCTGCTCTAAATGTCTTATAGAATTCAGCTGTGAAGCCATCAGGTCCTGCGCTTTTTCTTGTTCATAGGTTTTTTATTACATTTTCAATTTCATTCACTGATATTGGGTTATTCAGAATATTTATATCTTTTTTTTCAGCTTTTGTACTTCGTATGCATGTAGGATTCTGTCCATTTCTTCTGTGTTTTCCATCCTGTGAGAATAAAGATTTTAGAAATAGGTATTGATGATCTTCTGAATTTCTATAGGATCTGTGCTAATTTCACCCTTTTTGGTCCTTATTGTATAACTGAAATCAATAATTTCTTTCTTTCTTTCTTTCTTTCTTTCTTTCTTTCTTTCTTTCTTTCTTTCTGATAAGGTTGGCTAGGAGTTTATCAATTTTATTCTTTCAAAGAAGCAACTCTTCAATTCATTAATTCTTTGTTTTTTTTTTCTTCATCTTTACTGTATTTATTTCTGCTTTGATCTTTATAATATTCTGCCTTCTTTGGGCTTTGGACTTACTTGCTCTTCTTTTTCTAGGAGTATGATGTGCAGCATAACATTGTTTATTTGAACTTGTACTGTTTTCCTGATGTGAGAATTTATAGCTATAAGTTTTCCTCTTAAGCAACTTTCATTGCATCCCATAGGTTTCAGTACATTGGATCTGTATTTTCATTTAATTGTAAACGTTGTTTAATTTCTTCTGTGATTGCTCAGGAGGGTATTATTTAGTTTCCATATGCTTATGGAGTGTTTGTTGTTTCTTCTGTCAATACCTTCTAGTATCATATGCATGAGATAAATTCAATTCTTTTGAATTTACTTAAACATGCTCTATGTGCTAGTATGTGGTCTATTTTGGACAATGTCCTATGAGCAGCTGAGAAGAGCTGACACTCTTGGGTGGAACATTCTGTACAGGTGTATTAAGTCCATTTCTTCACAAGTTTGGTTTAGTTCTGTCATTTCTTTGCTAATTTTTTGTGTAGTTGATCTATCTCTTTGTGCCAGAGGGGTGTTAAAGTTGGCCAGTACAGTTATATTATTGCTTATTAAATTTTTCACATTTGTTAAAATGTGTCTTATATAGTTGGGTGCTTCTACATTGGGTGCATATATATTTGTAATTGTATCTTTTTCTCTTGCAGTTTTTCCCTAACAAATATGTAGTGACCTTCTTTATCTCTTGTAATTATTCTTGGTTTGAAGTTGACATTCTCAGCAATCAGAATAGTTACCTGTGCTATTTCTGGGTTCCTGTCCCATGAAGTATTGTTTTTCATCCTTTGACTTTCAGTCCACTGATTTCTTTTTGTTTTATTTTTTTGCAGAAAAGTTGAATTTATTATTTTACATAACATCAGTAAAAATAAAAAAAAATCAAGTGGTCTCATGGAATGGAAGGTGGCTTAGTAATTCCCTTTCATTTCTAAACCTCATCAAGCAGTCACTACATTTATGAGGTAAGTCAGCTGAATGTTAGAAATTCAAATGAATTTAAAGATCATCAATTTGTCCTGTTGAATATTCACAATCCTGACATAAATAAATCCCTTCAGATAAATGTGAATTTAAATGCTTGCAGTACTCTAGCATACTTGAAAAGCTCTTTCCACAGTCATCACAAACATGAGGAAATATTTTAATATGTTCAATAGCAACATTGGTATGAAGTCTACTCCAAAACCCACATACTTGACATACAAAGAAGTTGACTTGACATACAAATTACTTTTGACACATGTTAAAAGTAAATTTTGCTCAAGAGGCTGTTCTGTGCGTGTTCTCTGTTGTTATACATATCACTTAATTCTATTAATTCACATGCATTCCTATTTACCACGTGGCCATGCAAGCCTTCTGGATCATTAGTTTCATGCTCACAGAATTGGCACAAGTACTGCTCCTCAGAGCTGTGCTCCTGGAAATGCAGGTAGAGTTCACTGCTCGAGGAGAACTGCACATCACACTGTTTGCGCCAGTGGAGGTGGGTACTGAAGTGGGTGTCTGCAATGTGCTGGCGGAGGTTCTCAAAAATGATGGTCTCATGATCACAGTATTTACAAACGTAGGGATGCTCTTCATGTAGCTTGGCGTGTTCAATCAGAAGCATGTTGGTAGAGAAGCTTTCCCTGCATACTCGGCACACATTTGAATCGGTACGCTTTTGCTTTAGGATCATATGCTACTTTAAATCAGAAAAATATTTACTACTGAATTCACAAAGCTCACATTCATAGAGGCCACTGCTGTTTGCTCTCAGCAGAGGCCATTTCTGCTGGGCAGTCACATTCAAAGCTTGGCTTTTGTCAAGAATTTTACAAAGTCTAGAGGGTGATTCTTCTTCCATTTGGTCTTAGAGGCTTTCTGGGGAATTGTTCTCTGTCTCTATATCGTAGTCTTCTGAAATTGCATGCCCTTCCACAGCAATTGGAATGTCTTCGGCTGCATGAACCTCTATAGGATTCTCTTTGAGTTTGCTGGTTGACTGACTCAGGTGAGTCACACTCCTCGTCACAAATTTCAACATCAGCAGACTTTTCTGAAACCAAACAAACCTATTATTCTATTATTATTACTAAAATCTATTAAGTAAATACACCTATACAAAAAGATGTTTATAGCATGCACTATTTTTCCATTGATCTATACAAAATATGCCAATGCTTAAATTAGCTCTAACCTGCAGAAAAGGGAGTGTGACCTAGAATTCTAAGTACAGGTATGGGAATCAGGTAGTTATGATTTCTGTTTCTGGCCTTTATTTCTTCTGCAAATTTTGGGAGATCATTTGATATCTCAGTATCTGAATCATTACCTTTATTATCAAAATATTTTAAGTCTGGCTGTCTCATAGAACAGACACTATAACAATCATCAGAAAAAACTCCATTGCATCCGTCTGCAATTCTGCTTATTCTGGAGGAATCTGAATAGCGAGAAGGGTGTACAGTCTTCCTTTTTCTTTTTTTGAGATATTCATTCATATCTTTTCAATTTGATATAATTCTTAATATTGCAATGAAGAAAAATGAATCACAAGGATGCGTCCAAGATGGTAAAAAGTGCCTCATTGTTACTGATGAGGACACAGACACAGGGACTCAAGTACACTGAGGAGTAGCAGGACCGGGGCTACAGCGCATGTCTTCTGACACCTGGGTTCTGGCCTTCCGATTCTTGAGCACTGCCACTAGCAAGCCGCACCTTGTTTTTAGTTCTTAGTCACCAATTGGAAAGCCGGGCATCACCATCACCCCAGCACTGTGGGCTCACTAATTTCTTTTTCAGCTAAATGTATTTCTTGCATGCAGCATATTGGTGGATTTTGTTTCTTGATCCACTCTGTCAGTCTGCTTCTTTTGATTATTGAATTGAGGCGATGATATGTATGGCTTATCTTTGTCATGTTGTTTTCCTGCTGAAGGATCTCTACCTTCCCCTGTTTAGGTCTTTTCTGTTTTTGAAGTTGTGGTTGTTTTAGTCTCTTTTTAAAATATCTGTAGGGTTGGTTTGGTTATGATGAATTTCTTTAGCTGTCCTTTGTCATAGAAATATCTATCTTTCCATTAAATTTGATAGATAGTTTTTCAGGGTACACCCATTGAGGATGGAAGTTCTCCTTCTCCTCCTTCTCCTTCTCCTTCTCCTTCTTCTCCTTCTTCTTCTGATTGGATTTTAGGGAAGGATTTACATGATGTTCAGGGTCTCACTGCTAGATCGGACTGATTCTCTTGTTCACAGCCTCCCAAGAGCTGGGATTACAGGCAAATGCCACCATGCCCAGTCTATTTCTGTCTCAATGCGCCCTGGGGGCAGGGCCAGCACATCAGGCCTGGGAATCGAACCCCTGGTGCCTGTGCCTGCTTGTCAGTACTTTAATCTGCTGAGTTATTTGGCCAGCCCCTGAAATGGCTTTTAATATTCTGTTATTTTGTTCAATCTCTGGAATCTTGATTATTTTTATGTGTCTGGGTGTAGATTTATTTTGATTATGGCTAAATGGAGTTCTATATGCCTCACTAATCTGTATTCAGGGTTTTTTTTGTTTTTTTTTTCCCATGCTTGGGAAATTTTCTGCTACCACTTCTGCAAACAGTCCTTTTATGCCATTTGAGTTGACTCTAGCTCTTTTGTTGATACCTATTAGTCTTATATCATTTTTCTTTATATCACCTTGCAGCTGTTATATTGTTATTTCCTGGCTCCCTGTTAATTTTAAGAGATATTTCCTTTCATGTTCATTTCAGGTCTGAAATTGTATCATTAGCTTCATTCAAGCAGTTTTGGCAGTTTCCAATGGAATTCTTAATGTCCTAGATACCTATTTGAATCTGTTTCATGAATTTTAGCTTTTTCTTATATTGTTTATTCGATGTTTCCATCATTTTCTTATTCCCTTAACTTTAACGATGCACTGAGCAATTCTTTCTTGTTTTTTTTTTTTGTTTTTTGTTTGTGTTTTTTTTTTTGTCTTTTTGAGACAGGGTCTCACTATGCAGTTCAGGCTGGCCTTAAGCTCACTTTGTAGCTCAGGCTGGTCTTGAACTCGCAACAATCCTCCTGCCTCAGCCTTTCCAGTGCTGGAATTACAGGCATGTGCCACCACGCCGGGCTCTGAGCAATTCTTTCAAGATTGTTGTCATTTCCTTTTTTTACCCGAGAGATTATTTCTGATCTGATTTCCTCCATAACATGATGCAGTTGTTTCTTTACTTCAGTTGCTGTCATTTCAGAAATTTCAGGTGTGTGACTTCTAAGTTCTTCTATGACTTTATGTTCTGTACTTGATTCAGGTGGACTAGAAGTCTGAGATTGCCTTTTGTTCCTTCCTTTTGACATTTTTGAAGCTCCCACGAGAGTGGGAGGGTGGCACAGGCTAACAAAAGCTCCTATGTGGGGCTCAGAGTGACTTCCACCTCACCAAGGAGGACAAGTCACAGCTCAAGCAGGATTCAATGATAATGAGGCAGGCCAAAGCTTGACAAGGGCTTCTTGATGGTGGGAGGATGCAAGGTAAGTCCACCATGGCTTTCCCTCCCAGTGGGCCAGAAAGCAGAAGCTCAGTGGAGCTAGAATGATGTGATGGTCGGAAAAGCAGATGCAGCTCAGTGGAGCTCCACAGAGAGTGAGGAGTCCAGGTCAGGGCTCTGGAGATCCCCATGGCTGACCTCTGGCTACCTATATTCTATGACAGCTGACTGAAGCTCATACACAAATTGTTTACAGTTTGAAATTTGTATGATGATGTATGTAACACTTGAGAAATAAAATTAATACTTCCAGTAAAAGGAATGAATTTAACCACTAATTAATACATAGCTTTAAGGTACAAATGAAATATTTTTCAAAAATTGGTCACATATTAAATAAGTTTTTAATGTATTTTAAGTGGCTGAAATAATATAAAACACATTTTGATCACATTCAATTGAGCTATTTTACAGGAACTGAAATAGTTCTATGCTTGTAAATTAAGGAATTCTACTTCTGAACAACCTGTAGGTCAGTTCTAACCAGCTCTAGCAAGATGCTGTGTCAATGCTTTATAGAGGAAGATGTAAAACTCTATGTGTGTACATTTTCAAAATAAGGACTGAAATTTAATGTACTAAGGACTCATTGCAATTAGACAAATACCAATGAAACAATTTTAAATGATAGAGAAGAACAAATGAAGATACAAGCAGGAACTAATTAAATAGAAAACACAGAACAGAGATCAATAACTCTGGCAAAAGTTGATTCTTTGAAACCTCTCAGAAGGGCTGGCCAGATAGCTCAGCAGATTAAGGCACCTACTTAGGCACACACGGGGACCCGGGTTCAATCCCTCACATGCTGTATTGGCCCCACCCCCAGGGCATGCTGCGGCTGGGTGTGGCAACTGTAATCCCAGCTCTTGGGAGACTGAAAAGAGGAGAATCACAACAGGTCTGATTTGTGTAGTGAGACCCTGTAGACCCTGTACTAAATATGAGAGAGAGAGAGAGAGAGAGAGAGAGAGAGAGAGAGAGAGAGAGAGAAGTTTCATAAGCCAACTGTGGAATCATCAATTTGTAATTCCAGTACTCTGGAAGACTAAGGCAGGAGGATCACAAACTTCAACTTAAGCTTGGAAAGTTAGTGACTAACTAACCTTCTCTCTGTCTGTTAGTAGGTTAACATAGCATATACATATATATATATATATATATATATATATATATATATATATAGAGAGAGAGAGAGAGAGAGAGAGAGAGAGAGAGAAAAGAAAAATGAAAAGTATGAAAGGAAGAAAGAGAAGAGCAGAAGAGAAGAGAAAGAAGAGGAGAGGAGAGAAGAGAAGAGGAAATGGTGTATCTAAGCTTGCAAAATTCTGGGCTGAGAGAGCATGTGGGGAAAGGGCAAAATGGGAATGAAGAAGTAACTACTGTTATCAGAAATGAAGTGAAGGACGTTACTGAAATCATTTAAGAGATGCGCATAAGCAATCTTTGCCAGTGCATTATATTTGAAATGTTATGCAAATAGATAACTTTCTAGAAAAAAATTCACCTCACTAAATGTAACTAGAAGAGAAATAGAAAACCATTTTATAACATATAAGGAATTTAAATTAGCAAAGATCTTTTCGCACACATACAATCTCAAGATCCACATGACTCCAAGTGTGAGTTCTATCAAATAAATGTTGGGAAAAATAGAAATCAGTCCAGTCTTACACATAGATTTACATAACTGCAGAACATTTTAAATCCTTTTAGTAAGTTAACATAACCTTTATATCAAGCTATGACACATATACTACCAAAAAGGAAAACTAAAGGTCAGTTTTTCTCATGAACGTGTTTCCAAAAATCTTTAAAGTTCGAGCTGGGTATGGTAGCATATGCCCGTACTCTCGTCCCTGGGTGGGCTGAGGCAGAAGGATCACTGGAAGTTTAAGACCTGGGCTACATAGCAAGACCCTGTCACTAAAGCCAAAACAAAACAGAATTTACAACAATAATATCCTAATCAAGTCAATACTGATATAATTTATCACAAGCAATAGACTGAAAGCCAAAAGTCATGTAATCATTTCAAAAAACTCAAAAAGCATTTAACTGAACTTATCATATATTCATAAATTTTCTAAAAAGCAAGCTGTTTTAGAACTAATAGCGAAAGTGAAATTCATTAACCGGGGAATGCATATCTCCAAACACTGTAGCAAACATTCTGAAAGATGCAATGCTGAGATCTTTCTCCTGATGGTGGGGGAGATGAGAGATAGGCTGCTCGCAGTTCTTGTATTCAATACTCTGTAAGATATTTCAACCAGTACAATGGGCACAAATGGAATAAAATAGATAAGTGTTGCGGAAAGAGACAGCACTGCCATTATGAAATGATACAACTGGGTAAACTCAAAATCTGGAGTAATCTAGATAAAAATTTCTCGAATTAATAACTGAGTGCAGCAAGATGGATGAGTACCAAATAAATAAGCAAGCTGCATGCCACATCAGCAATGAACATGTCACACTGAAATTAAACGATACTTATTCTTGTTCCTTTTATTTCTCTCTCTTGTCTAATGGCTCCAGCTAATGATTTCAGAGCTATGTTGAATAGGAGGGGTGATAGAGGACATCCTTATCTGGTATGAGATCTGAGAGTAAAAGATTTCAGTGGGGGCTGGGGAGATAGTTCAGTGGAATAAGCGCTTCCCTGGCAAGCACAAGGGCCTGAGTTCAATCCCCAGTTCCACCAAAAAAAAAAAAAAAAAAAAGATTTCAGTTTTTCCCCATTTAGAATTATGTTAGCCATTGGGTTGTCATAGATGGCTTTTATCAGACTGAGGTAGAGGCCATCTATTCCACTTTTCTGTAGGACTTTGAACATGAATAAGTGCTGTCGATATCATGTCTGCGTCTTGTACTACGAATAACTACTACAAAGACAACAATATGCAATGGATTAGTTATTGAAACTGTCCTACTAACCTGTTTTGAAACTGTCTCATTACTATTTCTCAATAAAATTAATTTTAAAAAGGGTACTATTTATTGTGCAACAAGGTTATGAGTATTTTTATTTATTTTTATTTTAATTAATATGTTGTACATTGTTATCTTCTTAGTGGTTATCCATAATATAAGAAGTAGACAGGATATCCTGTCCAGACACTAGTAGTACAAATCTTCTCATTGAGTTAAGCTAAAGTAGCTGTATATCTTTGTATATACAAATACAAAATGGTCCTTCCTTTGTAACCTCTTTTTTTGTCCAGTCCTGTCAGAGATGTGTATTCTATTGGCATCTCAGTACTATAGGTTCATGAATTCAGCAAAACAATCCAACATAGTTCAGCAGTCCACAATAGTAGTGGGTTATCTGCAGAAGTTGTTGACTTGAGCCATTCACAGCTCAGTCTATGAATATGGTTTTACTTTTTATACCTCCTTGTTATACTTTTCTGCTGGATGGTTAAGGCCACGGTAAAGCACAACCTATATAACAAGAAATGTAACTTTTATATTGGATAAGGTCAGTCAGGTACATTCAGGGTTCATCTTGAAACCTTGTACCACACTTTGTAGATCCTTTGTCAGTGTCAGCCATGTGGATGAGTCACGGCCATTGCTTGAACATTATGAGTATTTAAAAATGAATATATCAAAAGATACTCAAGAAATTGAGATGAAACTTTTATAATATATTTTTGGATACCATTGCTGGTGCAAAGGAGCTCCACATGGTAAATTCTGACAAAGTAGGGGTCTCCATGAGGCATGACTTAGTGCATAATATATATGGTGTGACACAAGTAAAATCCATGCTAATAATGAACACAGTAAAAAGAAAGCGAGGAGCAAGAATAACTCTCAACAAACAAAATGCTGGATTATTTTTTCCCAGTACCAGGGCTCAAACTTGGGACCTTGTGCTTGCTAGGCAGGTGCTTATGTCACTGAGCTATCTCCCCAGCCCTACAAAACAAAATGCTGAGATTAGAGTTTGTGCAAGGTCCTGGGCTTGAACCCAGCACTACAAAGATAAATAAATAAATAAATAAATAAATAAATAAATAAATAAATAAGTAAAATAAAAGTAAAAGGGTTGAAGAAATTTTAAAACATTCTTTTGTAACTTCCATCTTTATCATCATTATATTTTTAAATCATGAAGCAAAATTACACTGTGTAGTAGAATGTGCACACAGCTTTATAATATCACTGGGTAGGCTATTAAATTAGAAGGAAACAATGTCTCCAACTTGGAAATCTGGCAGATGCAACTTTAAGAAGACATTTGCATTAATACTAGCAGTGACTTGGAAAACTAAAGTTAAGTGTTATCTTCAAGCCAGCACTGAGGAAATAACACCCTCATGCAGAACTCTGACCAGAAACCACAATGAAAATCAAATCATTTTAAAAAAAACAGTAAGATACTCAAGTTGAGAATTTATAAAACAATTGGTCTCAGTTCTTAAAAACAAAGACCCATATCATGACGACAAAAAGATTCAGCTAAAGAATTGCTTTATATAGTTAAGATGAAATATACAGTACAACAAAATATTTTCATGGGCTGAGATTATTTATGCATGAAGAAAGAGAAGGAGGAGGAAGAGGAGGAGGAAAAAGAGAAAATGGAGAAGAAATGAGGAGGAAGAGGGGAGAGAAAGAGGGAGAGGAGGAGGAAGAGAAAGAGGTCAAGATATCGATGAATCCATTCACTCCCATCTCTTGCTCAGTGTCCGAGAGTTCCTGTTATTGGGGTACGGCAGGGTTGCCTGACATGGTGCTTGTGCTCAGGCCCCAACTCAGGGCTCATCTGCTTGGCTCCTCCTGAGACTCTGGGAAGATGGCATGGGCTCTTTTACTCTGTGCCCACAGTGCTAGACCAGAGCCTGCAGGAGAGACAGCACAAGGAGCAGATGGCATCTATTGAGCAGGTGCTTCGTAGTGGCTCATGAATGGATGAATAAATGAATGACCAGAGGGTGCCGAGTTAAGCAGCTAACGAATTCCCAGCCCAGCACAAGGAACCCAAGGTCTCACCAAGGCTAAAACTCTTTTATGTCAACTTTATTGCTCTCTGTAAAAGGTTCAGAAATAATTAATTTTCAAGGCACCTTTCTTTCTTGATGTGTCAGTTACTAAAATTACTAATTCCTTCTAGGCGTTAGTGGAAGCTGTGCTCTGTCTGAACTGAGTGATACCCTGATGCTTCTAGAACCACCAAGGGAGCTTCTAATAACTGCTTGTGGGGAGAAAACAGTAGCAGCAGAGCAAGCCAATCACTTACCACAACTAATAATATTGGATTGAAACAGCAGATGGGATTGACCGCAAGCATTTTCTTGGTGCTGAATACGTGTACCAGACCTGCTACCTAGCACCTGAACCCTTGTTTATGCTGACGCCTTTGTATCACAGGAATATTATTCCTATGCCCCACATGTTGTTTCTGCATCTTCTTCTTTTTTTTTGGATACAGCATCTCATTATGCAGTTCAGACTCAGTGATCCTCCTATCTCAGCCTCCCCAGCACTGGGATTACAGGCGTGCACCACCACAGCAAGCCAAAGATGAAGGACCATGACCTGTGAACATAAATTCAAGTTGAGTTTCCCTGAATGTCACATTCCACTGTGTAGGAGGAACTTTTTTTTTTTTTATGAATTTGGTACAGGGTCTCACTATACAACTTGGACTCATAGTGATCCTCCTTTTTCTCAGGCTCCCTAGTGCTGGGATTACAGGTGTGCACCACCATGCCTGATCCTGGTGGCTGTCTCAGTGTACCCCAGGGGCGGGATCCAGTGCAGCATGTGGTGCCAGGGGTTGAACTCTGGTCCCTGTGCTTGCCTAAGCAGGCAGTTAGTCCATCGAGCTATTTCACTGGCCCTATGCAACTTTCTAAAATGTTTTGTAAGAAAACATAGAATAATTTTACTTTGTAAAAGTAAGTCAAATAAAAGCAATATGAAAGGAAAGAGGTAGAAGGAAGAGAAGAATGCGGGAAAAGAGGAGTAAGAGGACAAATGTCTCTTGGACATGTGGGGTGTATGGTTCGGATCGTGCTCAGAGAAGCAGAGCCTCTGTGGAAAGGAAGGATTGTGGAAGCTAGAGAAGCAGTCTGTGCAGAACATTACCTGTTTGGGTCAAGTGAAAGATCTCTCTATGTCAGCTACACCAATAGCCAAGAAGGAAAGATGGATACGCATGAGACAAAGGTGGTCTGAACCCGAGGTTGCTTCTCCCCAGCTCCAACCTCAGTGCCAAAGAAGATGGTGCTTATGTTCTCCCCCCCACCCAAGGGCTGGGGGAGGTCTTGAAGAGGAAGCAATACCAGCAGCCAGGACAGCAGAGCTGGGCGTTACCTCACACCCACAAGGTGAGCTGAAGGAACAACAGCAATGCATGCGAGTCACCACAGTGCCAGAGGACCAGAGCAGCCTTCAGAGGGGCAGAAAACAGTGGCTTCCAGGCATAGGTGGGGTTGTTTCATGGATCACTGGCTCTAGAGTATGTGACAGTGGAATTGATCTATTGTTGAATGCTAAGCTCGAGGCCACTAGGATTAACCGTGAGTGCTACCACCCTGAGTAGTTTGGGTAAGACATAAAGAACAGAAAGACACTGTTTTGCTGTATTCTGCTTTCTATGAACTGTGTCTTTTCTCTGATGCCCCTCTGCCAGGCTGCCCTGCTTTACAACTAGCCAATTATGGGCTGAAATCTCTACAAACTGTGAGCAAAATAAACCTTTCCCCTTTCACTTTCATTTTGTCTCAGTGATGAGAGAAAAGTAACAAAGATGCCAACCAAAGGAGTATCCTCAGACCCTGAGATTAATTTGTGTTCTCTGCATCAGTGACAAAGAGACGTTAGCCAGAACAGTGCTGAGCAGCTGCTGGTGCGCGAGCACTATGGAGCGAGCAGAGGTACAAGAGACTGAAGCCGTGTGTGCAGAGCACTGCTGGCCAACCTGGGGCACGCATCTTGTTTCTTTAAAGACAAAAGCTCCTATACTAAACCCTCAGTATTCATGTTTACTTACAGCGTTGGCACTTAGCAATGAATAAGTGGGTTTGGGTTGAAGTTTGGGCACTCGTCTCTGAAAGGTTCACATTGCTGATATAAACTATTTTAAGAAGTTTGATGAGAAGGGATGGAAAAAAGACAGAGCCATAACTAGAAAAAGATATCAGGCCAAGGGATGCTAGAGCATACATTGGTATAGAAGTCTCTAAGTGGAATTTTTTTTTTTTTTTTGCTTTTTGTAGTATTTGCGATTGAACTCTGGGGCTACAAATGTATAGTGCTCTAATTCTGAGCTACATTCCCAGTCCTTATATTTGTATTTCCATGATATCATTTTGTTTTGGTTTTTTTTTTTTTTGTCTTTTTGAGACAGGGTCTCACTATGCAGTTCAGGCTGGCCTTAAGTTCACTTTGTAGCTCAGGCTGGTCTTGAACTCACAACAATCCTCCTGCCTCAGCCTCCCGAGTGCTGGGATTACAGGCATGCGCCACCACGCCCGGCTGAAAAATTAATGAATTTATTTATTTTATTTTTTTGGTGAACCGGGGATTGAACTCAGGCCCTTGTACTTGCCAGCGAAGCACTTATTCCACTGAGCCATCTCCCCAGCTCCATGATATCATTTTGAAATGGTCTTTCTAAGTAACTTGGGATGGCCTCAGTCTTCTGGTCCTGTTTCACCCTTCTAGTAGCTGGGATTGCAGGTGTGAACCACCACACGGAACAACAGCAATGCATGCGAGTCGCCACAGTGCCAGGTGATAGGAACCCTTGCTCCTCTTCTAGCACAGTACATGGCAGAACTGTGTACCTGCTTGTTCAAACCCAGGGCTTAGAGATAATACAAATGTACTTCCCTTCTTCCATTCCCCATATGTGGTCTCTCAGTGGGCCCAGGTGTCTGTCCTGCGAACTGCATCCACATCAACCCCGTTGACGTAAACTGTTGACCCTCTAACTTGCCAGTGTTTTCCACCAGGACAGTGGCTGCAGCCTCCTGGCTTTCATTCTTGCCTCTCCCCTCTTCTACATCACTCTCCTGATCCAGTCCATTTATAACACAGAATAGAAACAGGGGCATGACCCTCTCCTATAATAAGTGCCCAAGTAGCTTTCCTTTGCATTCAGCCATATAGCCTGCAGGCATTCCTCACCTAGGCCTCGGACCCAAGCCATCTTCTACCTCTATGCACCAGAAAATGCCTCTCTGTCTCTCTGACCCTTATGCGTACCAAACTCATTCCCTTCTCTGAGTCTTAGCTCTTTCCCTTTGCTCTGCCTGCAATGCCTTTGCCCCACTCTTTTCTTGTATGTCTGGGCCCACTTCCTGCCCACTGTTAGATCTCTCCTTTTCAGAGATGAACCGCTACTGCCCCTTCCCATGACACTGTCTGCTTTCTTCAGCATGGCACCACCTTAAATCACTTTGTACATATCACTTAATATTTGTTCATTTTCAATGGAAAATGTAATGTAAGCCAGAGTCATCTATATTGTTTAGTTTCTCTGAATTACTGTCCCCTAGATGTCCTGTCCACCCTCCTGATATTGTTCTATCTCTTAGGAGGCTCTTCAACACTCTGATCTCACACTGGTTGGGTTTTAGTTGGGTCAATATGGGGGCAGTGGAGAACAAGGGAAAAGTACCTATTTTCTTATTATTTGAAAACCACATCTCTGACAGGGACTCAATTTTTTCAAAATGATTGTTTCACTCTGGCCTGGCCCCTACACAGCTGCATGACTCCCAGAAATTTAGTAACATGAATTTTTTCTTAGTTTTTTTTTTTTTAATTTATATATTTATTTATTTTGTATTTTTGGCACAGGGTATGCAGGGTGTGCAGGGTCTCACTGCATAGATCAGACTTGTAGTGATCCTCTTGTTTACAGCCTCCAAAGTCCTGGGATTATAGGCATGAACCACCATGCCCACTCTTAATCACTGTTTTAGTGTGCCTCAGGGGCAGGGCTGGCACAGCAGCCTGAGGATTAATCTCCTGTCCCCTGCATCCTAGTACCTGCCTAAGCAGGGATTTTAATCTGCTGAGCTATTTGGCCAGTACAGTAATACTAAATTTAGTAAGAGTCATTTGTCCCTTTTGTTGGCCAGTTGGTGCTCCAACATTTCCCTTAGGTCCCAGGCCCTTCCAAGACCTTAGTTAATGGCCTTTCCCTCCATCTTTTTGTGAGAAGCATTTGGAACACACTGGATGTCTTCTGCTTGAATCTCAAGATCTGCTCTCCCACCTTCCCCCATGTTTTGTGCTCCAGGAATTTACCAATGGAGACCTTGTCAATGGCTTTGGTCCAGCGAAAGGGGAAACAGTAAGATAGTAGAAAGTAGACAGATAAAGTCTGGCTACTTATTCCCTGAGTCATTTCTCTGCTGTCTCAAGCTTATTGCCTTTCCTCACAGTTTTCTCCACTCCTATTGGAAATTCTGTTTTTCTACTCAGACTATTCTCCTAACCCTTGTCCTCTTAGACAGAACTGGTGAAATCTCCTGGCTTCAGGACAGTGTTTGAGGTCTTGCTATTTCCCCAAGCCTTGTGCAGCTCTCCTTGCAGAATCTCTTTATTAAACTCACTTCAGTTTGTATGTGCCATATGTTACCTGCCAGCCCCCTGACTGGTAAATGGGATGAGACTCCTCTACTCCTGTGGCAGACCAGACGACATCTCTCCAGAAGAGCTGTCAGTGCATATTAATTCAGCACCAAGGCTGGTGTGTGTCACTCCAAGATTTTCTCTCTTGCTAAGCAAGAGTGATGTGAGCACACACCTGTGAGGAGAGTGAGGCCACGTGCTGCTCTGCCTCATCTGAGACTCTCCCAGGCAGCTTCTGTCACTGGGTCTCACAGCATGTCACACTGTGCTCGGCTTTGTGTCATCTCTGCTCTACTGTGCTGAAAGGAGCTATAGGCCATGGGTCTGTGCTGCACAGACGTTTCTTGTGACTGTACTGATAATTCTTAATCTCAGTCTACACCCAATTCAAGTTCCTCTCTAACATCCTCATCAACCAGAAATGAGGCCCTGAAATGGTGAAGTACGGACCAGTCCATAGCTGGGACAAAGTCCTGACACCTCACTTGCTGTGAGTGTAGTAACAGCCCTACACGACTGCCAATGCCACTCTGCTGGAGAAGGATGTCCACACTTTTAAAGGAAAGCATAGATGACATCTGTCTTGTAGGGATCGCTTTGTCCTATATGGGGCCTTTACAATAAAAAGAAGGGTTTTATAGGGCCAGGCTGAACTTTGGGGTGAAAAAGATAGCATTCAGATAAAATAATCTTTGAAAGCATTTCCTCCTCTTGCATAAATCTCATATTCTGTTTTACATCCTGTGTTATACAGGGGCCAGGGAGATGGCTCAGTGGAATAAGCACTTCCCTGGCAAGCACAAGGGCCTGAGTTCAATCCCCAGTTCAAAAAAAAAAAAAACAAAAAACAAATATTCTGCCCAAAACGACATAAATCATTTGTAGCTAATGTTCATCCACATAATCCAAGGCATAGCTTTCAACATAGACCCTAGGCACAGGGAATGTATCTCTTCTACAGAAACTTCTAATGAACATATTTTTCACATTATAAAGTAGAACAGGGCCACAAGAACAGCAGATCCTGGTGACATTCTAAAGCTGAGTCCACACAGTTAAATAAATGCATGATGAAAGGTGGCATTAGAGTGACCTATTTCAATTGTCTTCTGAACTTTGACCTTGTCAAAGATTTTCTCCCCAGTCACCTTCAGGCATGGCTAATGGTTGGTATGATTCAGTTAGGATTTGTTTGCCCGGCCAGAATGGAGAATACCCTTTCATATACAAGAACTCAAGGTGTCTCTATCACCCTGATCTGTAAGTTTTGAATTTATATTACTTCATCCCATGTACAAAACCATTTTCTGCTACGATGAAGAAGAAGAAGAAGAAGAAGAAGAAGAAGAAGAAGAAGAAGAAGAAGAAGAAGAAGAAGAAGAAGAAGAAGAAGAGGAAGAACAAGAAGAATAAGAATAAGAAGAACAAGAACAAGAAGAAGGAGAAGGAGAAGGAGAAAGAGAAAGAGAAAGAGAAGGAGGAGGAGAAGAAGAAGAGGAAGAGGAAGAAGAAGAAG